>CAMRHE010000047.1:6287500-6647500 GCA_947044405.1 Leptodactylus fallax | reverse complement strand
TATAAATATTGCAAGCGCAATATAATGGTATTATCAGTCTTTCATTGCTTATATGTAGGACTGAATAATTCACATTGGTTGTTAAAAAATTATATACTCTCTGGTATAGAACAGAGAACCATTGATAGTGTGCAAATAAGGTAGAAAATAACAAAAGATTATACATGAATGAATAACAGCAAAGCACAATAAAAGTGCACCAGTGGTAAAATCTGGTGCAGAATTTGTATTCCATTTTTATAGGAATTTGTCTCGTACATTTTTAATAATTAAAACCAGATACCAATATTGCATTTTTTTGTCTTCTAATCTGTTTTTAGTTTTTTTTTTTATTATTATTGTGTGTTTTACATTATTGTGAAGGCAATCTGGTGTGAACTATTAACAGCATTCAGAGATATGCTTTACAGCAACCATCTGAACAAATGAAATGTATTCTGGAGATAACTCATCGAGGAAGATTCATTATCCACCTATTTAAATTGATGGCCTTCCATTAAAGGGCTTACTCACCTTTTAGAAAATTGATGACCTATATTTAAGATAGACTATCAATTTTAGATTGAGATTGTGACTATGAGGACCCCTGCTGATTACTTGTTTCCTGGAGTGCACAAGCCCCGGTATTGTTTACATGCCAGGCACCACACTGCTCACTTACTGTACTTTCAGTAGTGGCAGTTATGGGTACTGCAACTGTGTCACCACTTCTAAATCTACTGTGATTGAGCAAGAGTGCCAGGAGCTGCATGCACATGTAAACAGCTGATCTGCAAGGGTTCCATAAGTTGGACCCCTTTAATCTAAAATTGATGGCCTATCTTGATAATAGACCATCAATTTTAAAAAGATGGACAACACCTTTAAAATTTAGAAAAAGATGCAACACTCCAAAGTAAACCATAACCGTTCATTCTATATACAATCACTCTGTAGGGGTCCCAGTCATTTTGCATCCACTGATCAAGTGGATGCAAAGTGACCACCTACCACAGTGTCCTACCATTTATGACTATAAAACGTCTTTAATGGCTTGACTACGTGGAATTATAAAATGTACATCAGTGTTTAATACTCCTATGTGCACCCATACTAACATCTTGTTCAGATGTCCAAATTTGTTGTCCATGGTGCAGTCTGAGTCTGACGAATTAGACTTGCACATGGGCTGCACATGGACCCACTGAAGTGAATGGGGCTATACACACTTCAGTTTTTTTATGCAGACCCTAGACCCTCATGAAAAATCTTACAGCAGGTACTATTCTGGTCAGTTTTTCAAGCCACAAAAAGCACATACCAGTGTGCAGCCTGGGATTTCCTACATCTATGTTTTTTTTCCAATCCTCCGTGGTTGCTGGAGGCACAGTGTATAGTAGATTGGTTCCAGAGTTTTCAAGGGTGCACATAGAATAGGCATCCGTCCAGCATAGCTGCAAATTTCTAATTCTATTAAGTGACTCAAAGAATTTACTGGGAAATGCTGATTCCTTGTAATACAAAAATAAGTTGCTTGAGAAAAGGCTGCATCTGGTCTGCTAAGACAAACAGCTGTTCTCAATGAATGCACAACATCTTCTGTATGAAAGGCTAAGTTGTTGGAAATGAGATGTCGTTGCTAAATATATTTACTATGGCATGCGTAAGCTCATATCTACACCTGACTGGTTTTACTCAAGTACTCGAATATCTACAAGGATCTACCATTCATAGTATAAGCCTTGGCTGAATGACTCCACTTCCTTTTATCACATGTCTTTCTATTTGTTTTAATGAAATAATGGATTCCCTTTGAATTGTGAAGACTAAACCAGCTGCTAGTCATATAAGCAGAAGGTTACATACTATCCATGTAGACTGTTACTCCTAGAAATCCTTTGATTTGTTTGACAAAACTTTTCTAGGTAGTTAGAATGTGACTGGTTGACAGGTAAATTCCTTCACGAATGATAAATTGGATACTGTACAATTCATGTTTGAAGAACAATGACATTTCTGTTCTTTTCAAGTGCTGCTGAATATGACATACATACAGATATGTGCACTTGTCCAATAAACCATCCACTTCTCCAGAAGCTGAGAACAGGTTGCATTTTTCTTCTTGTAGAAGACAGCAGTCGAACTTGACATGTGAATACCTTTACCCAGAAAGACTGTATATAGTATTTTGCCTTACGTCAGCTCTTGTAAATCACTTTTAGATAGGTACAGTACTTGTTACATGGCTAAGGCAGCAGCCCACAAGGCACGCAGTTCTGAGCTGAAAGATCAAAGTAAAGCATGTGCGTTTTCCCATGTAGTCCAGATGATTATTATATAAGAACAGATGGCATTATTAAAAGGAGTTAGAATATTTACTATGATGCTGATCAACTTGGTGTGTTTCAGGTATGTAAGATACAATAGCAAGAGATGTGTTCTTGCAAAATGTGGTTCCACAATAAGGACATTGCTTTAGGGGTCCAGAGTGAGCAGTCATACTCTGGCCATGGTGTCTGAGAAAGCCCAAATGCCCTTTGCCAAAATGGAGGTCCAGTATTATAAATCTGTTGTAGATTTGATTATACTTTGAGACCCATTTTCTTAAAGTTAAGAATCTTCTCTGCGTGGTAGGTTAACTGGCTCCCCCTTCCTCTATCATGTTATTCAGATATATGAGTAATCTACAAAGATAATATTGGTGGTGTCCATCAGCTTAGACAACAACCGATGCTCACACAAAAAGAGCCTGGATACATGGTAATACTTCCAAACAGTTTGTGGCGCTTAATGGTCATCACTAGAGATGAGCGAATCGATTCTGCAGAAGTGGAATTCGATCCAAATTTCAGGAAATCTTCGATTCACCACGATTCCGGATTTCCTGATGCTTTGCGGTAATGAATATTTAGTAAGGACCTTTGTGACATCAGACAGTCACAAGATGTTCTTTAGTGATGTGATTGGGTAGGCGTGCCTTTGCTTGTTAGCAGATCTTTCCACATGAATAAAACTTGTCCGTGCTGGAGAGAGAGAGAGAGAGAGACATAACCGCGGCATCCAAGTGCTTCCGCCATTTTGCCGCCCACCCAGGCTCTCTGAACACCGGAAATAGCTGTTTATTCACCGCAAAGTAATTCGGATCGAAGCAAATTTTTTGGGAACTTTGAATAGAACTGCCGAATCAAACTTTGGAGAAATTCGCTCATCTCTAGGCATCACACATTCTGCAACTTGAAATGTTGGGCTGCGTTCCTTCCAAATTCTATATCATACAAGTTTATTGTTAAATAATCCAATCAATGGCCCTTTACAGTTTAATGTTCCCTGGCAGTGGCCCTGTACATTATGATCCTCCCCAGAAATGGCCCCAAACAGTTTTATGCTCCCAGCAGTGGCCCCACACAGTTTAATGTCCCCCCAATAGTGACCCCACATATTGTAATGCTCCCCCCCAGACTGGCCCCACACACTTTAATGTCCAGCAGTGGACTCAGTACTTACCTCACAGCGCCTGGTCACGCTCTCTTCTCCCTCTCCAGGCACTCATACATTACAAAAATACACTCTGAACAGGGAAAGAGAGTAGGAGGTGCCTGTGAGTAAAGGGGTAAGTATCAAAAATGAAAATGTGCCTAGCTTGTAGGCCACAAGTTTGTAACCTATAAGGTTTGAAAGCTTTAGAACCGAGTCTCCCTGATTCTGCCGATCCAACTGGATCAGGAGAACCGGGGAGGAGGCTGCGGGCCACAGATCGCAGCCTCAGGGGCCACATGTTTGAGACCCCTAGTTTAGGGAGCATAGAGGTAAGTATTAACATTTGTAGGTCACAAGTTTGCAACCTATAAGCTTGGTAAGCTTTAGAACCAAGTCAGCGGTTCTTTTCTCCCCAATTCTCCCGATACAGCTGGATCAGCAGAATCGGGGAGAAGGCTGTAGATGACAGCCTCAGGGGCCACATGTTTGATACCCCTGGTTTAGAGAATAGACATGTAATTTTTTTTCTATTTAAGGGCCCTTTCTCTTTTTTGCTTTCCAGGTTTGGACAGATTTATAAGCGTGTGTTGGAGTAAACCTGGAATAACAGGGACCTATAACCTCTTTAGTTATCAATGATTAAGACGATTGTAACGAAAAGAGAAAAAAAAAAACACAGTGCCAAGTGTCAATAGTGTAATAATGTTAAGGCAATCAAATATGGTCGATACGATGTAATGGTTCTCACCTTGTGTAGTTGTGATGAGCTCACAACTGCTTAGAGGGCATATCAGATGATTTCCAACTGGAAGTCGGACTCCAAGAGCAGCTGGGCACCGCCTTCACGTGGTACAAATCCCACGTCGTAAAGATCCAAGAAGTGGTGAGGTGATGTACCCCAAAAAACACAGGTGTACTAGTGCTGGTCCAGTCAAGTACTTTTATTGAGATCAGTCACATTACACGTTTCGAGCAACAAAAAGCCACTTTTCAAGTCTATAAAAATTACATCTAACACATGTACAAAACATGCAAGTATTTAAAGGCATAAAACAAGAGTTTCACTACATTTTAAAATCCTTTTTATTTAGATTCCCTGCTAAACTATATGCGTTAGCACTAACTAACTAAAATATCGTATGTGCAATTCTAGTCAGCGTTTGACAAAGGAGACCACATCACATAATAACGCAGGCGCTTGCTCTCCTAATTGGGAGCGGTAAGCACATGCACCTACAGTATAGCGGCAAGTGTCGCTTGTCTATACATAAGTAAACACAGACATGTGCAACGTATCATTTACACGATCCACTATACCCACCACCAAATACATGTTGGGTAAGCCACTATTTTATCAAAGCTCTATGAGATATACATTTTAGACATCTATTTGACTACCATGTTATACTGTTTAACAACAACAACATGAATAAATAAAGAGGGAAAAAAAAAATTTCTGTTCAACAACATGAACAAAGAGGGGAAAAAAAAAGTGAGAGGGGCTACTGCCCATTTTTTTGTTTGGTTTATTCCTTTAAATACCTGTATGTTTTGTACATGTGTTAGATGTCATTTTTATACACTTGAAAAAGGGCTTTTTGTTGCCCGAAACGCGTAGTGTGCCTGATCTCAATAAAAGTGCTTGACACACGCTGATACGCCTGTGTTTTTTGGGGTACATCACCCCACCACTTCTAAGACGATTGTAAGATATCTAAAGACATGTGAAATTTTGTCTAAAAAAAAGGGTAATAAAATAAAAAGTGATTTATTAATGAAGTTGTGAGAGTGACTTATTAGTAGAATGGTGGTGCCCAATTACAACAGGCCAGAGGTGGCCTATGCCTGTGTCTGTTCTAGAACTGTCTTTATAATTGGAGACATTCATTTGGAGCCTTGCATTCTAATAAATATGTCTCATTCAGACATCACTCAAACTAATAAGAGTTTTTACATTAGAATTTCCTACAACATTAATAGATCTGTCCCCTGTGCTATTGTATAATCTATGCAAATGAGCAGCCCTTAACCCCTTCCTACCAAATCCATCTTTTGTTTTTGAGTTGTTTTTACTCCCTGCATTCCAAAAGCCATGTCTCTTTATTCCTTCACAGAGCCATGTGAGAGCTTATTTTTTGAGGAACAAATTGTACTTCACAATGGCATCATTAAATATTCTGTACTGGGTAGCTGAAAAAAATTCAGAATGGTGAGGAATTGCAAAGTTCCCCCACATTTGTGACATTTTCTTATAGGTTTTGTTTATACCATATTCCCCTTGTGGTAAAAATGCTACTTTTCCAATATCCTGCAGCTCAGTGTGTTAGCGGCAATACCAAACTTGTGTATTTTTTCTCATGTTTTAATACAGTTTATATAATAAAAAGTTGGAAACAATTTTCTTTGCATCGCCTTGTCCTTGCACAGAGCTGTGTAAGGTGTGTTTTTTAAGGGGAGGGGATAAGATGTCATTTTCATTGGTACCATTTTGGGGAATGTGTGATGTATAGATCACATTTTATTCAATTTCTTTTTGTGCGGGAGGTGAAATGGCAAAAAAAAAAAAAAGTTGAATTTTGCATTTTGATCTTTTTTTCCCATTCTAACATTCACCATAGGGGATACATTATTTTAATTATTTATTTATTTTTTTTTAAACCTCTTCATTATTGTTGAGAACTCAGTAGTAATTTTGCTATGATAGACCTGGGAGCCATAGTAGTTGAATGCATCTTATGATTTTCCCACTCGAGAGCTGTTCAGACCTTTGGTGTGGAGGAGAAGTTGTCTGCGATCAGAGATGTCTCCGTTCGCAGGCATTGTCACAAGGTCTCTACTGTGTGTACTCAACTTCGCCATATTTAGATACCCAACATCTGCCATTCTGCTACAGTAAATGTTGGGAAAAGGTTAATAGTACTTTGCTTTATTGTATACATTTTGATCACAAGGATATTTCCTTGTTGATTTTGCTATTTAGTTATAGGAGGTCATACACATTAGGTTTATGTCAGCTGGTTATCTGATGTAAATGTGGTATCCAGACTTCCTTCCAATAACACATGTCAAAGAAGCATCAGGCTCATGGAGTTCAGCATGCTTCATCTATTTCCTAGGGAGGAAAAGTCATTGGCAGCAGTATCTGAAAGCAGCTTACTCTCTTTCTCCAATTGAGAGCACATACATGTTCTGCTGAGCCAAGTGGGCATGTATACATGGGGGAAGGGGCTATACATGGGGAAATAACTTGAAGCATCTGGCCCAATGCAAAATATATAATGGGATCCTCATTTACCATGTGCAATTTATAATACTGGTGTCTTCCTATGTTATAGAGAGGCCATAGAACCCCCTGAGGCTCCAGGGCCTGGTAGCAATTGCTATCTCTGCACCCCCCATATCTACTGTATGCCCATGCGGGGTTGGAAGGGATAGCTGTCAATCCAACATGTGTTCAGCCAACAGTTCTCTAAAATATATTCTCTAGCCTCCCTTTCCGAGGCTTTTTCATTACGTTGGTTTCTACAGCCAGCGCATGCCTCATGTACTAAGTATATCAGGGATTATTTCTTGCCTACAATGGGAAACCAGCTCAGCACTTTGGGTCTTGTTTATTGCAATTAACAAATGCTAACGAGCTAAATTATAATTATTCTCTTAGGTAAACGGTGCATTGTTTTCTCATTAACAGAGGTGCTACTGTGCTTATGACTGTCAGAATAACGGAGGCCAATGTGCCTTTCAAAAATAATTAGGTTAAAAAAAGTTTAGGATTTTTTTTTTTTTTTTTTTTGCCTGCAGTTTTTGTTAAAATTACTGTAACATGAGATACTGTAGGTGGCAAAGGGGTCGCTATGATTCTTCTTCATTTTTTGTCCCTCAGGCTTCCCGTAGTGGTATGCAGCTGCTGATAAGGCCTAGATAAATGGGATTAGTCAGTGGGGAGTCTCGGGCCACCGACTCTATGGCTAAATCAGCTGCAGAATCTGCAGGAAGATCGAGGAGAATGTTTATTTATTTTTCCAGCATCCTGCTCCGATCTCTGTAGAATCAAGGAGAAATCAGGCGATTATTTGAGGCAGTATTCGCTTCAAAATCAGCACCAGATTCTGCTGTGTGAACATACCCTAAAGTTTTGTTCTAAAGGTCAGCACTGGACGAATAATTAAGAGACCTTAAACAATGCGTTCTCGAATGACTGCTCAGAATGTCTAAGATTTATCACGTTAAATGACCAATCAGTTCTAAACACACAATGCAACATTTGTATGGCTGGTGAGGCGCTGTACTGAGTAGACCCAGAAAGAAGAAAGAATCAAGGCCAGGATGAGGCCTTATTCACATATCTGCAGTTGATCCATTTTTCATTTTAATACATTGAAATGAATGGGTATGTATGCAATCCATGAAAATTGCGGATGGCATATGTATGTAAATTGTAAACGTGTGAATGAGGACTAATAAGAGCTGCTGTTATATTCATTTTCTGCTCTGGTTTATCAAGAGGTGACACATTCTATGACCTTCATATGCTGTAATAGAGTATAATTATTGCAAAATAATAACTATTAGAGAATGTATATTAGAGCATTTCATACATTTTAATGTCTACATTTAACGTTATTATTGGAACTACTTCCTTCACCTGCAAAGGAAATCACTCTAAATGGCAAATCTAACTTTGTAGGAAGGGTTACACAAATTTGTACTGTGGACAATTAAATGGGATGGCCAGGAATTTATTTTAGGATAAGCAACAAATATCTGATCAGTGGGGGGAGCCATCAGCTGGCGTTAACATGGATCAGCTGTTTGGGGACTCTTTCAGTACCCGTACTATACTCAGCATGGAGACAGAAACATTTGACTCTGGTCCTTGTATAGTAAAGTCAATGGGAGCTGAGCTGTAGTACTGGTGTTTGGCCACTATACAAAGTATGGAGCTAGCTGCATCTACTGCCATGCTTGGTATAGTACAGGTATTGGAAGTGACTTAAAACAACGGATCCATGTGGGGCCCCAAACCGATTAGATATTTATAGCCTAAAAAAAAATTCCTTGCCAACCCCTTTAATATGTTGTTTAAAGTGTCACCACTCCTGACATGATTTTAGTAAATACTTTATAAAATTAACAATTTTGGAACATCTTCCTTTGTAACTCTGCTACCTCCATTATTACTAGAAATATGTGAATAAATTACCGTCTGGGTGTTACCATTCTGCTTGTCAAAGTGATGTATTTCTATACTGTCTGGCAGTCTCAGCACTGATTGGACATTTTCAGTGTATGTAGGGACACGCCCACACAGGTAACTCCCAGATGTCAATTTCAAAAACTTATACTATATTTATACTACAGTACAAGTAAACACAACTGTTATATTATGCAGATACACATTTGTATATTGAGTGATACATGTAGATACATGTGCATATATACTATTTGTATACATTGTTGGTGTGCAATACACCTCCAAGGGGTGGAAATTGTGGGCCTTTTTATTATTTATCTAAATAAAAGTTAAGTTTTAGCTTTTTTATTGGTTTCTCTTTTTCCTATTCTGTGACCCCCTGATGACTATAGTACCCCCCGTATCTGACATGTGTGATATATGTGTATTCAGATGCAGTGAAGGCTTGGGAATAGTAGGCCAATAGTAGGCCTCATCACAGACGATGATGACAGGGAGTACAGAGAACTGAACCGGTTTTTTGTGGACTGGTGCCACCAGAACCACCTGAAGATTAATGCGGGGAAGACCAAGGAGATGGTGGTGGACTTCCGTAAAGGCAGATGCCCTCCAAAACCAGTGGACATCCTGGGGATGGGCATCGAGATTGTGAACATCTATAAGTACCTGGGTCTGCTCCTTAATAATAAGCTGGACTGGGCAGATCATATGGAGGCCCTGTACAGGAAGGGCCACAGCAGGCTCTACCTGCTTAGGAAGCTGAGAGCCTTTGGAATCCAGGGGGCACTTCTTAGGACTTTCTTCAACTCGGTAGTGGCATCAGCCATCTTCTTTGGAGTGGCCTGCTGGGGGAGCAGTATATCAACCAGGGACATAAATAAACTTGACAAGCTGATTAGAAGGGCCAGCTCTGTCCTGGGGAGCCCACTGGACCCAGTGCAGGTGGTGGGTGACAGAAGGATACTGTCCGTGGTGAGCTCCATGCGGGAGAATAACTCCCATCCCATGCATGAGACTGTGATTGCGCTGGGCAGTACTGTCAGTGACCGACTGCTCCACCCTAGGTGTGAGAAGGAGTGCTATCGAAGTCTTTCCTCCCCACCGCGGTTAGGCTGTACAACCAACACCGACCTAAGCGGAGATCATTACATACAGAGAACTGAAATATCTCTCTGCCTGTTAAATCCCCCCCCCCCCCCTCTGCTACTTCCTATCTGTCTGTCTGCTATTAATGTAATGCCTCTCACCTTGGAACATTCCTGTACATGTTGTATTTGTATTTGTATCTGCTTATCTTATCTTATCTTATCTTTGCTGCTGTAACACACTGAATTTCCCCACTGTGGGACTATTAAAGGACTATTATTATTATTATTATATTATATATTATTATTTAAGTGAAGGTTGTTAGAGATTTTGGTGTTTTGTTGTGTAAGAAGATGGATTTTCTTAAACCGTGGATATCCGCTATCAATTTTTACATCTGCTATATTGATGCAGTAAAGCATGAAAACCTAACTAAAACAATTAAGCGTTAATTGCTGTAAACTAAACATGGAAATATCTGATGGGGCACTTGGACGTATGTTCAATGTTATTTACTAATTGCAGTTGTCACAATGAGCCAGCAACATATTTACAGTGAAGGTCTCCTGGGCTTTCCAACCCTAGAAGCAATTGATGTAAATTTAATTATCATTCAGATTATCTCATCAAGCATTTCTAACTTGCCCACGTTTTCCAAGCACCAGCTTTTCCAAGATCCATTTTCTGAACGCCTTGTTCTTGTTAACCCTCTGGCACTCATTGGGTTAACTACAGCCACCTTTTAGAAACCAAGTAATCCCCAACTTCATGTAAAAGTGATACAGAGAGTGACATGACGTAGACACAAGGCAAGCTTTACTTTAGGTTAATATTTAATCTGGATAGACATGCTTATTACCAAAACACTCAAATGCTCTTATACCTGCCATCTATAATTACTGCCTCAAAGACCCGGGAAGGGAGGCGTCATTGCCCTATTGTTTTCCATAGAAGACATCTAGAAGTGTAAAGGAGTTGACTATTATTTCAAGTTTTTGCTGTAAAGTTTTCAATATTTAAAACAATAAAATGGAAGTATACATCATAAGAAGAATTCTTAAAGGGTAACAAAGTTTTCATGAAAAGTTGAAATATTTGCAGGGTCTTACTGGGCAGTCTGTTCTATGACTGCATAAGTCTTCATAGATTATGTCCTATCAGTTTTTCTGCCGCTAGTATCCCCATTATGGCTGCAGCACATTTTACATTTGTCTCTCAGGTGGTGAACGTGTACAATGAAGAGCAGTCTGTCCCTCCCATATCCATTACTGATACTGTTCTGCCATTGTGCCAGGAGTAACTGTACAATAGCAAACAAGTAGCTGAGAAAAGCCCAAGTGACCATAATATAGGAAACCCAGGAACACTGGACTGCAAATACATGCAAGCAAGCAGCTAAAACAGAAATAAAAATGATATATGAGCACAGTCAGTAAAGCTGCTTGCTGTTTGTGAATAATATCCCATCTGTAATGACACAAGCAACCAGAAGTAGATACAAGCACACAGAAGACTTTTCTTACTTTGTAAGGTGTGAGATTTGCAGAATGTTCAATGCTTTGCCCAAAGCAACAGTTTACAGACATGTATGTCCAGGTGGTGAGGAGAATCAATCCCTTTCTTTTCCATTCACTGTGTAAAGAGAAAAAAAAGAACCACCCCCCTCCACTCACTGTGACTTCATTTTGCTTACCTAATGTATCTATAGACGTACTTTCCTGGTAACAAAGGAGTGAATTGCAAATTAGCTAGAAGGGAGACACCTGTTTTTCAGGTAGAAAGCAGTCACATTTTTTTTTTATTAACGTGCATTACATTTTGATTCATAATCACATGATCTATAAAATGAAACTAAGTTGTCAGACAAGTTAGTGACTATTTAATGAAATATTCTGGTTCAGAAACCTAAATCCCCTGCAGTGACATATATTTAAAGATAATATGCTGACTAACTGCTGCCATCACTAGAGGGAGCTTAGACGTATACTATGTACTGGATCTGATTCATCAAGAATGGTGTCTTGCTGAATCTGCCCCTCTGCAGAAATCTATACCAGCTCATAGCTGGCATAGATTTCTGTCAACCTTTACATTTAAAAGTGGAGTACATGTTAGTAAATTTTAGAAACAGGGTGATGCTAGTGTAAAAAAAAAAAAAAACAACAACAAAAAAAAAAAAACACCTTTGCACCTTTGACCACACAATAGTGAATCTACCCACATAACTCCTAAGCTCCATTTAGTGGTAGCACAGGGAAAGTTAGCTAAATGTTATTATACAAGATCAGATATGATTACTTATTGGGACTATCCTAATTGTTTACAACCTGTATAGTGACACATAAGAGTCCCTGCAGTTTCACAGAATGGAGCAATGAGATACCTCAATGGTGTCTCTGTACAATATTGTATCAATGAGGTATTTTTCCCTAGCAGCAATGTCTCTGAAAATCTGGGGCATATGCAGGAGCTGTATTGCGGTTCAGTACAATTCATAATTTATACAAAGTATTAACATGGTATGAGTAAGGGGAGTAAGGTAAGGGTCTGTGAATTATAATTGACAAATATTTATTTGTCTTTACTGTTCCCCATACGCCTCATTAGGTATTGGCGAAATATGTTCAGCCAACAGTTGTTACCCCAGAAAAAAATCAGCATAGCCAAATGGCAATTTTTTTCAACACTTCGCCTCCTAAAAAAATAGAATAAAAGGTGATCAAACCATCAGATCTTCCCCCAAATGGCATCAATAAAAACGTCATCTTGTTCCGCATAAAAAGACGCCATACCCAGCTCTATACCTGTAAATATGAAAAAGTTACAGGTGTCAGAATATGGCGGCACAATTTTTTTTTTTTTTTCAATTTTGCATATGTTTTTCATTTTTTCGGTATCAAAACATTACAAATATTATATACATTTTTTATCGCTGTGATCGTACTGACCCACAGAATACAGGTAACGTCATTTTTACCACACAGCGAATGCCGTAAAAATTAAACCCATATGAAATTGGCGCAAATGTGTTTTTTTTTCCATTTCCAACTCGTTCTAAATTTTTTTCAAGTTTCCCAGTACATTGTACAGGATATTGAATGGTGCCATTACAAAGTACAGTTTACCCGGCAGACAATAAGCCACTCTGTGGACCGAAAAAAAAAAAAAAAAAATACGGCTCTTGGAATGTGGGGAAGTAAAAACAAATATGCAAAAACAAAAAATTGACCCGGTCCTTAAGGGGTTAAAATTATCAAGAGAAAATACATTATTTTAACAACCATTGCCCTTCTGTACCCTGCTATTTTTTGGAATAGGTGAGAGGTAATTGCTGTTTTTGCTATGGGTCCACATATTTCTACGTATGGCCATATATCAGACATTGAAATGTAACATTCCCTTCCCCTAACATTGATATTTACACATAACCCAAATCCTATAAATACCAGTAGTGAATTATTACAGTATGTGTTCTATGTTCTCATTAACCTTTTTGGGATTGTGTGTTTTTATGAGATTATTTTAGATCTTGACTATTTTATATGGTATTGTCTATTTATATAGTGCAAGGAAAGATGTTATATCAATAGACAGCAGAAACATAAATTAGAGCAGAAAATCGGTATCGTCTCCAAGCCACCGTCTTATTGTTTTTATTTACAGTATTTGGTGCGGCTGAGTTCAACAGCTTCTACCCTGCATGTCTTAACCGCTTCCCCTGACCACTGGCCATCTGCTACATTACAGACACATTTCCTTCAGGGATGCATGCCTTAACAAATTTTTATCATCACTGTCATATCAACTCAGCATTTTCCTGTCATCTTTCCTTTCTGATAAACTGTTTCTGAATTGACGGCTGTCACAAACATGCTTAGGTAGGAATTTAGAAGATTCACTAACTGACCAAGGTTAAATCTCTCCACCGCTGAGTGATTTTATGTGGTTCCTTTGGGCAGCCGTGCAGACCTGTGAAGTTAAACTATTCACCTGTCTCAGACATCAAATATTATTAGTAGTTATGTTAAACCTGATTTACGCAGCGCTACTAGATTATTATTCAGCAGTTTCCCGGGTTGTATTTATTATATTTGTTCAAGAAAAGAACATTTTTATGTATTTTCTTGGCTATTTTTTTTAACATTTTATTTCTGAACAAGATATTCTTGTTTAGCCGCCAACATTATAGGCAGTAAATATTTAACCTGTGCTGTTCCATGGATCTCATCCCTTGAACTGTGTGAATCTACTCATGGTGTGCTGAGGAAGAGGGGATACTTATGAAAACTGACATATTTAACACCAGTCTTCATATCCCCGGTGAAAGCGGAAAAGCTGCCTCATTTATGTTGAAGTGCAAGCATTTTCATAAATGTGACAGCTCCACCATTGTACTGTACGCCTCTTCTGAAATCTCTTTGTAGCTGGTATAGATTTCAGTGATCATTTGCACCAGTAAACTGACCTAGATGATATTAAATGTAGTGCAAAAACGCCATTTGCGGTAATTATTGTTCCAATTTGATTTTTTTTTTATGGCAGATATATGGACTAAATTAGTAATAAATCTCCCCTAATGACTTTGCAATCTTATTGTTCTTGAATACAATAACCTAGAGTACCAGGTCTGGCTGCAAGTATGGATGAGCTGCTGTGACTATGTAACCAACAATGGGCATGTGGTATTCATAGAAGTGTCTTAGTTCCCTTGGTTCCTTCACTGTGCCAATTGGCATGGGTCCTGGAGTTCACAACCCCACCAATAGACGATCAGTGTTAATATCTAGTAAAACAAAAGTGACATGTAGACATGTCACGTACCATTAAATGTACCACAAAGTTTTGGATATGGAGACTGGTTAAAGGGATTTTTCAAGTTATTAAATTTGCAGAAATCCATAATTTTGCGATAGAAATAAGTCTAAATCCAGCAATTGTTATAAAATGGAGTCTATCAACAGAACCCTGCGTATCAACTAAGCCCACAGATAGATAGGTTAGGGTTACTAGATGTTTTCCCCATCTGAATAAGTGGCTCTATTGGCAAGATATTGCTGTTTTTGTCACTATGCAAATACACCCATGTTGTTCCCAAGAATTAATTTGCCTATTGACAGAACATCGATATCTTGGCAACATAGGTGCCAATTCACAAGGGAAAACCTAGCCTATCTATCTGTGGGGCTAGGCTGATATCCTGAGCTCTGGTGTCAGACTCCCTTTAGAAATAATCCTGGGTGCTTCCAATAGTGTCCTCTGGACCGGGTTTTGTTTACTTGGCTGTAGTGATGATATAAATATATATATATATATATATATATATATATATATATATAACTGTATATCTATACCTCCACATCACCATTGTAGCTAATGATTGACCTCAGCAGTATATGGCATGAGAGCGCTGACGTCAGTCATTGGTTGCAGCAGTCTCAAGGGGTAAAATGGGTATGTCATCCCTGCAGCCAAGAAAGATTGGAAGAAATAGTGTTAGAAGCACGGAGGGATTAAACTGATGAGTATAGCTTTTTTTTTCTCATTACTCCATTGGGCTTATTTTTTAATAAGATGGAAATCCTTTAAGTTTTTACTTACCTATCCAAGAATTTATTCCATATGGCTAGTAGATTCTCAGAACATGACCGGTCAATGGTACCCGAGGGAAGAACATGGCAATACTAGAAAAGGATGTGCTCAACGCAAGCAAGAACAGTTCTCATATAGCCAGCCATCAGTGATACATCATTAACTTTTATAGTTAAGCCCAGTTCACATCTGCATTCGAGTTTCCGCTTGGGGAAGTGCTTGCAGTACTTTCCTCTCTGCTTGCTTCGTGTGGAAACCGAGCGGAAACCACACGGACCCCATTATAGTCTATGGGTTTCCCAGGTAAACTGCTTTTATATGCGTATAGGTTTCCGTTCGGGGGTTCCCCAAGTGGACTCACCGAACGGAAATCTGAACGCAGATGTGAACCAAGCCTTATGTTTCCCAACCTTTGACTTTACCTTTCCATAACATATATGGAAGAAGATTGTTTCCAGCTCAAGTGTTGCCTAAAAGAAAGATCTATGAAGACCACAACCATCAAACATGGGACCTTTCATCCATTATTTAGGTATAGCTTTGGTTAGTAACTTTTAAAAATGATGAAAAGAGAACATCAAGCAGGCAGGAAATACATCATAGAAGCACATCATAGAATATGTGCAAAAGTAAAGACGCTTTAAAGACGTATTTGAAATACAGAATAAAGAAGTCTCATGAGAATGTAACTTATTATAGCACCATGTATGAGTCATGGGCCAGTGACCAATTCTTTTATTTCTGGAGATGGAATTGTATATGGCATGTTTAAGTAATAGTTTAGATAGCCCAAATATAAGGCTGTGTGCACATGGTCTTATTATAATGCTATACAAAGTACTTTGCAATAAGACCTCCTAAGTTTGTGCGGCCATACACAATCCAAGAGAATAACAACATTTCCATTATGTGCTGTGCTACTAAGGGAAGATACCACCCTAATATGGTGCCATACCTCTGGCGCCTGATTTTACAAGAGTTGCACACATTGCAAACCCTTGGCCTAAGGCAGTGATCTTCAATTTGTGGCTCTCTAATTGTTGCAAGAATGACAGCTGTGTTCTCTCAGGGCATGCTGGAGATTATAGTTTTGCTCTCAGGATAGTAGTGGTCTAAAGCTGGGCATGTACATTGGTTTAAAATTGACCAATTGATTATTGTGGATTAGCCAATCATCTAATGAGAATAGGGATCTACTGATTCTCCCCTGATGTCAAATGTCATGGGAAAGGATTGTGCAGCCGCATTTCAACATGTCTTGTCCATTTACTTTCAGGAAAGATACCCTGCTACCACAGGTGTGTGCCCCCCTTCCCCAATTCAGAACATAGGCATGTACAGCCAGCCCAGGTTTGCACTGTATGTGCATGTGGTGGGTGTTGGGATGAACATCTGTCAACTGAACACCAATACTTAAAGGGGTTGTTCCTCTATGAGACAGAACAGGGGATAAGTGTTTGAGCGCTAGAGGCTCAATCACCTGGTTCCCCAGTGATCAGGGGAACAGGGGTGTGAAAGTACCTCCTTGTGAATGGAGCTCCAGTGCACTTGTGTGACTGGAGCTCCATTCACTTCTATGGGCTGTGGGCACTGCCAGAGATTACAGTCCCAGCAGCCCCATACAAGTGAATGGAGCACTGGTCACAAAAGTGTACTGGCACACCATTCACAGGGAGTCCTTAGGGGAACTTTCGATCCCCCATCCTCGTGATCACTGGGGGACCCCGCGATCAAGCCCTCTGTGTTCAGACACTTATACCATGGCCTGTGGATCGGGGATAAGTGTCCATAATGGGACAACCCCTTTAAAGAGAACTTGTCACTTGAAAAATGTCCTATCAGTAGTCATGTTATGGAACAGAAGAAGCTGAGCAGATTGTTATATAACTTTGAAGGGAAATAATTCAGTATAATTTTGTCATTTGTCCATTGAAATTTCTATGCTGAGAAGTCAAGGAGGCGGTCCTATCAGTGATTGATCATTGATAGGACCCACCTCCTTGACTTCTT
Source organism: Leptodactylus fallax (assembly GCA_947044405.1). NCBI lineage: Eukaryota > Metazoa > Chordata > Amphibia > Anura > Leptodactylidae > Leptodactylus > Leptodactylus fallax. The sequence goes on along the minus strand of CAMRHE010000047.1, from coordinate 6,630,165 downwards.
AGCATAGAAATTTCAATGCATATATGATAAGTTATGCTGAATCTTTTCCCACAATCTGCTTATTTCCTCCTGCTCTATATCATGCTGTCTGCAGTTTGTGCAGTATTTCCATGTTCCCTTTAATCCCTATACACAATGACTATAGAAGGATATTATGTGATGCAGTCTGTTATAAACTAAGAAACAGCAATTTTAGCCAAATTAGACTAGATTAGTGATAGTGACCTGTCCAAGTGTCCGAATCTCTCATCCCCTAAATCTGGGCAGTACACTGAATACAGTACAACTCTGGACTTTGTGCTTGATTTCCTGCGATAAAGTTTCTGAGGCATGTTAGGTTTCCTTTCTGCTTTCCATCCCGATTTGCTCTCAACAAATGTCAGTTTTTGCTATTTTGGTAGTTTTTCATTATCATGATTGACAGACCGTCTCCTTGTAGTCAGGTAGTTGAATTTCTAATGAGAATATGTTGTGTTTATTATTCACAAAATTTTGTAAGCCATTGAACTGTATCATTGCATAATTACGCCTTAAATGTGCGGTAATATGACATTACACACTTACCTTTTCAGCATTTTGCTGAATATTATTTAGGAGTCAGTTTCAGAACTGCCAAAAATTCGCTGAGAATACCATTAGCCTAGAAATGCCAGCTTGACACAGTGCCGACAAGTATGCACCAGAAAACTGCATTTGATGGTTGTACAATATTTATGGCTTTTTTTTCAGAAATTGAAAATGCTGGATCTTGATGTGGCCTAAATCCTTCAATATTGATAAATGTCTTCATTTGTTGTCTAACGTGTGAAAAATTGTATGTTGCATCCTAAATATTAACACATAGAAAGTGAAGAATGTGTTGGTGATCGCTTTGCTAGCTTGTCCATCTACATGCCTATTTACAAATGTCTAATATGATGGAATATTTTTTTCCAAGGGATACTTTTTGGTTATTCCGTTTTTTCCATTTACTTTATTCAGCTTTATGTTTTAAAGAGGATTTCGTAACTTTAAAATTCATCAGTTAAAGATATGTAGAGGTCTGACACCCAGGACCCCAGTGGACTAGCTGGTTGAAACTGCAGCAGCCCTTGCCGAGCACCACTAAGACAGTGTGATGTCATGTTCATTGGTCACATGTCCTGTGATTGTAGCTCAGTTCCATTCCAGAGAATAGGCTGAGCTGAGATACCAAGCACAGCCACTGTGCAGATCTATGGTGCTGTGCTTGCTAAGTACTGAAATTCTGCAGCACTCACCCCAGTGCTGCAGCCTTGTCAAACAGCTAATCGGTCGGGGGCCCAGGGGCCAGTATTTATGTGATGACCTAGGCTATCAAATTAAACTATAAAGTCATTGTCACTCCATGTGCATGAAAAGCTTATTGCTAGGTATACAATTAATATCAGATCAATTGGTGTCTGATCGGTAGAACATTCAATGTCTGAAGGAAATTGATCACAGTAGTCTTTTGCAGCTGGATTGTTACGTGGTGCATACCTGAAAACTGTGTCAAGACACCAGAGTAATAAATGGAATAGGTGAGCTACAGTACCCAGAGAGATCATCAAAGTGAAAAAGAGGGTTAACCTAACAACCATGTATACATACTGTACATAAAAGGATCCCTCTTCATAGCCAGGATGGTAACTATAACAAGGGGACATCCTTTTTTGTTTAGAGGAAAGAAGGTTTTTACACAGAAGGGGTTCTTTACTGTAACAGCAGTGACACTGTGTAAATCTCTGCTAAAGGAAGTTCTTCAAATGGTGCAAGCAATGTAACCATCCAAAAAGAGAGAATAAATCTCACCAGTTCTTCCAAAAGGAGTTCTGTATTGGTATCCACACACAACATATTTCGGGGAGTGGATGCTCCATTTGCATCATTTGGTGACCATACGTCTGGAAAAGAACCCAAGACGGTAGAGGTTCTCCTGCACCACCCTTAACCCATTGTGGTTTTCATGTGTATTTGGTTGTTATGAACTTTCTCAACCACATCAGTTGAGAGGCCAATTGTACTGTTATCGTCTCCTATTGTCCCCTGGCTGTGTGTCGATCCCTATACCGGGTTACGCTTGTTTTTTGTTTTATTTAGATACATGTTAGAGGAAGTTATCATTGTGTGACCATCCACTAATATAAAGTTCGAGAAGGGCCTGAGAGTCTGCTTGCTTGGCCTTATATGATGTAAAGAACCATTGAGCCCCTTTATGCTCCATGGTCTTGGTGTGACCTCATCCTACGTACCCCCTATTAGTTAGGCCAGATCGCATAAGTAAGTTGTTTATCACCACTTTACCCTGCTCTTTTATGTCATTTAGTGCCCAATAGTTTTCTTCTAAACCCATTTCTGCCTAACACTATATATAGTAAATTATTTTGAACTTTTATAATTGCATTTTTAATTAAATAGCAATAGAAAATCTAATTTATTGAGAACACACAGGACTTATTTAAAGCATGTATTATTTCCCCCACAGTAGCATTTCCCCTGCGTGTGAACAATTTTGCTTAAAGCGAAAGATGTGTCTTTGCCCAATAGCATTAAATCTTTTCCTGCCAAATGTGTCTAGCAGTCTATTGCAACTAGCGTTGTACAATTCCCTCTGGTAGGAAAGGGCTTAAGGCATTATTAAATGGTGTATTCCCTGCAATATTGAAATGCATAGTGCTGTAAAATTAACAGTCTGTATCGCCCTCCTTTGTCATGTATCTCAGGCTTGCCTCCCTCTCCAGTCTGACACATTTCATCTCCTCTCATTAGCCATGTCTGCCCCGTGAGTCGAATATAGCTTTTTTTTTGTGTGGGGGAGATGTACAACAAGCCACAATCTAATCTGTATTATTCCTGACTTTTGTACTATGTTCCTGTTGTGTAAATACAGTTATTTTGCAGTGTGTTCCTTGACTTTTTAGAAATGACCATTTTTCACAGTGGGCTTTGCCGCCAAGACCATTGGTTGGTCTGATCTTTACTAAGCATGTTTGGCTGTCAGTTTACTATGGGAAAAAAAAAGGGTAGTTTAATGAAAGATAAAAAAAGGCCGTACACTATGCGTTGGGAGATGAAATGCAATTATTTTCCGAATACAGCTACCAGCGTAAACATGTTTAGGATCTCAGGAGGGGTCTGCATTAATCTTGTCTGTTTGTTGGAATATGCCCAGTGACTTCTAGAAGAGAAGATTCTTTTGAACTTTTAAGAAAGGTTGTTTATATTGTTTCCACACATTTAATGGTTACTGGATATATATGTATATACAGATGTAGCAAAGTTAACCCGAACTTCTGCAGTTGGTAAAATTGCTGCAGCATGATATCTTAGAAGACAACAAAATATGTATTTTAGTGGTCACTGCAAAAAAAAGGGAGAGAATTACAGCAGAATTCTGCCAACTTCCATTGACTTCTACTAAGCAAAAAACACAGTTTCTCTATGGTACAGTATACACTAAGGATCTGGTCACATAATATTATGGCTGTATGCTTGGCATATACAAATGTGTCCTTCCTTCTCTTGGCTAGACATGTCCAGTTATATCCGTCATGACCTTGTCAAAACAATACTTTTTCAATGTAGGTTGTATCTAGAGATGAGTGAAGTTTTCAAAAATTCGATTCGGCAACTTCTCCAAATTTTCCAATACTATTCTATTCAATCTGAATTAAATCACGACGAATAAACAGCTATTTCCTGTCTGCAGAGAGCCGGTGTGGGCGGCAAAATGGCGGAACCCCTTGGATTCCGCGGTCATGTTTGACCGTGGCATCCAAGGTGTTAAAACCCCGGATCTGTTATGGAGCAGGGTGTTAGGTGTCAGTTACAGCTAACACCCTGCTCCATAACTGATTGGGCGTTTTAAGACCTTGGATGCAGCGGTCAAACATGCCGTGGGCGCTCGCGAAGGGGTTAAAGGGCTGTGACATCACAGGGCTGGCTGCTGATTGGCTGCATGCATGGCATTGTGGGTGATCCCGAATTCCCAGAGTTCCTTGCCCCATGTCCTAACATGTGCAGCAGCCATTATGAACAAATTGAGATTCGTTACCACAAAACGTGAGGAAATCCGAATTCGATGCGAATCGAATATTTCCTGAAATTCGGATCGAATTCCACTTTGTCAGCTTCGATTCACTCATCTCTAGTTGTATCCTGGATTGATTTCGTATGTATGACTACCCATTGTGTTTTCTATGAATTACAGCCTTTCAAGGGTTTTGCTAGCATGTCACAATAGTGTATTGAATTGACTTCATGAGACACTGGAGTCCTTAACCAAACTGGAGCTAAATGCAGAATGGATACATCTGTACATCAGGGAAAGTATCTGACTTATGTGATAAGTCCTACTTCTAGGTTTCTATTCTTCAAAAGTGTGTCCTTTTAGCCATCTAGTTGGTGTTTGCAGCTTATTTAGTTGGTATTTGTTGGTATAAGAAACCAGTTTTTTTTTTTTTGTTTGGTTTTTTTGGGGGGGTATGGAATAGCTTTGTAGACTGTGCTATTTCATACAACAGTATAAAACATGTACACTGGACTTTTCTCTCTGGTCAAAAGGGAGTATCTAGTCAGGATCTAACTGTATAGGGAATAATTATGATAGTCAATTAATTGATCAAGTTTAAGAGGGGCTTGGAACGACTGGAGTTTTTGGCAGTTGGTGTTCACTTCATGGAGGTTTTTTGCCTTCTTCTGGATCAACATGATAAGATTAATGTGTCTTTTTTCAACTTTATCAACTACTATATGTAACTATGTAATTATTTATGTTCTATAGTATTTTTATTTTTTTTTAAATTCTGTTGTTTTTGTCGGTTTTGCGCGGGCGACATTACACAATATTATCTGCTAGCTTAGAAAAGTAGTTAAAATGAAAGAGAATCAGAAAAGACCTAAGCATCCAGATGTTTCCCTATGATATATTCTGATGTGATTCTTTGCCAGCTCAAGATAGTTACTATCATAATGCCTTAGGCATACTCCACTAACTCCGACTAAAGCAGAGATAATGCAATAGAATTTTAAATACCTTTTTAAGACAATGCTTTGAATCCAGCTCAGCATTACTGCAGTTATTACAAGGAGTGTGCTGAAAATATTTTCTTTCAGCGATTTCAGCATTTTTCTTGAAATATTTCCAAGCTACTTGATACAGTAGACAGCCGCGCCTGTGATGGATTACACTTCCATTCTATTCTGCTCGGTTTTCTAAAGTTTAAAGAGTAAATGCTGTGTGTAGTTAAAGCAAATAAATATCAACATGAACTTCTGTATTTGTAGAATTGTTCCAGAATTAAGTATGGTGACATTTGTATCTTATTTTATCAGAACTTTCTGAGTAAAGGTTTATTTTAAGGAGTTGGATAAAGCAATGAGCCAAAACTAACAGCCTGCTTTACGGAAATCCCACCAGGTTCCTATCTTATTGAAGTCTATGCGTATTGAAGGTAGTTAACTGTCTGGATTATATCTATAATGGAAGTTACTGCTCCATACAGAGGTACCATCAGAAATATCTGGGTCCTATCCAAGCAAATGGTCAGGGCTCATCAATTCCTTTTTATCTCCTTCAATCTTGTACATCAGTTTTTGAAATAAAGGAGTTCAATATGCGGCTTGGCCCTTCATTGTCTCACCTCTAGCTGTGTTCGTTGTTCCCTCTGCCAGTCCTCCATGCGGCGTGTCAGTACCCAGCCATCCATTCTATCAGCATTCCACTCTCTGAACCTCAGCTGCCTCCCATATCCATGTTCCCCGACTTTTACTATCCAGTTCACCTTCTTTTTTATAGTCAATACCCAGTTATCACATACTTTGTAAGGATTGCCCCCACCATATTCTTGTACACAATTCTTGCATCTGAGTAATGAGCAACAAGATGCTTTTTTTTCTAAATTCTTTTGATGTTGGCTGAGCTTGTCTTCTCACCTTGTCTTCCCATCTGCTATCAGTCCTAACCTTCTATGCCTTTCACTACAGTGCCTGTACTCTGCCTGTCCTTACTTTGACCTGTCTGCTATTGGGAATGATCTCCGCTTTCCCTGATCTCAGTTGTTTTACCAAGATTGCTGCCTTCTGTCTTGGTGTCTTCTATCTATACATTTTTGCTTATATTGCACCATCATATTAAGTAATGCTATTCATATATATTGTCAACACTATCCCAAGTAGGGTTTGTAATCTAAATTCCCTAACAGTAAGTCTTTGTAGTGTGAAAGGAAGCCTGAATATCCGGAGGAAACCCATGCAAACACCAGCAGTTGCTAATGGAAGCTATCCCTTAGATACTGTTCTCCATTTTGGCCAAATCCATAGCAACCTAGCGGGTCCACATAACCTCATTATACCCATAACATTATAATCTCATATTCATACCCAGGGGTGTAAATACCGGGGTAGCTGCGGTAGCGGCTGCCACAGGGCCCGAGACATTAAGTACTTTTTTTTTTTTTTTTTTTTTAATAGGCCGTTACCTGCTGAAGTAACCACCAACAGGTAACGGGCCCTATTTACTTACCGATCGCTGCTCCTGCTCACGGCCACCTGCGCTTCCCATTCTGTGGAGGCGGAGGTGGCTGTGAGCAGGAGTGGGGATCGGTAAGTAAGGCCACGGGCCGCGAACCCCACAAACACTGCTATCATTATACTCTGGGGTCTTTTCCGTCCCCAGAGTATAATTATCGGAGGCCCAGGCGAGATGTGGGAACATGAAAAATACTGTTACTTACCATGTCAAATGTTCCCCTTGGGGCCCAGCCATTTCTAGTTATGTCGCTGTTCATACCATATATTTGATTGGTCCATGGGAGAGGGAAACACTATTTCCTGCCTAAATGGGACCTCTCATTTTGTAAGTGAAAGGTCATAGTTCCCATGCATCAACTGTCAGGTAGTGGGCATGAGTAGACCACAGCTATGTTTGCAACTCTTATTTGCCTGGGATCTTGACATAAATACCATCTATACTGTCCTGATGGCCTCCTTGACCTCCTAGTGGGATTATAGTGAGTTTGGGCATATTCATAGCATCCAATGTTAGACTTCATTATGAAGATAGGACATAGGAATAATACATAAAACAGGAGCTGGACATATGACTTTACCAGATTACATTTAGCACTGCAGCTGAACTATTGTCTTTTATAGAAATTCAGCTGTAATATGAAATAACAACAGGTAAGTACTCCACATATATAATGAATTATGTACATGTTTGCAGACCACAGCTAACGTTCATTGTGCACAAGATCACCTCCTTTTGTTAGCCATCTCCTTTTCTTCTAACAACAGTGTTAGTTTAAGAGGTTCATGCCAAGTCTCTCTAGCTGTAAAGCGATGAGCTACATATGACTATTTTGGTAAAAAAACCTTGATAAACTAAAGAAGAAGAAAATCATGTCGCTCCATGGAGTACATTATGCGATAATAATTAAAAAGTTTATACTAAAGGTGATATTCTCAATATCCTTGGAATAAGTCAGTGTTTTAGTGGTTCCATAACTAGTTAAAAACACTCCAGCAATTTTTTTTTGACCCCCCACCCCATTTGAAAATGAGCCTGTGGGTAGTGTAAGGTTAACACATAACTTAATAAAAGCTTTATTGTTAGGTTATATGCTCCCCTCTTCCTCCTCTTTGCTCCTCTGTTGTACACAATGTTTTCTATATGGTCATGAGTGAAACTATAAAGGCAAGTCTATGGGAGTCAGATTGAGGGGCTAAAAGACTTGTATTGCAAGATTGACTTCCTGTTCATACAGGAAACAGGAGCAGAGAGGTCAGTGCTTCAGAGGGGAGCACACAACTTCACAATAAAGGTGTCAGTAGGTTATTCAATAAAATACAAACTAATTATCAAAATGGAGAGCAAGTTTTTTTTTTTTTTGTTTGCTTTTTTTTATTACTGGAGCACTTCTTTAAGCCTGCATGTTGGAATGCCATGTTCACATCAAAGTAAACCAAATGAGAAGAATCTTAGCAGGTAGTAGTGGTGCTGATGGAGAAGTTCCAGACAGTCCAGAGTGGAGTGAATATCCTTTATTGTACTACATATATGTGTGATGGTGCCACACTGACCCTATAAAGCTACCAATCTGAACTGTAATGTGTATTAAAATAAAGGATATTCATTCTAGTCCGTTCAGTTTGGACCTCCTTCTCCATCTGCACCATTAATCCCTGCAATGTACCTTCATTAGTCCATTCTGAGATTTTATTCTGCACAGTTTTCTAAGTTGATACTATATATATATATTTAGGTCTACTGTTTGCCTCAAAAATAGTGCCATCTTTGTCCATGAGCTATGTGCATTATGGTGCCTCCTTTAGTTCCTAACATAGGTTTTCTCTTTGGTGCCAGCCATAGATGTTCTTACTACTCAGTAATAGCTATTCCCTGTGCCAGAGGTAGACCGCAAAAGGAAAAGGCCTCCATGCAAGGACATATATAGCAGTATATGAGCTTGTTAGTATGGACTAGATCAGCATAGATACATCCCTTACACTGCATCCCTCTAACAATCCACCAAGTAATTGTGAACTACGCCTTTTTTCAGTCCCTATATACTACCTAATATATACAATAGGAAGCTGCTTTAAGTTGACAATTGATCCCATTAGCTCTGCAGCTGCACAGGTTGCACATATGGCACTGTATGTCCATCCCTGCCCTGTGCTGCCCAGTACAGGAAGCTCCCTACTCCCATTGTCTGAGTTCTCAGATAATTCAGATAAATCTACAATAAGGCTGAAATTAAATAAAATCATTAAAATAAAAAAGGTAATTCTGGTAAGGGATGTAAAGTCTAGTACATTATCCCCAGACTCGGTACACTTGAAAGGTCTAAGATGGACATAAATAAGCTCCATCTCCTTGTACTGCCAGTTTACAACAATTCTCTCTTTGCTATCAATTCCATTCTGGGAACAGGGTCGGAGGGCTAATGAGACAGTAGGGAGTTGACTTATGATGGGGTATGTAGAGAACTAACAAGTAACCGGGATTATAATAGAGACATGTATGAAGAATTGGTCATAATAGAAATTGTACAGTATATGAAATGGTGTGAGCATAATGAAATACAGACCATATAAACTATAAATTACTACACAGTCTTGGAAACAAAAGTATGCAAAGGTGCATGAGCAAATAACATACATCTCCTATAATAAGGAGCATAGAGGCATATGCCGGCACATAGAAATACCAACTACTGAGAAATAAGCTCATTAATTGCAGCGGAGCAGCTGATACAGTCACTTCATGGTGACATCAGAGAAGAATACTTAAAGCCATTAATTATGACTGCCCGAACCAGCGGGCATTTTATTTAGACTTGACAGTTCTACTCTTCGTTCTAGCAGATAGTCTGTGTCTGGTTACCGTACAGTATCTCTGAGAGATAATTGGATATAGGTCTTGGGTATCATATACAAGTCTTTGGTAGAATATAGACATTTGGGATTGTTGTTCAGACACCAGCACCAAGGTTCTGCTGCTACATTATGATTTATGACTCATTTATAGCCCATGAAAGCAAGTTTAGAAAAGGCATCGTGGGAATGGGGAATCAATCATAATGATATAACCCATATTTTAGGAAGTTTTACTCTGCTTTGGGAAGTTGTAGGTGCAGTGACTGTGTAGAATATGACAACTATCCCTAAACTCAACACCGTTTCATCTGCAATTGGTACTATGATTCCCATAACCATCCTAAATTATTCTATTATTGAGAAGGTCTTTACAGGGCTATTCCCATTTGCTGAGATGGGGATAACACTCTAAAGACCTTTTCAAAATAAAATAACTGCTCTCTGTTCCGACCCCTAGGGTGGGAGTTATGAAGAATGGGAGTTACAGAAGCAGCGGAGCAGAGGGCAGCATAGCTAAATGTGCTATGCTGTATCAGAGTACCAGTATAGAGCAGCACTGCTCAGCTGTTCCCATAAGCCTCGCCCTAAGGGTCAGGACTTGGGAGCAGTTCTTCCCATCTCGGCAGCAATTTGCTGAGATGGGAATTACGCTTTAATATACTTTTTTTTTTTTTTTGTTTTTTTTTTATTTTGTGTTTGTTTTTGGTTTTTTTTTTTTTTTTTTTTTTTTTTTTTTGGGGTTTTATGGGGGGGGGGGGGGGGGGGGGGGGGGGGGGGGCCGGGGGAGGGGGGGGGGGGGGGGGGCCCCCCCCCCGGGGGGGGGGGGGGGGGGGGCGGGGGGGCTGGGGGGGGCCGGGGCCCGCGGGGCGGGGGGGCCCTTGGGGGGGGGGCCCGGGGGGGCGGGGGGGTGGGCGGCCCCCCTTTTAAGGGGGGAACCCTCCCCCGCCCCGGGAGGGGGGGGGGTTTTAGGGGGGTTTTTTTTTTTTTTTTGTGGGCTTTCCTTTTTTTTTTTTTTTTTACCCCTTTCCCATTTTTTTTATATATATATCAAAAGACGGCCCCCCACACCCCCAAATATTTAGAACAAAAATATTAAAAATAAAAAGGGGGCCCAAACTTTTTCATATGACTGTATGTATGGAAATATTTATCAAAACTAGAGAAAATGAAGTTGAGCATTTGACCCATAGAATCCTATTAAGAATCTGTTTTTCTAAAGGTTATAGAACTGAATATGAGAACTGAAAGGTTATCTGGTGCTTCACTATTCTATTTAAAGGGGACCTGTCACCAGAACCTAGCATATCAACCCAGCCTGCAGATAGATAGGTTAAGCTTACCTAAACGAATTAGTGCATTACCTTTGTGAACTGGTTGCTCCGTTGCCAAGATATAACTGTCTTTGTTAATGTGCAAATTGGCTGTTTGGAGCAATAAGGGCTTTCACAATAGGAAAAAAACTGTTTGATTCAGGTGACTCTAACCTATCTATCTATGGAGCTGGGGTCTGGTGACGGACACAATTTAACTTGTTTTGTCAAATCTACACCAAAGGTTTTTTTTGTTTTTTTTAATATATATGTGAGTTCATTGACACTTCTTGCCTCTGGCTGGAGCTCAGACTCACACCCTCTTGCCTGCTACTGCCTGAGACCGCCCACTTGACAGTAGAGAGCCTAATTACCGTATCAGGCACCAAGACTAATTGCACCGATTGCTCAAGAATAGTGGGGACAAGAGAAAAATTTCAACTGTGCTGGAATTAATGGACCTATTAAAAGATGCGTGGAGGTGATGAAAGGTCTTCCTTAAGTATGTGGAAGAGTTAAATGTGTATTGACTACCACATGCTATGCTTTTACTGTCACAAGTATGTTCCTTGGCCTAGTCTTATTTCTGAGCTCTAAATCACAGTCATCTATTAGAGAGCACACATCTATCACCTAATCTACTGTGTTATGATATGATGAAAGGTCCAACTATATTTCTAGTTTGACATAACCAGATTAAGGTGTTTGACTTTGTGGAAGGCAGATGTATGGAATTGTCAGGAAATTCATAAAGTGACATTTTATAACTCAATAGTCAAGAATTTTTTTTAATATACACACAAGCCGGTATAGAAACCATGGAATTCATGAAACATGAAGCTTAGGCAAAGAAGGCAATATAGTTCTAAAAGTAACCATATTCTCTAAATTTCTGCATTTTGGTTCTGGAAATAACTTCTCCCGTGTCAACAAAGACAGCAATGTTCTGTGGAGATTCTGAGCTTTTTCTGCCTTTAAAAAGTGGAATGAACTGATCATAAGGTCTAAATACATTGGCATCTTCTTATTTTTGTACTGTCAGAGGTGGCATCCCTTTACGTTCCTACATAGCAGCTCCATAAATCAGGTGGAATTCCCGCCAGCATGGCCTTGATCCCATTAGTACTAGATTACCCTTCATGTTCCAAGTAGACTTATTAATTACAGTTTACAGTACTTTCACCAATTCTTTACAAAATCTTTCAGCTATAAGGTTTAACAGTATAATATAATTAAGTAAATCACTGTGGATCTGAGTGACTTCAAATACAAAGACGTTGTCAATTTTTATTTTATTTTTTAAGAAAACCACCTGACTTAAACCATACTGTACCTTTAGATAACACTAAAAATTTTCAGTTCTTGTATAACACCATGTCTGATGAAGGAAGCTAGTACTTCTGAAAGCTTACCATCAAATATACTCAGTTAGTCTCTAAAAGATATCGCCTGATTTCTTCACTCTTCCGCTAAAAATTTACAGCATTTTTATATCCAGTACAGTACATTAGTGAAGTCTTTTCCCTTCTGCTTCTAGCCATTTGTGCTGCAAAACACACCTTCCTTCTAATTCAGTAGCAAAAAGTTATCATTGTCTTTACAGATACAGTACAGCTGCAGCCCGGTCTAGGTCACTCTGTCTACATGCCCACTAGTTCACATTACACTTATCGCCCTTTTTCTACAGAGAGATTAGAATCCATTGTGCTTCAATCGGTGCTGATGCTGCAGTAATTACAGGACTATATAAACCAGTACATTCTCTGTACAGACAAAGAATAACTTGGGCTTCTCTGTAAGGGTAACACATTCAAAATATTTAGTTAATTGTCTTTTCTCAACACAGCTCAGCTCCTATACAAGTGAATGGTAGTTGAGCTGCTGTAAGGCTACACAAAAAACAGAGGTACCTGTTTTCCAAATATGGACAGATTGATGGGGGTCCAAGATGTTCGACCCCTGCTGATCGAATATTGGTGACCTAGGTAGGACATCAATATTATATGGCCAAAAAGGCCTTTTAATTTTCCTACAGGAGTCTACACTACTATCCTCTTAGACTATGTTGAAATGTAGGCAGCTAAAAATTAGGTACCAATATATGCTTTAAAAGTATATTTTCCAGAACAGTGATGATGGAAATAGTTTTTGATGGGAATATTGATTTGATGAAAGTAAAATAGTGTTTCTGCAGACTGAGAAGTGTGGATCAAAATAACCTTTCTATTATTCATGGGAATATACATGAAGTTATTGTGTCATGTGTCATTCAAGCCATGCACTGCAATTGTAATGACGTGTGATAGTTGTATGCTGTGATTGGCCGTGGTATTTTTGGAACTCTATCGGTTTTACTATGGAGACAAATAATGTATGACTGCACTTTAGGGATCCTGCACTATGTAATGATTGCTAATTTAATTTAATGTATGCTGCAAAATGTTAGTTTCTTGGTAAAAGCTAAGCCTTCTTTTGTCGCATCGAGTGGTATGATAATATTGTTATTAGAAACCATCCTGCTATAGATGCACACATTAAAAAAAAAAAAAAAAAAAAAAAAAAAAGGCACCGACACAGTAAGATATAGGACAGGACTTGGGGCTCATGCGTAGACATCGTATAAAGCCTTAGGGTATGTTCACACTACCATTATTAATGTACATTACTCTCATCTGTAATAGGATAAGAACAATTAAGTGTCTGATGCAGATGCAGCATCCTCTGTCTGTCTGCAATCACCCTCATGCAAAAAACATGACAGGAAATTTATTTTGTCATTTTTTTGTTTTCTGACAGAAGGAAAAGGTGTTAATGCAGCACTTTAATTTTGTTACAAAAGTAAGAAAGCTTCCGTCATGTTTTTTACATTGGGAATCAATGGGAGTGGACACAGACGAGGGGGCTCCATCTGTGTCTATTACTCTGCCACAGTTAATGTCCGTTGCTGTCATCTTATGATGGATGAGAACAACAGATGTTCATAACAGTAGTGTGACCGTCCCCTTAATATGACACCTTTAAAACTATATAAATCTATGCTATACAGTACCTGTGTTTGCCCCTGACTTTATATGGAAGAATGCCGGTATCTTTCATACATAATTTATAAGTACAAGACTATATCTTGTTGCTTTACTTTGGCTTCCATTAAAGTTAACCGGAGTGGTGGAATGTCTACATCCACCAGGGGTGTGCCTGCCATCACCATGTCTATATGCATACTGGGGATAAAACACCCCCTTTCTCAGGATCATGGGACTAGCAGTGGTCAGATCCTCTCCGATCAAAAACTTATAAATATTTACTTCTGACAAAAACTTCATATTTAAAAACTTAAAATATTCATGATACTGGGTCTGTCCTAATAAGAGGAAACCTAATAAGAGGAAACTCCAAAATTCTGTTTGGATCTATAAGGTATAATGTAAATATCTTTCCAAAGATGGAACCAAACAGGGACACTATACAAAGAGCATTTATTCAGTTACTATGGTGATTGCATAGTGCAAATAAGCTACAAAACCACCAATAAAAAACTCTACCCAGAAGTGTACACAATAATAAAGTATGATAAATGAATATACTGTATAAAACACAGATATACCCACTATGTACAGAAAGCTGAATTGAGAAGTACTGTACATCACCACCAAGGAAAGCAAGCTCCAAGAATATTGCTGCTCTAAATGTTCTTGTATATTGTGTGCTGTAATGCAATAGACCTAAAAATAACAAAAATATACCCTGATATAATGTACAGGGCTCCCAGTCCTTCCCTTTATTTTTTTCTTCTGTAATATCCAGGTAATATAATTTTCTTTCCTTTTGTTCCTTAGGCTTTTGCTGCTGTTAATTATCTTTGTGTAGGTTAAATCAATGTAATAAATTTCACAAACTCATATTTCTTGATTTAGTGTTAAGAATGACTAGAAGGGGTGTCAGAAAGCTGTCACTTTGCATCTTGCCCTCCTGTTACCTGCAGACTTCACGTGTCAGGCTGTAAAGCAGGCATCAAAAATTATCACTAAAGTAGTTAACACTTTGACCTGTGGCACAAGTGACATTGATGCATCTTTAGTGAATTTCTTTATGGCTTTCCAGATGTGATTTATTTGTTTCAGTCCTTTAAGCAACATCTCCATTGATTTATAATTTTATTGTAATTGCAAAAGTAAATAGCTTTCAAACACTGAGCTACATGAGCGAGGGCGATGACAGTGCCAGGCTAATCTCACACCACCGAAACCTTGTATATAGGGAATCTGTCACCAGGAAAGTTGATATCAAGCCAGCCATAGTGCATTGTAGGGGACATTATGCTGACCACATCCTAGCTCATAGATAGTCCAATAGATTCACAATTTCCTTGAAAAAGATATTTTAAAAAAATGCAAGTGAGGCACAAGTTAAGTTGGGATTTAGGAGACCAAGGGCTCACCTGTAGGTTGGAATCACCATCTCTGTACACTTAAGTGACAGCCTCTTCCTATCCTACAGATATGACACAGCTTGTTCAATTCCCGCAATGCGCCTGGTGTTTCCCAGCTGGAGCCCTTGGAGGCTCTGGTATGCCTCCATGGCACTTGAGCCTTGCATATGTCTAAAAACAGTTTCTCCAAGAAAATGATGCATCTATTGGACTTTCTAGAGGTATGATGATACTCAGTATAATGTCTCCTAAAATGTTCGGTGGTTGGTATGATATTGAGTTTTCTGGCAATAAGACTACCTTTAAGTTATATTTTTTCATACAATAAGAAGACATGAACAACACAAAAGCAGCTCGAGTTTGTACAGATACTCTCTGTGGTATTGAAATATGAAGCTTAAGAAATAACTAATTTTTCAAGGGTAAAATAACATTTGACTCCTGTAACTTGCCATGTAACATGATGTCACGAATGAACTCCCTAACCAGAGTACAAGGGGCCCTGTTGTCTGACCCCATTATTAACTCTAATACAACATAACCCAAAGGTTTAGCAGAGAACTGGAAGCACAGAGGATTGATTTGGAGCTAGACACTTACTACTTGGGTCTACCTCTTGTGAGTCAATTCACAAATAACCTATCAGACTTTATTGATATATGTCCTGTGCGTACAATGAGAACTACAAAGATTACAATGAAAATAAAAGTGAATGTGCACATATTCTATATAGATAGAGGGTGGAACCTTGGAATATTATTTTCAGTCTCATACTAATAATAGAAGTCATGATGTATGATGCCTTAAATAACTATCTCCTGTCCACGCCTGACATCACTTCTTTTCTCAATAACCACAGAGTCTAGTCTCCTACCGTACCTGATATTTGTGGTTGCATGCAACAAAGCAATGGTTCCACAATAATATTAGTCGTGCAATGTTGCATGTGACATTGCATCTAAGGATTGTCAGTGTGGCTGCGCTTTGCAACCATGCGACCATGATACAACTGTCGTCAAACCTGATGTGGATGAAGATGGGAAGTTCATGGGTAGGAAAAAGTAACAATGGGCAATTATCTAGTGGTTTTATTACATCGGTAAAGGGAATATTTGTTGGACCATTATTATTATCATCATCATCATCATCATCATTATTATTATTATTATTATTTTTTTTGTCTGTTACCATTTTAATAATTCTAATATATTAATAAATGTTTAAGTGAAATGGTTTGTGTTTGCTTTGCTTTAATAGAAACCTTTCCTAAATGGGTCACCATATTGTTCCTCTGTTGTCAGGTATGTGGAAAGTCAACACATTTCCAAACAGAAATGGATCCAATACATCATATCTTGACTGGCAGAAATGACAGAACAGCTGCATTCAAATGAAACCCTATGGATTACCTTAGAAAGTGTAGCATATAAAACAGAGACCGAGACTGTTCACCTTATCTTGCAAGTCAAATGGTTCTTTAGTTGAATATTTCTTCTAGAAAATTATCATCAATTTGCCAAAAGCAGAATAAACTGAAGCCTACAGTATGCTTTTTATCATACATTTCCGTTCAAAATTTTCTTTCCTCGAATGCCGATTTTGGCAAATTTTTGATGATCATAGTTTATAAAGTACTGACTGTGTATACAAATATCCATGATGGACAATAAGGATAACCCTAACCTGGGCAATAATACATTTATAGGTCTTTCCCATGGACACAATTTTTGGTCTTCTTATATTGCTGCCTATAAACATGTGTAAAAGTGTGTTACCCTCTGGTATGATGGCAATAATCAGAGGCTAAGGCCAAGGCCTCACGTAGCGGGCTACAGCAAAAAAAAAAAGCACTGTGCTGGCAACGTATCACGATTTCTCACACAGCGCTTTTCACCTAAAGTCCACAGAGGTTTCCTCTGCTGACTTTCTGCTACCATAATACCTATAGGTAAAACCGCCGACATAATTGACACGCTGCGATTTCCAAAACCGCTACGGTTTTGGAAATCGCAGCGTGTTTGCTGCGTGTATTTTTCCAAAATGTGTGGATGGGATTTGCTTTGCAGGGACTGTAAAACGCCATTTTTTTTTTCCGTGGCGTTTGCGCCACATGGGGCCCCAGCCTTAAAGGGGTTTTCTGGGCATAAAATTAAAAAAAAAAAAAAAATGTCTGTTAGTGCTATTAATGGGTTAATAAATGCACCCATATACCTTTAGCTGTATTTTGAGTGATTTCTGGGTGTCTCTGGGAGCTCCTGGTATCTCCTGCATTTGTTTACATGGTTCAGCTTCTTGCTATGTAACTTTGACACTGACCCCTCTCCACCTCACTCCCCCTCCTTCCTCACTCCCCCCTCCTTCCTCACTCCCCCCCTCCTTCCCTCCTTCCCCCCCTCCTTCCTCACTCCCCCCTCCTCCTCCCTCCCCTCCTCCTCTCTCTCTCTCTCTCTCTCTCTCCCTCCCTCCCATACACCCCTTCCCTGTCTCTCTAGCTATCCCGCCCTTCCCTACCTACTCAGCCCAACCCCCCGACCCCATTATATACTTACCTTCCACGCTTCTTACTGGGGGATGGCCTCTCCTTCTTTACTGATACTACAGGCGCGCGCTTTTCTCCAGCACTGCTCTGTTCTCTGCAGCGATGATCCACCTCTACTGTGCATGTGTGGAAGCTGCACAGTAGAGGTGGATTATCGGCAGCAGTGCGCAGAGCAGTGCTTGGAGAAGAGGGCGGGCCTGCAGAATCAGTAAAGAAGGAGGAGCTGTCTTGCAGGAAGATGGAAGAGAGGTAAGTATAATGAGGTGGGGGGAGTAGTAGTGACGATCTGTTTCCAGAAAGTGGGAGGGGTGAGGGTGTTTAGATTAGTGTAGGGATTTCCAGTTATCCCGGACAACCCCTTTTAAGGTGTTATTAGATTTTATATACAGTATATCTAGAGTTTGATATTTTTGTGTTTGTAAGATACAAATAATTGTCGTTAGATATAAATCTATTTTCCTCTCATTTGTATTCAGTCTTCATTAAATTAAAAAATGGAAATTTTATGAAAATATTGTCTTATAAATTTATTTATATTGACACAGGGACTAAGGGATGTTCTCTGCTTATATTTAATTTTGCATAAAGCAAAATTCTTGCCGGTTTGGCTGTAGTGTTAGAAGCAGCTGAACATTTGTACGAACTGATAAAGTATTTGTCAGTATCATCCATCACGGTACAATATCATTATCAGGTTGACCTTCAATCAATTTTGTGTCATGGTAAAACTGGACCAAGCTGTGAGCATCAAAACAGCCTATTAAAATACCATGACAGATGGCGCTGCCGACTCCTTCATCATAAAGTCTAGCATTAACCGCACATTGTTCTGTAAATTGCATTCCTTGCTCTATGACTAATTAATTTCTAAAAGATGCTGTAAGAACTCACAGAACTGTGTGTATCTATAGCAATCACTTATTACATTAGACAACATTTTACCTAGAACCTTCAGCCAAAATTATTTAATTTCTTATATAAATTCTATTTGTGAATACTACAAAATGATATTTTTAGACAATAAATAGTCTTAAAGGGCTTGTCTAGTTTCAGACAACTGTTGAGAGACAAGTCATGATAAAAAGTTATACAATTTTCCAGTATCAATTCTTTACAGTTTTCATGTGTGTCCATTACATGACCATGGACTGATTTTTATCCACTGGAAGTAAGCGTATTTAATGACAGCAAGCAGAGATGTAAAAAAACCCAGTAAGGAATCGATACAGAAAGTATATTGGGAAATTGTAGAACTTTTCATTATACAATAACATTATACAATAACATTTGTCTCTCATTATTTGTCTGAAACTGGAACCCCCTTTAATATACTAAGGCATCGTGGCAATATCACTGTCTAGTTTCAGACATTTTCATTGACCAAAATTGTAATAGGTATAAGCTACTTGAGTTTATGTTATTGACTACAGAAGTATAAAAACTGACAACACATTGAGGCAATTTCAAAAGGATTATGTTGTGACGATACTCAATCCGGCTGCGTTTCCTTTAAGGTTACCTTGTCAACCTGGGAAGCTTCTGCAGTTTTGGAGATTTCCTGGGTTGGTCCAATTAGCAGCTGAGGAGGCCTATACAAGACCCCTCCTTCCCCCACCCAGGCAACAACTAATTGTTCTACTTCCTAGTTTGGCTCTGCATCTTGTTTGTGTTCACTTTTGTATCATTCTGACACTTTGCTACTACTTTTTTGGATACTCTTTTGCCTGCTGATTTTGCCTTTGACATACATGTTTGGATTTGACCCTTGGTTTGCTACTGGATATCGCTTTTGCCTCCTGATTTTGCCTTTGATATCCTCTCCTGGTTCTGACCCATGCCTGTAGACTAATACCCTGTTCCAGTTTTACCCAGTAAGTAAATTGTTGGGTTCTGGTTTTTATTTCAGTTTGCAGTGCGTTTATTATTTGTGCAGTTACTATTTTGTCAAAAATTCAGATTTCCAAATATAGCAAAGTCCAATGGACCTCGCGGTCAGGCACCTGGGGGTCTGTCTTGGCTCGCAGTGCTGTGCTGATTTTAAATAGCTAATTCTACTGCTCACTGTTCTCAGCCAGCTCCTGCTTCTGCTTTTGCTTTTGTTTTGCCTTGCATCTCAACCCTAACATATGTTTAAGTGAAACCACTGACCACTTATAATTGGAAGTATAGAATTGCATATTTTAGTATATTTCTGAAGGAGTGTATCACATAGATTTTATTTTTAGATTTTATCACATAACTTCCAAAAGGCCTGGGAAAATGGGCTAGAAGGGGTGTGCCCAACTGCAACGGGGGCAAAGCTAACCCCCAAGGGGGTGGTTTGTGGACATTTCTTGGGTGGGAAATGAGATGGTAGGGCCAGGGCTAAATTGTTCTGGGATTAAGTGGTGTCCGGAAATTACTCATTTGACTTTTATGGGAATGTTTTTAGGGTAATGTTTTTGTGATCTGTGTAGAGATGACTGTGTAAGGAGAGGGAGTAGGTGATCTGTGAGAGGGAGTGGTTTTGGGACCCCCATTCTATGAGCCAGATCAGAGAACCAAAGAATGACTTCGCCAGCTTCGCCAAATTTTGTGATACGATTCTATTCCATCCGAATTAAATTGCGGCGAATCGCATAACAAAAACAGCTATTTATTGGCTGCAGAGAGCCGAGGTGGGTGGCAAAATGGTGGAACCCCTTGGATGCCGTGGTCATGTTTGACCGCTGCTTCAAAGGTGTTAAAACCCCCGATCAGTTATGGAGTAGGGTGTTAGGTGTCAGTTACAGCTAACACCCTGCTCCATAACTGATTGGGCGTTTTAACACCTTGGATGCAGCGGTCAAACATGCCGTGGGCGCTCGCGAAGGGGTTAAAGGGATGTGACATCACAGGGCTGGCTGCTGATTGGCTGCACGCATGGCATTGTGGGTGATCCCGCGTTCCCAGAGTTCCTTGACCCATGTCCTATCATGTACAGCAGCCATTTTGAACTAAATGCGTATTCGGATCCGATGCGACTCGAATATTTCCTGAAATTCGGATCGAATTCCACTTCTGCAGCTTTGATTCACTTATCTCTAATCATGATGGATTTCAAGAAAAAAAAAAAAAATTTAGGAGTAATTTTTTGGAAACTGCTACCGTGTTTCCCCGAAAATAAGACACCCCCGAAAGTAAGACATAGGAGAGGTTTTCTAGAATTGCCCAATATAAGGCATCCCCCGAAAGTAAGACGTACCGTAGGAGACGTTTCGTTTCGCAGCATTCCCGAACAGAACATACCGGTACGGTATATGGTATACTGTAACACTGCTGTCGTCCCCTACCTTCACCATTCAGTATCCTGAGCCTGTTGCTTTCCTTGTTGTCCCCCTTTGTCCCGCTGCCGTTATCCTGTACAGTACAATGTCCCTGCTGCGTTGTACCGCATGAGTGTGCAGTGGTGAGCGTTCTCCTGGTGTCGGGAAGCGGAGCCTGTCCTTGCTGCGAGATTCTGCTGTAACGATTCTGCTGGGGACGTCACTTTGCGTCGCGACGCTGGCCCACATCACGTGATGCCGGCCTGGTCCAGCATTGAAGAAGGCCGAAGCAGCAGAGAGTGGACCGGATCGAGGAACAGGTAAGCAACGTTGTTTTTTTATGTTTCTATCCTCCCCTGGGTCTCCGATCATTATACTCTGGGGTCTGAAAAGACCCCAGAGTATAATAATCGTGCATGGGTGGTCCACAATGGGACATACCGGTATAATACTGTGTGCAGGGGCCACTATGGGAGATGATACTGTGTGCAGGGGCCACTATGGGAGATGATACTGTGTGCAGGGGCCACTATGGGAGATGATACTGTGTGCAGGGGCCACTATGGGAGATGATACTGTGTGCAGGGGCCGCTATGGGAGATGATACTGTGTGCAGGGGCCGCTATGGGAGATGATACTGTGTGCAGGGGCCGCTATGGGAGATGATACTGTGTGCAGGGAAATTAATGGTTTGGATTGTTATGATGATGTCCTAGAAGATGATGACATAACTGTCATTGAATAAATTTTACTTTCTATGCATACTGTAAATATTGGTAAATGTACCATACTGTTAATTGTTGTACATGGAAATAATGGTACGGTAGTAAGAAATTCTTGATAGGATTCACAGTTTGTCTGGTTATGCTGGTTTGTGATGACAACTACTGTACAGTACCGTATATAATAAATGTTCATTTTTTGTTCAGCAATAAATGTGAATTCTTCTTCATTGAAAAAAAATAAGACATCCCCTGAAAATAAGACACAGCACATCTTTGGGAGCAAAAATTAATATAAGACGCTGTCTTATTTTCGGGGAAACAGGGTATTATTTTTAACAAGCCATAAAATGTGACTTTACCTCCAAACTTTATTTTTCTTGTGCAGTTTATAATATAAAATTTCAACTTTAGTTACTAAGAGCAACCAAAACACCTTTCATCTGAGACAGTTTTGTTATATGAGACCAAATGTCTCTCAGGATATGCATAATCATCGATCATAAGTTAAACCAAATATTTATCTCCTATTTCCGTAAAGAAATAATTATACCTTTGTGGACTTTTCCATTTAGAACTGCTAGCTATGATCTCTAGCAATTATCTTAGACAGTCTGTGTAAAGAATAGACCTTTCGGGACCGTTTTGTAGTTTTGTCAGAAAACAGCTATTAATGTGAGACTTTTATATATCCTTTACGTTTTGTAATGCTTTTCTAGAAGTTATTCATCATACATCTGAGTGCCATTTAATGTGTATCATTTGGGGCTCGTATATATTTTAAGATGCATTTAATATTCTTTAATGACCTGGTGTTTTTCTGTATTATAACATTTACTACTAAGCCCAGGATTATGCCTTCTGTCACCCAATTGAAAACATAGTGTGAATGTAAATCACTCGAAAAGTGCATAAGGCTGGATTCACATCTGCGTAGGAGACTACATCACAGATTCCACCAGTTTTGTACTGAAACCTGACGGACATCCTGAGGACTCCATTATAGTCTATGGGGTCTGCGGGTGTCCGCTGGTAACCGCTTTTTAAGCAGACAGGCACTCCATCTTTCAGGTCCCCATGCAAACCTAAATGTTGGAGACCTGAACGCTGGTGTAAACCTAGCTTAAGGGTGCAGTCTGTCACTTTCTATACATTGAAAATGACCCCCAGACAATTCTTAGTCCTGTGCCCTAAAATGTCTGCAAGGGTCAATGCTAACTTATTTTGCTGGATTTTTAAAAAGGATCCATCACCAGGTCTCAAAAGCCCAATGGCATACATTATCTGATAAAAATCACCCTGAGTATTTTGTTGTTTTTCCAAATCCATTCAGCTATTCCAAATATATAAAAAAGGGCTTATACCTTTTAAATGGCTGAACAGATTTGGCTAAAGAAGACACCAAAATGCACAGGTGACAGCACCTATCACAGGGGTAGGCAACCTTTTTTTGTTCGGCGTGTGATTTTAATAAAAAAATCAAAAATGAGGTACTCAGAGTGCCGGTCAATAATTGTAAGTCTGACGACCCCTAAACTAAAGTCATATACCACAAACCATAACACAGAAGTGCTGCCACCAGATGCTTTAGGACACATGCGTTTATTGCTATTTCCTGGGACGCGCCTGTACTTTCCGATTAGAAGCAATGAAAGTACATGTGCAGCCCCATCCTTATGGTGGAAACACACTATGTACCTGGATGCAGCTATATTCTTAGGCCACTGGAACTTTTACTAAGATGTAAAACTGCCTGTGTTTTCTGTGCAAAAACACACTGTTATACAGAATAATGTCCCATAGTGGCTTCTGCAAGTGGTTTTTTACCCCTTAGCGGCCCCTGCACATGGTATTTTACCCCTTAGCGGCCCCTGCACACGGTATTATATCCCATAGTGGCCCCTGCACACGGTTTTCCCCACAGCGGCCCCTGCACACGGATTATATCCCATAGCGGCCCCTGCACACAGTATTATATCCCCCTGCGGCCCCTGCACACGGTATTATATCCCATAGCGGCCCCTGCACACGGTATTATATCCCATAGCGCCGCCCCTGCACACAGTATTATATCCCATAGCGGCCTCTGCACACGGTATTATATCCCATAGTGCCCCCTGCACACGGTATTATATCCCATAGTGGCCCCTGCACACGGTATTATATCCCATAGTGGCCCCTGCACACAATATTATATCCCATAGCGGCCCCTGCACACAATATTATATCCCATAGCGGCCCCTGCACACGGTATTATATCCTATAGCGGCCCCTGCACACGGTATTATATCCTATAGCGGCCCCTGCACACAGTATTATATCCCATAGCGGCCCCTGCACACGGTATTATATCCTATAGCGGCCCCTGCACACGGTATTATATCCCATAGCGGCCCCTGCACACGGTATTATATTCCATAGCGGCCTCTGCACACGGTGCTCCGGTGCCTGCCAACGCGGTTCGGTCTTTTTGGCGTGTGATGTAAGTCCCAGCCAAACGTGACCGCTGAGGCCGCTGATTAGCCTCAGCTTGCGATGTCACTACCTCCCCCGGGTGTCCAGGCATTAAAAAAAAAAAAAAATGCCTGGACAACCTCTTTAAAGTGTAGAGTGATTTCTAGGGTTACACTGGTCCTAGTGCTTGCCTAGTGGTGGCTTTAATTTATTATTTGTAATCCAGCAACATTATTTGTTGGTACATTATTTATGATATGTATATAGACATCACTAATGCTAGATTCACAGTAGTGTTCATCTCTGTTGCTTGGGTCCACATGAGGACACAAAAGAGGAGAGCCCATCCACTAAAGAAGCTGTCGGGTTTCAGTATAAAACCGGCAGAAAAAAAAAATCCTCCATGCAGAACTTTTCTCTCTGCCGATTGTAGACATAATCTGCGGTGAAGTCTCCTACAGAGACTCCAACACAGGTGTGAAACAAGCCTAAATCTGTGAATTTCACTAAAGCCACACATTTCATGTTGTGTACTAATAATTTTATTTGTTTGCCAAGTGCAGATTTACTATAGCAGAGTAATCTCTATGGTTCTCTCTATGGTTACAATATTGTACATTATCTGTGCTTTCCCATAGGAGGGCAGCTAAACCTACTGAGTTATCTAAACTTCTTTATCATGTTGCGCCAAAGAAATGTGTAATAAGATATTCAGCCCCACTAGACTTTTATGTACCTTGGTATGTAGTGCGATACCATTTAGTTTCAGGCTCTGTGATTCAGGATCTCCTTATACCCTTTTATGTTATCAGTTTGCTGCTGTGTTTGTTTATACCATTTTACATTAACCTACACTATAAATGTTATAAAGCTTTCACTGCTGGTTCCAAATAAATATCAGTTTGCAGACTTGCATACGTTCCTAAATCTCATTTACATTCCGTATACTTCTGAGAGGAGCCTATGCATCACCGCCAACAGCCACCATGCAATTGTTGTGTTCATGAAGGCAGGGGAAGTCTTAGAACTGGAAATAAATGTGCATGTTTTATGCTGAAACAGGAGGCAAATTATACAGAAACACTCACTGTGTTAATTAAAATGATGTCCTAACAGGGAAAATCCTCCTTGTCAAGACAAATTAGTTAGAACATGATTAATGGAACTGTTTCTATGTTTCTAATGTAAACATGCTATATTTCATTTGCATTGCTGCAGGTAATAGGATTCAAAGAGTCTGTGAGCTTGCAATAAAAATGAGGCATAACGTACTGTGGATTATTGAAAATAACTATGGGAAGTCTAACAGTGTGTGCTTAAAGGAATTCAGACTTTTGCATTAATTTGTTTGCATTGAGAAGGTGGGGGGTTGTATCTGGTACAAAATGAAACCAGAAAATCTCATAAATTATTTGATATAAAATTAGGGTTTCAATGGCATTTTGAAAGGTTGAATTTAGAATTTCAGGATCATGTCGTGAGGACTGTGTATAGCGTTGTCCAATGTCCCAGGCACTGTGTATGAATATGCCATGGACAAAAATTCACCTTATTGTAACATTAAAGGAAAGATCTTTGAAACCTGTTAATTATAATATTTATCATTCGAATAGATCATCAGTATCAGATCCGTGTGGGTTCGGTTCTTGGCATACCCCAATCAGCTATGTAAAAGTGTTTGCAGCAATCCAAGAATGTTGTGTCCTCTGTCTATTTGCACACGGATTACTTAGTAGTGACCGTGCAGGATATTGCAGTTACCTGTCCTGTTCTCGTGTACACAAATAAGAGGTCACAGCATAGTTGCTGACATTTGAACATTTTTTTCCAGGGACGGTAGGTGTGGTTTACAGGGTGTGGCTAACATTGGGCGGGGCTGAGCAAAATGTACAGTTATCATGGATGGTAAATGGAGAACCACTGCAATTTTTTTGGAGCACACTCCCTATTTACATATCACGTTCCCCTGTATTACAAGTAATACCCCCTAGTCACAGGTCAAAAAGTCTGGTCAAAATAGTGCAGCATTCCGGGCTATTTTCTCTGGTAAAATGCCAGGTTACCTGTGCTGTACACCTCCATATTTTATATAGGACTGTTCCACAAATTATAATTCCCTCCATAGTGCCCCCCATACAGTATAATGTCCTGTTCAGTGCCCCCACATGGTAAAATGCCCCTTTAATTCCCCCACAAAGTATAATGCCCCCCTTAGTACTCCCACACTCCTGGAAGTGAGTAGTGAGCATTGATTCATTACTCATGGCTCTGTTCCCCGCACCGCACTGTGACCTGTGTGGCAAACTCTGGAACACAACACAGCGGCACGCGGAGTAGAGAACGAGCAGGACAGAGCTGTGAGTAATAAGCTGATACTCATGGCTTGGCCCTTGGGCTTCTCCCATTGAGCACCTCCATCACACTGGAAGTGCTCATTGCACTTCCAAATTGCCAGGACTCTGCCTGGGACAAACATTTGCTCAGACTGTCCCTGAAATTTAGGGAAAGTTACAGCAAATACAGGATTGTTGGCAACTATGCCATAGAGATTTACCACAGCCCTTCAAAACAAGTGATGTGTGATGTGATCCAAATAATAAGCTATTAATATTCCTGGAAAACTTCAGCCACCTGTCCATTCACTCCTGTGGGACTACCATTAGCGATCCCCTAGAGCAGCGGTCAAGCATGTTGGGCACTCAGGCTCAAAACTATAATATATAATATTAGATGTTAAATTGAAGATTCACTTTTTGATTTAACCAGAATATCTTAGAAATGCATCATGAACATTTTTTAATATATAACTGTTCCCCCTATAATATTACCCACATCACACCATGTACAAGCAGGCTCTATGTAAGAATCAAATGCTGTTCTGCTGTCGCCATTAGCAATATTTAAGAGTCATGATAGCTGTCAGCATATTCCTGGAAAGGAAGTGATTTGGTTAATGGAAGCATATTATAGCATACAACTGCTAGTACACTAAAGGTGAACCTGCTCTTGAAATTGTTTCTGAAGCTAACCTTAAAAAAAAATCGGTAATATCAAATCCGCGGGTGCACGCTGCGCTGAACCTGCTGCTCGGTAGGCTATCTATATACAGGTATTGAACATGCTGAGTGCTTATACTGTTGAGCCCTACAAGTGAGGAGTTAATTGCTGTTAATCAGTATACATTGAGAACTATATCCATGATTCCGAAATGCAATTTTCCCCTAAGATTGTACAAATGTAGCTGCGCTGAATTTGTCATTGAACTGTTTCTTAGGTTAAAATAAAGTAGGTTTCCCTGCTGTTCTCATTAAAAGCAGAAAATACATATCCTTACATTAGCTTGAAATTATTTAAGCCTCCAATTACTCATGAAAACAGTGTTACAATATGATAAAATCCTTAACTGGTTGCAGTGCACAACATGTCCACAGGGAGGCCACAACTAGACACATATAGAATAGCCAACTTGTAACAAAATATGGCAGAACCATGATGGTTTGAAAAGCTGGTCATCTTGTGACACACATCTAGAGATGTTCAACCAATATCTGTACAAAAAAGAAAGGGCTTCTCATATCAGAGATGAACTGGAAACTCCATTATGATATGAAGTATAATTACAGAAGGTTATGGTTGGGTGCTTGTGTTCTTCCACACAACATTTTTATTATCCTTGGACCATTTCTGCACCCTCTGTTTGCTAACAATTCAGTTCCTCTGGAGAAGGTAGTGCTCTCTTCTAGTCCCCAAAGGATACAAAGAACCCTGTATGACCCAAGACAAGATTTGCCCTAAATAGGAAGTGCTATTATTATATTCTGTTCATACCTCAGACCAAAATAATCGGAGGCCCAGGTGTGGAAAAATATTAAAATGTTCATACTCACATATTCGGGGCTCAGTTATGGCCTCTGGTCTTTTTTCCTTGCATCTTCTGGCCTCCTGGGTGCATTCAGTGGCCCTGGGTCACTGTTAAGGTCTGTGATTGGATCTCAGCAGTCATGTGGGACATGTTGATGGCATGACACTTGCTTCCAAGCATCATGACATCAGTGTGCCCCTCTTGACTGCTGAGGGTCTATTACAGACTTTATTGGTGACCTAGTGCTGCTGACGTCACATAGGAAGCCATGAGAAGCTGGGATATGAACAGAACATGAGTATTATAATAGCACTTCCAGTTTAGGGAAACCTTGTGAATATTTGAAAGACGAATCTTACGTTGTTCAAACATCACTAGTTTTAAAAGAATCCAGGCAAAACTATTATTTGTTGGGTGCAGAATTCTCTGGTCTGAACCTTATGCCCCGTCTTTAGATTTCCAGCTTCCTCCTTTGAAAGTATATTCCAATGGGATGCCGAACAAGCAAGAAAATGACCACCATGATTTTCCCAGTAGGTAGGGGTCACATCATGTCTATCAGACATTTATAGTGTATATTGTCAAATAGTCCTAAGCAGGGGCGTAAATACCGGGGTAGCAGCGGGAGCGGCTGCCACAGGACCCGGGACATTAGGGGGCCCTGATGTTTTCATTATAAGTAGTGATGCATGCCTGGCTCACGTGACGTCTGGTCCAACATTGAAGAAGGCGAGGAGTGCGCTGGAGCCAGGGAGAGGTAAGTAACACAGTTTTTATGTTTGTATCCTCCCCTGGGTCTCTGATCAGGGGCCACTATGGGGCATAATAGTGTGTGCAGGGGCCACTATGGGGTATGATAGTGTGTGCAGGGGCCACTATGGGGCATAATAGTGTGTTCAGTGGCAACTATGTGGCATAATATTGTGTGCAGGGGCCACTATGGTACATAATAGTATGTGCAGTGGCCACTATGGGGCATAATACTGTGTGCAGGGGCCACTATGGGGCATAATAGTGTGTTCAGGGGCTACTATGTGGCATAATATTGTGTGTAGAGGCCACTATGGGGCATAATAATGTGTGCAGGAATGTGATTTGTGCGGGGGGGTGGAGCAGTTGCTTGGGGGCGGTTGCCGGTGGCGGGGGGCAAATGTTCGCCTGGGGGCCCAGCCATTCCTAGTTAGGCCACTGGTCCTAAGTTTGTTGTGGCTCTTGGGGGTTGTACAGTCTTATATAGCCCTCACACCAGAAAGGGCTGTCCACCAATGCACCATGGTATGCTCATCCTTGGTGATTACTTGGCTGACTTCGCTTTACTGCAGTGACTAATATAAGCCCACTGCTGTTACTTTAAGAAAATTATAGGCTATATACGTCTTGTATATAATGGCTAAGCTAAGGGTTAACATTTCCTGATTTGTGTGTTTTCTTCTCATCTTGTATTAGTTTGCATTTATATTACCTTAGCCACAAAGCATATTTGTCATCCGTACAAGTACCTAATAGAAGCGCATCTCAAACATTTAAGTGTGACAGCAGAAAAGTCGCAGATATTTCCAGTGTTTGTGTATTTTTCTGACTGTGAGCATACAACCTTTATAAATGTGCAGTGACATTACAGCAGCCACAGATGTTTCTATGTGATAAACCCAAGCAATGTACAAAACAATAAACAGTCACATGACGATGATGATGGATACTCAATGGGTTGCCGTAACTTTTAATCAGTTTTCTAATTCAGTGATTTTAAGAATCATAATCTTGTATATATTCTACTACCTCTAAAATATATTTTACAGATCTCAATATTTGCTTTATCTGGAATCCGCAGAATGCGCTTTACCTTATAATGGCACATTAAGAAATACGGAAATAATAAATAAATTGTGTTTGCAGACAGTGATGATAATATGAAATTCACAGAGCCGATTTCAAAGAGCTGGAAAATTTCTGAATAACTTTGAATACATGTTTTCTTTCCTGATGCGTCTTTTGCAAAAAATGTCATTTCCCAATAAAAACAGTGAAGCAACATTGAAAAGCGTCTGATTTTGTGTTCAGAAACAGATTTGATGTTTATTTAATAGAAGTAGCGGCTTGTACACTTGGAAGGGACATAAAATTATATTCACACAACCAAGTTGAGGTTTGGCCATGTGAGTGCAGGATCCATATATGGCACTTGTTTTTTGTTTTTGTTTTTTTGTTTTTTTCATGGACCCTTTCACCTCAATGGGTAAATTGGGTCTGTGAAAACAGTCCTGATAGTCTGATCTGGGAGAAATAGAGCATGTTTTATTTTTTTGTGGAACACGGACACCACACAGCCAGTGTAGTTGGTCGTCTGAATAGCGTCAATACTCTGACATTCCATATTGACAAGGGAATGGCAATGTCCACTTTTCATATTAGTCATACATTAGCAGGAACAAATACAAAGGCAGGGCTTTGGAGTCAATATATAAAACTGATACACTATATAGCATGCTTTCTCAAACTTTTTTGACTTCAGCATCACCAGTCAATCTTGACTCACCAGCAAGTAAATACTACCATAGAGTGTCAAACAAATGCTGTACACCTAATAACCAGTGGCAACTAGATATCATAGGGCAGCACACATAATAACCATAGCAACACCAAATACCACATTGCAGCACAAAATACCTCTGCAGCTGTGCTCAATATAGCATCCAGCAGAAAATAACTCCCCAGACATACCAAACACCACAGTGCAGCACAACATCTCACTTTAGCAGTGCTAAATGAATGCCACTATGCGGCATAAAAATAGACATGCAGAATAGAGATGAGTGAATCGAAGCTGCAGAAGTGGAATTCGATCCGAATTTCAGGAAAAGTTCAATTCGTATCGAATCCAAATTTCTTCACGCTTCGTGGTAATGATTTGCATTTAGTTCAAAATGGCTGCTGTACATATTAGGACAAGGGGCAAGGAACTCTGGGAACATGGGATCACACACAATGCCATGCGTGCAGCCAATCAGCAGCCAGCCCTGTGATGTCACATCCCTTTAACCCCTTCGCGAGCACACACGGCATGTTTGACCGCGGCATAAAAGGTGTTAAATCCCTCGATCGGTTATGGAGCAGGGTGTTAGCTGTAACTGACACCTAATACCCTGCTCCATAACAGGTCCGGGATTTTAACAACTTGGATGCTGCCGTCAAACATGACCACGGCATCCAAGGGGTTCTGCCATTTTGCTGCCCACCCCGGCTCTCTGCAGCCAATAAATAGCTGTTTTTGTTACGTGATTTGCCGTGATTTAATTCGGATTGAATAGAATTGTATCATGAAATTCGGTGAAGTTGCCGAATCGAATTTTTGAATTCTTCGCTCATCTCTAATGCAGAAGTATCAAACAACATAGCAGACTATCACTACTAATAGCACTGCTCCCAACCTTTCCTTCTCCTAGCGGCAGGTAGAGTCTCCTCCTTTTTACCTCTACCCCACTGGCAGAAGCCCTCTAACCAAATAAAAACCTTCCAAATTTTCAGCAAATCGTTCCCCAATTTCCACATCTCCCACACTGTCAGAAGCATCCCCAAAGACAGAGAGAGGAGCATCCAACCTCCAGTACCAGTGTATAAAGTATCTGCCTCCAGATTAGGGCATTCAGCCTTTAGACTCTAGCTGAACTGCTCCTGGGTAAAGGACCTGTGGACTCATGGTCATGATGTCTTCCAGATCCTTCAGCTCTTCTAGCCATGGTGACTGCACTGATAATGCAAGGCTGTGTCGAAGTTGACACTGGCAAGGTCCTGCGCCTCACCAGTCAATGAGCTGATCCTCATCCTTACCAGAGAGGCCCGCCTTATGGTTTGAGAAGCATTGCTGTAGACATTTTTTCCAAAACTTTCTTCCTATTTGTGGCCAATTCTTGAAGATTCTCATAAGGAACTTCTATTTTATCCTGCACGTCTATGATAAGATCCTTGTTGTCTCAGGGGTGCATTACTGTTTCTTTTTTGTAGTCTGTTCTTCTCTTGTGTTATCAGCACAATCACTGGCTTTTTTCCTCAATTAGAGGAATTTGCCTGCTTCCACCTGAGCCTGGTCTCCTCACTTCCTCACTTCCACAGAATAGGTTAAAATCTCTTCGAACGAATGGCTCTGTAATATGGTTCAGGACTAGACTCATCCTTGCTGTAGTCCTCACTTGTTAGTCAGGATCAGCTGTTTTTTCAGCCATGATTCCACTTTATTAGCATCAGCATAGCTCTGTGCAATGACTGCTGCCACCTCTAGACAATATTCATTCTTAAAGCTCTAGACACTCTTTCTGGACACTGTGAATCACTTTCCGAATAACTGAGAAACTATATCTGCTACTACTTTAATTGCTGTAGATGAGAATTTGTCCAAAAACAGGCAGCCATTTATGAAGAAGCTTAGGGGACTTGTAGTCATAGTCATAAGTTTGGCTTACCAATTCCAAAACCCTTATGTTGGAGGACATTGACACATCCTCTTCAAATGTGTATAACTTATAACTTCTACAACACACAGAAAACATTTGACCAGCTTGATGTCATGCTGTATCATGTTTTATGAGTTTCTGTAATTTACAGTTCCATATACATAATCTGCAACATATCAATTCCAAATCATGCAACCTTTTGGCTCCCTTCTACTGTAGAAGAATGGCTAAAACTTCCTAGAATTACCCTTTTTTATTCTGGTGTGTATAATCCCCCTATTCGTTTAGCAGTCCTGCGGAAATCATGACTGTAAGGAGTTATCTGTGTACTTTTGGAAAGTATTAGGGTGCATTGTAATGTAGCAGGAGCCACATGTGCCTGAAACTGCGACCATGGCGTCCACCAATGATTGCACAATGATACCGTATAATTGTGAGATCATTGGCTGTGATTTTGGCTGCATGCTACTATTACTATGCTAGAATATACTCTTAGGATATAAGAAGTGCTTAGCTTATTTTATATTTGTTGTGGAAATCCCTTTTTGGCTGGTTTTACCCCACCATTAACATGGAAATGGAAAATATTTATAGCGTCTCCTTCTTAAATTAGTTTTAATTTGCAATATCTGATCTAGAACCTAAATGAAAATATTTGTGCCCATACACTGAATGAAGCAGGAAATCCTAGAGCCTATCAACCGTAGAATTACATTTGCCAATCCATTGCTTGTCACCAGCCTATTGTCTATCATATGGTTGAGACTGCCTCAGCACTAGCAGTCAACACCTTTGATGAACTTGCTAGGAAGAGTAAGCTCGTAGCAACCTCTTATGTATGTTGTGGGGTCTGTATTTTGTGTACTATATACAGTATTACTAGCCTACATGTACGTATTTTTTTCTTTCCTCTTAGCAGGACATGTCCTGAGATATCTGGTGCAAGATGACTAGATTTGAAAAAAAAAATGATTTCATGATATTTTGTCACAAGATGTCTATGTTATGTGTTGATATGTTATATTTTGAATTGCAACCAGATTCAAACAAAGGTGAGGGTCGACATGTGTATAATAATATGTTCACATCCTCTTTACAGAAAAATATGTCTTTCTTTACTTTAGGGAAAATGTATGTTATCCGGAAGTCTTATCAGCAACTCACAATCTGGAGGATAGATCAATAGATAGATAGATTTTCTTTGGTGG
This sequence comes from Leptodactylus fallax, assembly GCA_947044405.1. Classification (NCBI taxonomy): domain Eukaryota; kingdom Metazoa; phylum Chordata; class Amphibia; order Anura; family Leptodactylidae; genus Leptodactylus; species Leptodactylus fallax. The sequence goes on along the minus strand of CAMRHE010000047.1, from coordinate 6,596,528 downwards.
TGCAAGTATATTTTGTTGTTTTTAGATGGATAGACAGAGAGATGGATGGAAAGAGATGACTAGAGGGATAGATAGAGACAGTGGCGTAACTAGGAATGGCTGGGCCCCAAGGCGAACATTTGACATGCCCCCCCCCCAAACCGCCACCCCCAATCCCCCCCCCCCGCACAAATTGCCGCCCCAAGCCCCCCCGCATAAACTGCATTCCTGCACACACTATTATGCGCCATAGTGGCCCCTGCACACAGTATAATGCTCCATAGTGGCCCCTGCACACAATATTATGCCCCATAGTGGCCCCTGCACACAGTATTATGCCCCATAGTGGCCCCTGCACACAGTATTATGCCCCATAGCGGCCCCTGCACAGGGTATTATGTCCCATAGCGGCCCCTGCGAACTGTATTATTCCCCATAGTGACCCCTGCACACTGTATTATGCCCCATAGTGGCCCCTGCACACAGAATTATGCTCCATAGTGGCCCCTGCCCACAGTAGTATGCCCCATAGTGGCCCCTGCCCACAGTAGTATGCCCCATAGTGGCCCCTACACACAGTAGTAAGCCCCACAGTGGCCCCTGCACACAGTATTATGCCCCATAGTGGACCACGCATGAACGATTATTATACTCTGGGGTCTTTTCAGACCCCAGAGTATAATGATTGGAGACCCAGGGGAGGTGACAAACATAAAAAACAATGCTACTTACCTCTTCCTGGCTCCGCTGCACTCCCGTATGCTACTTCAGCCATCTTCAATGCTGGAGCAGATCTCGCGTGAGTGAGGCCAATGTCGCGACACATAATGACGTCGGCTGATGTCTGGGACGTCACCAAACAGGCCCGAAGCTTGCGGAGCGTAGGAGAGGTGAGTTACAGTGTTTTTTATGTTCCCTCAACTTCCCCGGGCCTCTGATCGTTATACTCTGGGGTCTCAAAAGACCCCGGAGTATAATAATAACAGTGTTTGTGCGGTTTGCGGTAGCGGCTGCCACAGGGCTCTGGGCCCCATAATGTTTCGGGCCCTGTGGCAGCCGCTACCACTGCTACCCCTATATTTACGCCCCTGGATAGAGACATGGATAGACTAGAGAGATAGACAGATGAATAGATTCTTGAGAGACAGATAGATCATTCAGTCTCTATCACATCACCACATGTAACTTTTTGGTCAACTTTTCTTGTCTGTGTTTTGTTGTGTGAGTTGAAGGGATGTACTGTCGTCTCTCACGTAGCAGACTAAACTCTCAGTATATCTGATTCAGCAAGTGATTCCAATAAAACATAATGCGATGTGTCATGTTTCAACTTAATCTTATAACACCTTTGCTTGTGGAAATACAATGTTCAGATGTGTTGCTAGTCCTTTCAGTAGCGTAATGTGCACCTATTCCATCTAGTTTGGGGGTAATGTTCTGGTTGGAGATCGCTGGAAGCAGATTATGAAGGAGAATACAGATATGTCTTATGAAAAGATGTTCATGTGTAAGCTGACTCCAGGCTTTCGTTTGTCTAACCTTGCACGATGTACTCATACCTCATTGTGTGATTTTCCATAAAGCAGCTGTAAACTATTATTTTTTTTACTGACTTTTCTTGTTATTTGTGTGCTTTTAGTCATTTGCAGAAATACTAAAGACTAAACTTTTTGACACTTGTCTATGTTCTAACAATGTGCTTTTTGTTCTTGAGATTTTCCAGTATTTGCAAATTTTCAGCCATTTGAATTCTTCTCCAGTTTAATTTTAGTAAAACACTATCATTCCATATAAACCTACTAAACTTTAAATGCGGGAGTTTATTAGAGTGGTGAAACAGCTAAAAATATTCTCTGAGCTTACTAGCAAAACTGAGATATAGTCATGATATTGCCTAAAGCAACGTTCCTGACAATGCATCTGCTCAATTGATTGGGAATTACATGTAGAGGTATAGTAAGTGTTGTGATATTATGTAATAGTGCGTGTTCAGCAGTTGGGTTTTCATGAGTATTGCTTCAGGTCACAAACTGAGTACCTCCCCTGAGGATACTAGAGATGTCTCATGTTTGCTCTTCACCCATTTCTGCATGTTTTTAGTTCCTGCAATGATAAAAATACAGCAGGATAGCTATGAAAATTGGGCTGCCTTCTATTCTCTATATACAATTGGCTGAACAGTACATTGAACAGGTCCAGTATGTATACAAAAACAGTCTCAGGTGACTCGCCAACCTTCTACTACAAAAGTATATTTGCAAATGCTCTTTTTAAAGAGGCTCTTCCAGTTCTCCTGACACATCTGTCTTAGTAAATACAATGTATTCTCTATGCAAAAACAAAAATGCCCTGGAATAAGCTATAATAGCAAAACTTTGGTCGGTTGTAGTGGATGACCTGTTTTTATTCATGATATCCTGGATTTTATGGTTTCCATGTAAGTACAATAATGGTGCTCTGTGGCTCAATATTTTGCAGTGCTTCACTATTGTGTTTGTGCACCCTCATTCTCTGTTGCAGTGAGTTTGGTTGGTGTGATCTTTGTAAATAGAAGAAAGACTGTAAAAGGACTGAAGTCCAATCTTCTTACCATATAAGATCTCATTAGACCTCCAGGACACGTAAGAGGTTAAATATACCGTAGCTATCCATTCTGTGCACCCTTATATTGCTGAATTCCAGGTTTGACTGCTCCTTGGAAGGTTCAGCTACGTTGAGGACATTATGTATTTGAAGTTTTTTTTTTTATATGTGGACATATATTCTGTATAGAATAATCATTCTGGACTATTGTTTCTTATAACTCTGCATTATTCCATTCTCTGTGATTCTTCTTGGAAATGTTTGAGTGTCAATTCATTTTTTGTGTGTGTGTCCCTACACGATCTCACTCTGGCAGCAGTGATTGGACAGTGTCAGACTGGTTATGGACATGCCCCCGACTAGCACCTCCCAGCTGTCGATTTACTTATCTATTTATGTAATTTATAAACAAGTGATGATCCAGAACTGTTGTTATGCGGACCACAGTGATTTACTGAAACAGACATTATAGTAGAGGTAACAGGCTCTCTTTAATGGGGTTTTCTGGTCAGATGATATTGAAGTTCTAGCCTTAGGATAGGTCATCAGAATCAGATTGGCAGGGGTCTGACACCCTGGAACCCTGCTGATCAGCTGTTCTCAACAGCCGCTATATGGAGAACAGAGCCTGAAGCAGATAGCAGGATAGATAGGTCATTAATATTTGATTCCATGTGTTTCCCCCGGTCTCCACTGTGAACAAAGACCCAGTGGCTATTGTGTCTATTTAGCTTTTAAGTGGATCCATGTTTAAAGGGGTGGATGTGTGGAGCCATTGAGTTTCTAGATACCTATTATAACTCCAGTGTACCTAAAGTCTTATGATGTGTTTTCTTTTTTTTCTCCATAATTTATGCCTCCATAAGCTTAGTTCCCACCACCATTGGCTATATTGCACAGGATTGTTGTGTTCAAAGGTTCCACACCACCAGTAGGATATAGGAGGTCAATCTCATCATAAGGTGGGGGCTAACACCAAAAGACTGCGACCTCCACAAATCTGAATATTGGTTTATGTTACTTGTAATTAAACACTGGTATGTTTTTGTATAATGGATGGCAATACAAATTGGGATAGGTGGCGATTATGTGATATATGGAATGTTGCCATGGGAGATACCATAACATCATAAGTCCAGCCCTAATAGTATGTTGCATATTGTATACTTTATCATAACTCAGTAGCAAACCTATTGGCTACATAGAAACCAAATCATTGTAAGAAAATGTTCTTTGTGTTTTGCTTTTGTTTGTACCAGATTTTTATATTGTTTTATATTGCTAATAGTTCAATGTCTAAAGGCTTTAGACTAATAACCTCATCAGGAAAATTGGTTTAAACGACAAGACCAAATAAGTAAATTGTTTCAAGCTGTCTTCTATGACAACTAGCTTTGAAGGGAAACGTCATTTGAGGTTAATGAATACCTTCAGATAGACTCGCAGTCCCTGGCGCTTTGCTTTCTTCATGACATTCACCTTTTTGTGAACTCAGCTTGAACAGACAACTGAAGAACAATAGAAAGGTGATTGATCTGTATAGAGAACCCTGTGTCATTATTTGATGCATCAAGTAATATTTATTATGCATCAAACAGTTGGAGGGGAGCCAGGGTCTACTGGACGAGTTTACTTGAGGATCAATGGTTATGATATGCAACTTAGCTACTTTTCTGACTCTAGATCTGCCCGGTAGATGTAGTCAGATCAATCCAACAAGAGCATCATTATCACTGGCAGTATTGGCATTGCTGGAGTGATGAGACAACCTGCAGATGTCTTGCATTGTCCTAGCTTGTTTAATGGTGATGACCCTACTGACTGACATTATATTCATATGGACATACTGTGCCACACAACTCATCTTGACTGCTGTGTACATCTGCAGGTAAAATATTGGGTGACAGTGTTGGAGTGGAATTTCTGAACTTTTTTCATATAGGATTACCTATTACTTTGAATATATGGTAGTCAACAATAAGCTTTATTAGATTTAAAGGGATTCTATCATTAGGAAACCCATTTTTCACTAACAGCATGTCAAAATAGCCTTTAGAAAGTCTATTCTTCTCCTACCTTTATTTTTCTGCTCCGCTCCGCCGTTTTGGAGAATTGTCTTCTTTCTTCTTTATGCAAATTAGTCTTCAGAAAGCACAGTGGGAGTTCCCCCTGTGCTTTTGCGTCCCCTGTGCTCACATCACAAGCTCTTCGGAAGATCCAGCGCCGCCTCTACGCAGCGTCAGCACCCGCTCATCGTGTCTGTTCAGGATCCAAATCCTGCGCCTGCTCAGTTGGCTTTGCCACTATGACGTCAAAATGGCCGACTGGACATGCGCAGTCGGCTCTGTCCAGCACGAAATGGCAGAGTCGACTGAGCAGAAGAAAGAAGTAAAATTCTCCAAAATGGTGGCGCGGAGCAGAAAAATAAAGGTAGGAGAAGAATAGACTTTCTAAAGGCTATTTCGACGTGCTGTTAGTGAAAATAGAGTTTCCCAATGATAGAATCCCTTTAATACTGTAAAACATAAATGGTCTAATGTGCATCACAGATAGAGAAAAATACAAAGGCACCCCTGGACAGGCTGATAACATCTAACCCATCTCTATAGACTTATCATCCTGAGAAGAATGCCCTGCTCAGAAATGTTACACAGTAACACCATAGTATTCCATAAAAGTTAATTATACTGATCTATTTCCCCAAAAGATGTCATGGTTCTTTAGGGAGCAAACAGGTTGTTATATACAGTACTGTGCACAACATAGAAGTGTTAATAATTTATCTTTGTCAATTAACAAAATAAAATGAACGTACAAAAGAGAAATTTAAATCCCATCAATATTTGGTGTGACCTTTGCCCTTTGGAGGAGGAGTCCTGGAAGTAATGATATGGCCCCCACAGAGCCCTGATCTCATCATCCAGTCTGTCTGGGATTACATGAAAGAAAAGAAGAATCTGAGCAAGTCTACATCCACAGAAATGCTTAGTTCTCCAAGATGTTTGGAACAACCTCCGTGCTGACTTCCTTTAAAAACTGTCTGCAAGTACCGAGAAGAATTTATGGAAAGTAAATGGTGGTCACACCAAATATTGATACGATTTATATTTCTCTTTTGTTCAGTCACTTCATTTTGTTAATTGACAAAAACAAAAAACTGACATTTCTAATTTTGAAAAAAATTCACCAGCAAGTGATCGAACATCAGCGCATTTGGCCATAGTCAGACATTAGAGGTGTCTGGTAGCAGCTTACTCCTCTACCTGAGCATACATGCTTGATCAAAATGAGTTAATATATGTATGGGGAGTGTTGGGATGAATGGCTCTTGGTTTAATAAGCCAACAACTAATGAAAGTGTATAGGTACTGTAACGTCTCTGCCTGTTCGGGTCTCGGCGCCACCCTCCGCTCGCACGCTGTGGCGAAGGAGGCGTGTTCGGTTTGATTCCTTGCATAGGTTTCTAGTTGCTCAGTCTGAACATGGTCCTAGTTCCCTTGCTGTGTAATGCCACACCCGTGTTCTGAGCATTGTTTCTCTTTGGACTGCATAGAGTTAATCTCTTCCTGGCCTGAGTGATTGACAGCCTGTGTACCTATCAGGCCTGGGGGCTGGTCCCAGACTTTCTATAAACAGGTTGTCAGCCCTCACATGGTCGCCGGTTATTGCACTGTCTTTGCCTGCTCTCCTTGTGATATACCTTACTACTTTGTTACTTGATTCTCTGACCCTTTGGCTTACCTTTTGACCATTCTCTTGGATTTTGACTTTGTACTGCATTGCTCATTTGTTACTGACCCTTTGGCTTCCTGACCTCTCTTTTGTCGTTTGTTTTGTCTTGTCCTGTTCTTTGTGTCACTTACCTAGTGTAGGGCTTGTTTTCTAGTTGTCCTTTTACCGTTTAGGGTTACTGTGGCAATAGGAAGGGACAGTGGCTGGGGTGAGATTAGGGCTCACTTGTCTCTGTCCTTCCTCCCAGACCCCTGCAGTAGTGTCAGGGTATTGCTACGGTTGGCAAGACCCTTACAGGTACCTTTACCGAACTATTACTCTGTTACAATTTTTTTTTCTTTTTAGAGCTATGAGGTTATATAGGTTTGGTTGTCAATAAAAAATAAAACAAAACAAAAAAAACACAAAAATGAAAGCCATGGTGGACATATAATGACTAGTACCTAGTATAAACATAGGAGATCTCAGCACCTGAGCACAGCAGGTCTCAAAACTAAGTTTTGAGAGGTTTATATACTCTTTATAAACAATTATGAGGGTCAGGACACTGTACATTATAATTGATAAGTAGTGATGACAAGGACATGGATGTAACAACCTCTGTCTTTATCATGAGAAAAGATATCATACTTAAAAAATATATAAATTATTGATTGGTTTTACAAGTACCTTATTAGAAATAACAACAAGACCTGTACAGAAAATCCAACTAATACAGTGAAACGTTTTTGAGACAATTACCCAAAATTACATTGGTCACCTAGAGAGGTGGTTCCCAAAGAAGATGAACAGTATGCATGAAATATGGAGGGAATCTGTCACAGGAAATTGGGTCTGTAAAAGAGGGTGTTCTTTTGGATATGTGTCAATTTATCTTAATTCTTGAATCTTGATAGTTTTCTATTTACCTTTTGAGTGTTTTTTTATAAAGTTTTTTTTTTCCATGTGAACAATGTTTTTGGCACTTTTTTTAGTTTTATTTTTGTTTTAAAGCAGTTTTCCAAGGAGGGCTACAATATTTAGTTCTCCTGGGTTATATTGTGGATGATCCACAGGTTTCTGGCACAGTTCTTACCCAGGGTCACCTGCTCGGAAGCAGCACCCAGCCTTCAAGTTGCTCCGCCTCCTCCCACTTCTCCTGCATTATGGGTACTGGCTCTATTATCATAATATTTTTAGCAAGCCCCCATAGTATAGGTACAGTGCCTTGCGAAAAAAAAAAATTAAAATTTTATATCTTTATGTTTGAAGCCTGAAATGTGGCAAAAGGTTGAAAAGTTCAAGGGGGCCGAATACTTTCGCAAGGCACTGTATCTAGCAGTAAACACAGGAGAGGAAGGAGAAGGCAGAGGAACTCGGGGTTGGGTGCTAGTTCTGGTAATATGACACTGAATTGGAAACTGGCCAAATACAACTAAGGGGAAGTAATTATTGAAACCCTGGAGACCCTCTTTAAATTGCAACCAGCTCTAGACAGTTCATTGCAAAAAAATATATATGTATTTTTTCATATTATCTGCCATTTTTGTGTGATAACTGTACCTTGAGCTTCTGTGCTCAAGGATGTGTGCACAGGGATTTATTGCTGCATGTTGTTATTTGAAACCAATCTAAGGAAAACACAACAGTAGATATAGATATATATATATATATATATATATATATATATATATACACCTAAATGCATTGACAACAATATGGTGTATATACAATATCTGATAACGGAGTGTAAGCATGGAAAGAAAATCCTCTGTTATGACGGTATCACTTCACCATACTAGTGTGCCCTGACAATAAATACATATGAATTGGGTTGTTATCCTCCCCATAACACTCTCATGAATACATGTGTATTTATTATCACACTAATTCTTCTTCCAGGCCCATCTTCTCATTCAGTGGTTTTGTAAATTACTATTGTGAATTATTGAAGTGTAAAGGTCTTTGTAATTCTATCTGAACAAGGATCAGAATGAAATATACACTTTATAATTGAGGATTATTAAAAAATGCTTGAATCCTGTTCAGTATGTTAATCTATTCTCAGCTGCCAAGACTTCCCTATCTATCAGCACTTTGGTGCATTATGAAACATGGTCATCTCACTCCGAGTGCATACCGAGCAATCGATAGGCAATCTCTCTGATAATTAATTAGTTAGGATGAATTACAGTTTCTACCACTCTTAGTTGGAATTTCAGTCACATTTGATTTGAAGAGTTGTCTACAGTTCTGTAATAGTTTGTGCCTTGATTTTTGATGAATAATCTTGTCTATTTCTCCATCATTGTATAAAATATATTAATGGATGCGCTAACAATGGTCTGTCACTGATGTGCTTGCTCCAGAATCCGATTGTAATTTACTAACCTTATAATTGGCACCTATTGATGCAATTATTGCTAAGACTACATGGCAGATCTACTGTACATGTGGTGCAACAATGTAATGCATGGCTTGAGGAGTTTCAGCAAGACTTTAGTCATAGTTTCCTTTCTGGAGATTCTAAGATCAAGTGGGCCGACCATGATGTATGTAAGTGATTACAATATTAGAGCGAAAGGATAAGAAGGTTATTGGGGAAACTATAAGTGAAAGGAGGCTCTAGTAACCTGTTGGGCCACCTTTAGCCTGGATACAGGATGAGATAAGGTTGGGTATGGAGGCATACAGAATCCGAATGGTATCCAGTGGAACATTTGCCCACAGATGTGGCAGCTGGGACTGTACATCCTATACACGCATGGGTTGCCAAAGCTGCTGTCTCAGCTGGCGCCATGAATTTGGTCAAACAAGTGTTGCAATCTAGCAGAGACATTCCTGGGATAACCTTGCTGTGTGTGTGGGTGACCATTATCCTGCAGAAAAATTACATTTGGAAACCCTGCCATGACAAGTAAGACGTGGCCGCATATACAGTCATGGCCCAAAGTTTTGAGAATGATACAAATATTAATTTTTACAAAGTCTACTGCTTCAGTTTTTCTAATGGCAATTTGCATATACTCCAGAATGTTATAAAGAGTGATCAGCTTAATAGCAATTACTTGCAAAGTCAATATTTGCCTAGAAAATGAACTTTATCCCCCAAAACACATTTCAACATCATTGCAGCCCTGCCTTAAAAGGACCACCTAACATCGTTTCAGTGATTGCTCCATTAACACAGGTGTGGGTGTTGATGAGGACAGGGCTGGAGATCAATCTGTCATGATTAAGTAAGAATGACACCACTGGACACTTTAAAAGGAGGCTGGTGCTTGCCATCATTGTTTCTCTTCTGTTAACCATGGTTATCTCTAAAGAAACACGTGCAGTCATCATTGCACTGCACAAAAATGGCCTAACTGGGAAGAGTATTGCAGCTAGAAAGATTGCACCTCAGTCAACAATCTATCGCATCATCAAGAACTTCAAGGAGAGAGGTTCCATTGGTGCCAAAAAGGCTCCAGGGCGCCCAAGAAAGACCAGCAAGCGGCAGGACCGTCTCTTAAAAGTGTTTCAGCTGCGGGATCGGGCTACCAGCAGTGCAGAGCTTGCTGAGGAATGGCAGCAGGCAGGTGTGAGTGCATCTGCACGCACTGTGAGGCGGAGACTCTTGGAGCAAGGCCTGGTCTCAAGGAGGGCAGCAAAGAAGCCACTTCTCTCCAGAAAAAACATCAGGGACAGACTGATATTCTGCAAAAGGTACAGGGAGTGGACTGCTGAGGACTGGGGTAAAGTCATTTTCTCTGATCAATCCCCTTTTCGATTGTTTGGAACATCTGGAAAACAGCTTATTCGGAGAAGAAGAGGTGAGCGCTACCACCAGTCTTGTCTCATGCCAACTGTAAAGCATCCTGAAACCATTCATGTGTGGGGTTGCTTCTCAGCCAAGGGAATCGGCTCTCTCACAGTCTTGCCTAAAAACACAGCCATGAATAAAGAATGGTACCAGAATGTCCTCCAAGAGCAACTTCTCCCAACCGTCCAAGAGCAGTTTGGCGCTCAACAATGCCTTTTCCAGCATGATGGAGCACCTTGCCATAAAGCAAAGGTGATAACTAAATGGCTCAGGGAACAAAACATAGAGATTTTGGGTCCATGGCCTGGAAACTCCCCAGATCTTAATCCCATTGAGAACTTGTGGTCAATCATCAAGAGACGGGTGGACAAACAAAAACCAACAAATTCAGACAAAATTAAAGCATTGATTCTGCAAGAATGGACTGCTATCAGTCAGGATTTGGTCCAGAAGTTGATTGAGAGCATGCCAGGGAGAATTGCAGAGGTCCTGAAGAAGAAGGGTCAACACTGCAAATATTGACTTGCTGCATTAACTCATTCTAACTGTCAATATAAGCTTCTGTTACTCATAATATGAATGCAATTATATTTCTGTATGTGATAAAAACATCTGACAAACACACATAAAAACCAGAGGGCAGCAGATCATGTGAAAATATAATATTTGTGTCATTCTCAAAACTTTTGGCCATGACTGTATGTGCAGTGTCTCATCCCATGGCAAACGAAGGATTTAAGCTCCACAAGACCTACATACCTGAATCTGAACATCAACATATCACAAACAAAACCTGGATACATTGCTAAATATATTCTGTCTTCTTGTTCATGACACTATATCAAGTAAAGGCGATAGTGACTGGCTTTCTTGTCAGGACATATAATGGGCTCCATAACACCATATTTCCTTTTACTAAACACCTAGGAATTCTGCTAAGCACCTGTTTGGGGCTGAGACAGAGGTGTGTAAGGATAGTAGTAAAGTAAACTGTAGCAGCTGCTAGTGTTTGTTGACAGATTAAATGATCCTTTCTACTAGTAGGTTGTCTGGGCCCCCTTGTTCTTCGTGTGTGCCATCATGTTACCACTGCCCCAACACCTCCTAACAGCTAGGTCAAAATGGCTTAGATGGCAGGCAATTTGCAGAAAACCATCCTGCATCTCTCAGTCCAATGATTCACTAGCTCTCAAAGTCTGTTAACTGGATAAGTTGTTTTTGAGTGCCTCATTTTCGAGTGCAGGTGTGTCTAGCAGTCAACAATCTCTCACCAAGACTTACACTGCCCAAGACATACACTGACGTAACTGCATACAGTTTTGCAGCAATCCAATACTTCTATATGGGGACATTATATTTTTTTGTCAATGAGTATATATCACTATGGTATATTGACATTGTAAATGTGTATTATTTGGGCACTATCGGATATGTTATAGAGTCAGGAAGTTCTGCAGGAGGCATCAATCTGCCTAAAGTCAACTCAGTAGAGCATGAACGGAGTGATAGGAATAAGCTATCACCAGATGTTCCAACAATCAGACTTTGGAAATTTAGGATGCCCAAATATTCTTTGCCAAAAATTTACCCTCTGGGAAAGGTTTGTACTCCACCATACAGTTCTGTTGGTTGGCCAGTCCTGCTGAAATTGGTCAGCTTAGTCAACATTCATCTAATGTGTATGGGTCCCTTACATCTTGGGGACATTTGAATGCTTTGACCATATTTGAAGTCGTAGAGTGAGGAGATAGGTGAATTATGCCGGCCATTTCATTATTTTCCTGAGTATCATTAGAATTAGATGGTTGCAGTTTTTTTTTTTTTTTCAATTATTTTATTACAAAATGAATTACAATGATGCAAAATATTCAAACGTAATGTGAATTCCTAAATACTAAAATTCATTAACATTGCATAATGTAATACAATGTTTAAGCCTATAATTGCTCATGGTCAGACAAACCATTTAATTTGATGTTAACCCCTGTGCTCTTTCCTCGGTGTAATAGTGCGTAAAGGCATACACGGTGCAAATTTAAAGTTGTTTAAAAGATCAGCTCGACTGAATGACTCATTTAATAAATTAGCATTGCAGTCCCATACGGGTTGTTTCAGAACCCAATTAGAAATTACCGGCAAACTTTAATTAAGATGGAATGTAAAGGTAGTGTAAAATTTTACTAGGGGGACCGATAAAACCCAGATTCATACATTAATTCTTTCAATTTATTTTCCAATTAAAAGCTAGGTGGTCCAACATATTGTAAAACAATGTAAAACTTGAAATCACATTACAGACTGAATCTAGTGCCATTGATTTATTACAATTATGGTAAAGATGTGATATATTCGATAATTAAAGGGGAAGCAAATTTGTAGAAATTCTATTTTTTATGTTTATTTATTCCTTTATATTTGTTCCTATATTTAGTGTATGTTGCAGCTTAACTACACATTTTTATTGACAAAATGGAATGTAACAGTAATGTAAAATTTTACTAGGGAGAACGATAAAATCCAGATTCGTGCATTAATTCCTTCAATTTATTTTCCAATTAAAAGCTAGGTGGTCCAACATATTGTAAATCAATGTAAAACTTTAAATCACATTACAGACTGAATCTAGTGCCATTGATTTATTACAATTAAGGTAAAGATGATGAAGATAATATATTCGACAATTAAAGGGGATCCAACTTATTAATATTTTTATTTTTATTTATACCTATGTTTAACTTTGGTACCAGTGTAACTACACATTTTTATTGGTAAAAGTTAAAAAAAAAAAAAAAATAGACTAACAAGAAATAAGTATAGAAATAAATGGGCCTCTCGGGGCCATGTATAAAACAATAGATAGAAACAGTAAAGGAGTGAGGCAGTCCTGTCTCCTGAAGTAAGCCAATGATGATACTTTAAAAAGGAATTTTATTAAAATTTCTTAGTTTATAAAGTGGGTTCCCCATTGAGGGTCCTCATCTACTAAGTAGTTGAAAGAGTAGCCAGAAGGGGATGTCTTTAGATCTGGAGTCATTATCATAAACATAGCTATAAAAGGACTAATATATATATATATTTTTTTTTATTTTTGCAGGGTGAGTAGTTTTTAATGCACCATTTTGACATTTATTTGGTACTTTATATAAATTTTTTGGGATAGATAGAAAATATTTGCAATTTGTAATTTATTTTTAGGATGTTTTCTGTGGGATATATATGACACATATAGTAATAACTTTATTCAGTGTTTGTTACAAATATGGCAACACAAAATGTATACAATTTATATACTTTTACTTAATTTTAACTTACAAAAAATGGTATCATGTCACCACATTCCATGACCTAATTTTTTTTAACTTGTTTGGCAGTTTTTCTATAATTGTTTTCCTATATTTTTCCTATAGCTTTTTCCCCGGTAGTTAAACATTAAGGTCATGTAGCTTTTTGTGAGTTTAAATCAAGCATTACACAACTAAAAATCACTTTTAACCTTAACCTTAGATTCAGTATTGCTCAATAATACATTCTAAGCTGTAAAATCTATAAAATGTTTTATAAAAATTAGGGCCGGGGACTCGATAGGCCAACTCACCAACTCTGACTGACTCTTACTCCTTCATTAATGGCTGACAGCCATTATCATATAGAAGCATCAAAACTCCTCTAAGACTGAGGCCCGATGTTGTGGAAATGCAGCTTTTTTTTTTGTTGCAGATTTTGTTGCGTTTTTTTGAGCCAAAGCCAAGAATGGCCACAAAAGGAACGGGGAATATATAGCAAGTTCTTATACTTTTACCTTCTGCTGAATCCACTCCTGGCTTTGGCTCAAAAAAAAAGACAGCAAAATCTGCAACAAAAAAAGCTGCTTTTCCACAGCGTGGGGCATCAGTCTAATTCAGGAAAATACTACTGATTAAATTAATAAGGATGTAATTACGCAAAAAAAAGGTTGCATCTGATTAATTGTGCAACTTTGATAATTATATAATATAATGTCAAATAATTTTTGGAGTTGGAGTCGGTACCTTTTTTTTGACTCCACCCAAAACTGACCCAACTCCAACTCCATGACCCCAACTCCAACTCTACACTTGTAATAGAAACACTAGGGCACTTCTTCATATAATAATCTAAAATTTCCTAGCTTTAAAATCTGTTATATTGGAGAGTATAGTGCCATCATGGTGGTACAAACAATCGTACTTTCATGGAGATGAATTCCTCTTGAAAAAAGCTTAGACAATGTTATCCTTTGTCCTTGGTCATTTAGCTCTGTAGCAGCTGCTAGTTTGTTTACATGTGGCCGATATTTTTTATCATCATTTTTATTTGTCAAAGAAAACCCTTCATAGTTCATAGACAACATGATCATAGAACTTGTTAGACATCCTTAAACACGGTTAGTAATGACTTTGATGATTAGGTGTGCACAGACCTATGGACTTCATTATCGATAATGGTTAGACATTGTGTTCATGTTATTGAAATTCATTTACAATAATTACTCACTATATTGATTTTTTTTGTGCCTAGGAAAGAAAGGCTTCATTGGACATGTAAGCACATCAGCCGTACCAATGGCAGTACATAATTCAAGCTAATGATGATTTAGGAGTCAAGTGCTCACAGCTTAAGTCATAAACTACCTATTGTTGGCTATTTTAATGACCCATTTCCTATAGAGTGATTAAATGATCACCCTCTATTTTGTCCGTAATTCCCAATTTCCTCAAGTGCTGGTTTTATATTACCACAAAAGTATTGTTTTGGGAGAGAATATCTTCTAAATAATATAATAGTAATTTTGCAGTCTTTCTATTAGTGATGGAAATATACTGTAGGTAGTGTAATTTAACTTAAGAACAGAAGTCATCATGTGCCTATCATTTTCCTTATGTTATTGTGTAGGCAATGCTACATACATAGATTTAAATGATCCTATGTGTTTCTATGTGTGACCATACAGTGGGAGATGATATGAATTTCGGCTAGATTCACACTTGTGTCGTGCTCTCCATCGTTCGTCTGCACCATGGGACCTGAATGACGGAGAGAGTACAGCCACTAAAACAGTAGTTACCTGCAGACACCCATGGACCCCATAGACGATAATGATGTCCAGCAGGTGTCTGGTGGGTTTATGGTGGTTTTATACTGAAACTGTCCTCCTTGCAGGACTTTTCTCTCCTGTGCGACAGAATCTCTTACGGAGACTCCAACACAGATGTGAACGAAGCCTCAGCATGTCAGCATATTGTAATGTATGTTTTCATGCAAAATTGTATTCATTAACAAAACTGGAGATCAGTTAAGCATGGAAACACATTTATATACTATTGCACTCTTTTAGGATACATTGTGCTCATAGATGTTAAGGTTAGGGATAAATGGCAACTTTGGCCACAACTCCTATATTGCGACCTAAGATCACTGTATCATCCTGCACCAATGTAAGTGAACAACAGAGAGCACAGCCGCTAAAACAGTGGTTACCCGCAGACACCCATGGACACCATAGACTATATTGGGGTCCAGTGGGTTTCCAGTGATTTTATACTGAAACTGGTGGAGAGAAAATTCCTCCATGCAGGACTTTTCTCTCCTGTGTGACAGAATCTGTTACGGAGACTCCGACACAGATGTGAATGAAGCCTCAGCATGTCAGCCTATTGTAATGCATGTTGTCATGCAAAATTGTATTCATTAACCAAACTGGAGATCAGTTAAGCATGGAAACATATGTACACACGTGGACAAAATTGTTGGTACCCCTCGTTTAATGAAAGAAAAACCCACAAAGGTCACAGAAATAACTTGAATCTGACAAAAGTAATAATATATAAAAATTCTATGAAAATGAACAAATAAAAATCAGAGATTGCTTTTCAACCATGCTTCAACAGAATTTTTAAAAAAAAGAAAACTCATGAAACAGGCCTGGACAGAAATGATGGTTCTCTTAACTTAATATTTTGTTGTACAACCTTTTGAGGCAATCCCTGTAATCAAACGATTCCTGTAACTGTCAATGAGACTTCTGCACCTCTCAACAGGTATTTTGGCCACTCCTCATGAGCAAACTCCTCCAGTTGTCTCGGGTTTGAAGGGTGCCTTTTCCAGACGGCATGTTTCAGCTCCTTCCAAAGATGCCCAATAGGATTTAGGTCAGGGCTCATAGAAGGCCACTTCAGTATAGTCCAATGTTTTCCTCTTAGCCATTCTTGGGTGTTTTTAGCTGTGTATTTTGGGTCATTATCCTGTTGCAAGACCCATGACCTGCGACTGAAACCAAGCTTTCTGACATTGAGCAGCACGTTTCTCTCTAAAATCCCTTGATAATCTTGAGATTTCATTGTACCCTGCACAGATTCAAGACACCCTGTGCCAGATGGAGCAAAGCAGCCCCAGAACATAACAGAGCCTCCTCCATGTTTCACAGTAGGGACAGTGTTCTTTTCAAGATATTCTTCATTTTCCCGTCTGTGAACATAGAGCTGATGTGCCTTGCCAAAAATTTCGACTTTTGTCTCATCTGTCCATAGGACATTCTCCCAGAAGCTTTGTGGCTTGTCAACATGTAGTTTGGCAAATTCCAGTTTTGTCATATTCAAGTTATTTCTGTGACCATTGTCGGTTTTTCTTTCATTAAACGAGGGGTACCAACAATTTTGTCCATGTGTGTATATACTATTGCACTCTTTTAGGATACATTATTCTCATAGATGTTAAGGTTAGGGATAAATGGCAACTTTGGCCACAACTCCCATCTTGCAACCTAAGATCATTGCGTCGTCCTGCAGCAATGTAAGTGAATGAAGAAAGTGCTAAGACAGATACAGATATGTAAGATGCAGATATGCTCATATTAAAGACCCCAACCACTTTTTATTATCCTCCATATAGGTTTGTTTATTTCATAAAGGAAATCTGTGCCAGTAACTAGAGTTTTTCTTTTTGCTTTTACCTTTTTGTTTCCTTTTTTATTTGTTTTTTAGTCTTATTAATGCTGAAATGAATTGTTGGATAATGGATCATAAGAATTTCAGAGACACATTTGCTACTGTAGTCACACAAAGTGGTAACAGTACTTTCTATGTAATAAAGTAAATGTCAGCAGGATTGCAGACACAGCACTGTCACTTAACCTGAAGGGTATAAAAGCTTATGCTCACGTCAAATAACCGGCAATTCGTTGTTTATTTAATAATGCTCCTACACATAAGGAGAAGACGTATAATTTGCTTACCCATTCTTACATGTACACTTGACAGTTGATCTACAATTGTTTCACTAACAATAGCTGAGGAAGAGGCTCAGCTGTCATAGGTGCTCACCATATTCACAGCTGGAGTTATAATGTTCAGCTCTGATATTCGCATGCTGTATCATTTTTATATGACTCCCTTATTAAGGGGGAACAAGTGAACAGAGAATTTACAGCACTCTGCAGGCCTGGTACATACTGCTTCAGGTGCGTTTTCTGGAAAAGAACAGAAGAGTAAATGGCAAAAAATGTCAGAGCAGCCTCTTAATGTATTTTTAAGATCTTCAGCTGCTCCTCGTGGCATTTTCTTGGACTTTAATATCCGTGTTAGGCATCTAATACTGCAGTACTTTTACCTTACATTACATTCGTACTTGCTGTTATTTTTGTGATATAATGTGACCAAACATGCCAAAAGCACCCGAAAACTAGAGAAAACAGATTAATAAATTCCTGCTTATGTGCTTTAGGTCTGGTGACTTATTTTAGACATTGCCCAGATTTCTCTATTAGAAAAAAAAAGCCTTAAAAATGTCTAAAAAAAAAATACCACCCAAAAATGCCTGTTAAAAAAAACATGAAATTCGGGGAATTTTTAACAAGCCAAAGAAAGTCATCCAATAACTGAGTGAAGGAAGTCTGGTATAGTTTTTTTTACTAACAATTTACTCAACCCCCTTTTCTATGTCCTTTGTATTTTAGGTGTATTGCTAACGTAGTCAGTTTTAGGCTAAAGCCCCACGTTGCGGAAGCACAGCTTTTTTGTTGCAGATTTTGTTACTTTTTTTTTTTTTTTTAGCCAAATCCAGGAGTGGATTGAGCAGAGGGTAGACGTATAAGTACTTACTATATATATTCCTCTTGTAGCCATTCTTGGCTTTGGCTCAAAAACCGCAACAAAATCTGCAACAAAAAAAGCTGCTTTTCCGCAATGTGGGGCCTCAGCCTAAAGCTGCAGAGTACTATAAATCCTTATTGATTTAAAGACTTTCTATGTTGTTTATACAGTGGGGAAAAAAAAGTATTTAGTCAGCCACCAATTGTGGAAGTTCTCCCACTTAAAAAGATGAGGCCGGCCTGTAATTGTCATCATAGGTAGACCTCAACTATGAGAGACAAAATGAGAAAACATATCTAGAAAATCACATTGTCTGATTTTTTAAGAATTTATTTGCAAATTATGGCGGAAAATAAGTATTTGGTCACCTACAAACAAGCAAGATTTCTGGCTCTCAAAGACCTGTAACAACTTCTTCAATAGGCTCCTCTGTCCTCCACTCATTACCTGTAGTAATGGCTCCTGTTTGAAATTGTTATCGGTATAAAAGACACCTGTCCACAACCTCAAACAGTCACACTCCAAACTCTACTATGGTGAAGACCAAAGAGCTGTGGAAGGACACCAGAAACAAAATTGTAGACCTGCACCAGGCTGGGAAGACTGAATCTGCAATAGGCAAGCAGCTTGGTGTGAAGAAATCAACTGTGGGAGCAATAATTAGAAAATGGAAGACATACAAGACCACTGATAA
Organism: Leptodactylus fallax; assembly: GCA_947044405.1. Taxonomy (NCBI): domain Eukaryota; kingdom Metazoa; phylum Chordata; class Amphibia; order Anura; family Leptodactylidae; genus Leptodactylus; species Leptodactylus fallax. The sequence goes on along the minus strand of CAMRHE010000047.1, from coordinate 6,577,651 downwards.
TCTCCCTCGATCAGGGGCTCCACACAAGATCTCACCCCCTGTGGTCAAAATGATCACAAGAACGGTGAGCAAAAATCCCAGAACCACACGGGGGGACCTAGTGAATGACCTGCAGAAAGCTGGGACTAACGTAACAAAGGCTACAGTCAGTAACACACTACGCAGCCAGGGACTCAGATCCTGCAGCGCCAGACGTGTCCCCCTGCTTAAGCCAGTACATATCCAGGCCCGTCTGAAGTTTGCTAGAGAGCATTTTTATGTTCAAGAAGAGTAATAGGAGAATGTCTTATGGTCAGATGAAACCAAGGTAGAAACACAACTCTTCGTGTTTGGAGGAGAGTGAATGCTGAGTTGCATCCAAAGAACACCATACCTACTGTGAAACATGGGGGTGGCAACATCATGCTTTGGGGCTGTTTCTCTGCAAAGGGACCAGGACGACTGATCCGAGTACATGAAAGAATGAATGGGGCCATGTATCGTGAGATTTTGAGTGCAAACCTCCTTCCATCAGCAAGGGCATTGAAGATGAAACGTGGCTGGGTCTTTCAGCATGACAATGATCCCAAGCACACCTCCAGGGCAACGAAGGATTGGCTTCGTAAGAAGCATTTCAAGGTCCTAGAGTAGTGGCCTAGCCAGTCTCCAGATCTCAACCACATAGAAAACCTTTGGAGGGAGTTGAAAGTCCGTGTTGCCCAGCGACAGCCCCAAAACATCACTGCGCTAGAGGAGATCTGCATGGAGGAATGGGCCAACATACCAGCAACAGTGTGTGCCAACCTTGTGAAGACTTACAGAAAACGTTTGACCTCTGTTATTGCCAACAAAGGATATATAACAAAGTATTGAGATGAAATTTTTTTATTGACCAAATACTTATTTTTCACCATAATTTGCAAATAAATTCTTTAAAAATCAGACAATGTGATTTTCTAGATATGTTTTCTCATTTTGTCTCTCATAGTTGAGGTCTACCTATGATGACAATTACAGGCCGGCCTCATCTTTTTAAGTGGGAGAACTTGCACAATTGGTGGCTGACTAAATACTTTTTTTCCCCACTGTTTAATACATGTGTTGTGAGAACTTAGTGAGTAAGGGATACTCTTTGTGGTTGCCCAGGACTTTTGTAGCCTAAAAAAAGTTTTTGACCCACAGCCAGCGCCTGCACAGATCTGCTGTTCAGGAGTGCATCTGGTCCTTGTACTATACAGCACACAGAGCCAGAAGCAGATAACTTTGTGCCCAATATAGTGGTCAAACACCGTTACTGCAGCTCTAATCAGATTGATATCACTTGGAGCTGAGCTGCAGTAATACTCCTTGGCCACTGTGCTGAGCATGCAGCTATCTGCGCTGTATAGTGTAGGACAGCTGATCCATGTTGGGGCAATCTGTGGCCATTCCCCCACTGATCATATATTTATGGCATATCCTAAGAGTAGGCCATAACAAAAAATCTGGACAACCCCTTTAATATTTGATCAACCAAAGCAGTGGAGTTCCTTAAGACTTTCCTTGCACAATATTTTGATTATAGTGCACACAGGATATATAGGCTGGATTTTCTACCTTAGAATTGCTAAACAAAAATCAGTAACATTTACAGTAGCAACAAAGTGGAGGAGATTTACACAAATGTCATCCATACGCTCTGGATTTAAAATCTGCACAAAGTCAATTTATTTGTGGATTATATACTTTGCAATGCATAGGGTGAAATCTGTGGCAAATTTGCAGTAATGATATAGCTAAATCCACATAATTGAGTGTTTTTTTTCACAGATGCTCTACAGGTTTTCCATAATGGAAAATGCTAAGCTTATTCATCCCTGTGGACATCTCCTAAAACAGACAAACCCTTTAATGTGATGTCTACAGTAGTGATTTCACCGCTGCTCATAGTATTCAGCTTGCCTTATTCTCCATATTAGAATGAAGATGTTCTAGCTCTCGGCTGAGTGAATAAAGTATTTTTAGCAGAAAAAAATATAGATATTTCTATGTAGAACCAATTCTTGAGATTGCGCTATATCTCCATTGATTGGAAATACTCAGAAACTAATGTGTGTACAGAAGGAATTTTCTTCTACAACTTTTCCGTGAACATTTTAATTATTTTCTTTAATATATAATGATTTCTTCTTCTTAACTTAGCAGGAAAATCAGTTAATAGTATTTGGCATTCATCCTTGAGGCACAGAAGAGGTTAAAAAGCTAGTCTTCTGGATAATGAACCTTTAGCAATGAGCGCCTTGAGCTAACTTTCAAGAAGTTTCTGCATGCTAGCTGAAGGCTGCGGAAGGTATAGTTGTTGATGATCGAATTGTCTAAAGATGTCAGTAGCAGTGGTGCATGTAAAGCAGTTCCCAGAGTTCAGTAAGTGTTGCCAATAATTGGTTACCCTGCAGTTAAAGTGAAGATGAGATTTCTGACATCCCTTTCAGTGTGTGTCTTCTGGAATAAGGCAGTCCGCCTCTTGACTTCCATATCCGACTTTTAACTACTTTTTCCTCTTTTTTTTTGCAATTGACCCATCTTTCTCAAACTCCTCTTGGCATCGGCAAGAAAAGGTGGGGGTCAAGTGCTCTTAAGGCCTAATGTTGAGGTTTGTGCTGAGATAAAGGGCAGTAGAAAGAAGTGAAGAGCAGGTTGAGTGTATATATATTCAGCTCTAAAGGTGTTCAGCGAACCGCTGTTTTATAACCTCGCGTATATTCTACTAGTTTAGCAATTTTACAAAACTTCTCATTAGTTGTTGTTTGATTCCTGGCTTGTATCTTATAGTTGTCTTTAAGTATCAGCGTCACCTTTGCATCTTTATACTCTGCCAGATGCACCAGGGAGCTGCTATGAATACAGGTTCCTCCTAAATGAACGGCTTTCTAATTTATCATCCCTACTCCAGAACTGAAATTACCAAAGGAAGGTTAATTCTTTATGTAGGAAACAATTACCGTCATGGGTTTGTATCAATTAACAATGAGTTTAACGATTAAAAATTAAGGAAAAAAGAGCAAAGGATGAAACAAAATAACCCAAAACCTATTCTTTTAATTAACCTGTTCGCTGCCAAGAAGATCTTTGTTATCTTTGTTATATTTTTGGGCAGCATCGCAAAAATGAACGAATAATAAAACAAAATAAAATTGTCAGGATACCGAATGTTACAGACTATGTCTCCACCTTTTTTTATGTCAATAGTTTTTATCGAATTTTTGCATGAATATAGCACAGGAGATCAACATAGGGAACACAGAATACATTCATGGCATCACAATGTACAAGCACAAAAAGAGTACAGGACACTCTAGATAAGTAACGCATATACAAGGACACATATGAAAATGCATACTAGTAATATTTAAATTCAAACATACTGATAGGTGAGCATACTTACCTGAATATTATGGAAAAGCATCAATCAAATCGTGGCCATGAGGGGGAGGGGAAAGGTCAGAACAATCGGGAAAAGTAAAGTAAGGTAAACAGGCTTAAGGAACGGAAGAGAATCGAACCACTCATAGCAACCTATAAGGCTGATGGTCTGCTATGTAGACCCGCTCGCAGACTTGTTCGCTGCCAGTTATCAACCACAACAGAAATGTAGAAATAGTATAAAGAGTATTCTAGGAATGTTCAGAAATAGTGTCCCACAGGTGAGTAAGAAGATGTATACCAACAATATTAGAAAAAGCAAGACCTACGGCCTGTCAAGGAGCACTGGATGGGGGGAATGATTTCAACCATATCACCCAATCCTTCCTGAACCTGTCCAGGTTTCCACCACTGCTAGCATAAATTTGTTCGTATTGATAATTCAACGACACCACAGAGATCAGTTCTGTCAATGATGGACAGGAGGTACAGTAGATTTACATCTGCACGCAATAAGTAGGCGAGCAGCCCCGAGTACCTGGCAAATAATAGTTATATATCTACTCGGTATCGTGTGAATGCTCAGCAGAAGCAGCGCCATCTCAGGTGTAGATCCCACCCCACCGCCACACAGATTATTAAGCAATGAAAAAATATATGGAACAATGAGCCAATTTCTCCACATTCTCTCCAGCAGCAAGAGGGACATGAAGGAAAGAACTTAGCTAGACAAAGGGGAGGGTAATATCAACGTAAGAGTAATTTGCTATATTGCTCCCAGTGTGAGGCACACACTGTGGATTGTTTTGCCCACCTGATCACCTCCCACAGTTAGCCTCAAATCTGCTGCCCAAGTCATCCTCCCAGAGACACGTGTTTAGTTTTCCGGAAAGTGCAGTCTTGGTTCAAAGTACGATACATGGGTAATTTAAAGTCCAATGTACATAAAAAAGGATTGACGTCTGAGATACATCAGTTAAAAACATATCAATGGGTTGAGTAAAAACAAAGGGCCAATGAAATTCATTATTTTTTTTAATGGTCCATCAAAAATGGATGAAAAACAGATGGCCCTTGGCTGTCATGAACAGACAAAAGGACACAAAACGGATGCAAAAAAAGTCCAATTTGTCTGCCTTTCACTGCCAAGAAATTGACATGGTTGTGTTAATGTAGCCTTAACCCCTTTAATGGAGGTATGAGCTTTCCTGGTCAGATTCCCAGGTTGTCTTCTCCTGGAGTAATCTTTGATTGGTGCCAGGGCGCTGCTGAGAGAGTCGGGCTAGGAAGTGGTGATAATGAAGGTGAGTAGGTCATGAAAGCAAGGGGTCAGTAGAATCAAACAGCAGAACTAAGGAATATTCAAGGGGAACTCAGAATATGGGTTAGTAATATAGTTTATGGCAAGAAAGGCATCAGGTATAAATCGACCAAGCAGGAGTGACTGTCGGGATGTAGCAGAGTTTGTAACTCTAGAGGCATAGCATGTACAGACTAAAATACATGTACCACAGATTGAGAATCTAGGGTTTAATGATATCTGAGAGCAAAGAGAAGCTGGTGAGTGGGGGGAGGTTGATGCTAGGCTGAGCAAAGGTGACGTCAAGCACCATGACCTTGACAGATGTGCAACGTGTATTGGGTTTTTGTTCATGGTAGCAGGAAATCAAAATGGAATTACATATAATGCTTTTCTTTTGGGAGCCCTACAGACATTGTGCCTTTTTTATTCTGAAATACCTCCTCACTTACACAAACTCCATTTTATAGATACTACCTATGTGAGTGTGATCTGAGTGTCTTCAGTTAAAAAACTGGCACACACCCGCCCTGCACACTTGGTCATATACATGAGATCTATAGATATAATAAAAATGTTATAGCACTTAGCTGCAATATATTCATCATTCTTTATCATAATAAATACTATCCATAGGGATAGAATACAATTTTACTGCAGTATATTTGATATAATTGGCTCATATGGCTTGATATTACTCCTCTGCCCAGTGGCGTAACTTGTAGTTCCTGGGCTCCAATGCTAAATCTGTAAAGGGAACTTCACTTACAATGTGCTCTGCCTAATACTGTTTTTTTCTTATATTTTAGAGATGCCTTTGAACCCCCTTAGGCTCGAGGGCCTGGTAGCAATTGCTACCTTTGCACCCCCTATAGTTACACTCCCGGCCCTGGCTGTTCAGGAGCTTACTACATTATAATTCATTATGATGCAGTGTGTGGCATTTACCCAGCCGTGGTCAGTCCAAGAAATGCAATGCACACATGGATCATCTTTTACGGATGTAACATGGTTGTGTGGATTATAAATAAAACCAAAAGAAGCACTTCCTGTGCAGAACCAGTTAGGATTTACAACATAGCCCGGATCCCCTACTTTCCCAGGTGGTTTGAGGCTCACCTTGTAAGGTTGTGTTCCACAACCACTTAATGCGTATATTAAGTTAGAATAGTGAAGGCTGGTCGTCAGATCTCTTCTTGGGTGTCCCTCGGATTCCAAGTAGTAGAAATAATTAAAAAAAAAAATTCCTTATCCACCGCAATCGAAGTTGCAGGGGAAAAAAAATCTTTCAAGGCAGAGACCAATAGTAGGCGCTCTCCACTTCAACCCTCCTAGGGTAGATGGGGTGGCAGATGAATAAATGGTAGAACCATCCAATAAAGTATAATAGATTTATTGGAAATGGTACAAAGATTATGGTTGTGTGGATAATCTCTAATGAAGGACACATATGTAAAAAGATATTCTGGTTTATGTGTAAACTTGACGACTCCTAGGACATCTGGGGGGGCTTTCAAACTAATGGGTGACCTCCTAGACTCCCTGAAGATCAGGCAAGTCTTCCACATATGCAGGGATCTCTTCTATTGTATACAGGACCTGGGTACTTTATGTGCTGGTCACCTCCCAAAAGGGGCATTGCTGACACATTTAGTGCTGTTGTTACAAAAAGGGGGTGTGACGTGCCCCCAAAATGGGCATGTCCTCCAGGGAAGGTGGTCACCCCTGATTCTCTATTCTAGAACACATCCAGCAATGTTGCCAACTATTATGTGTAACGTCTTCTTCCTAGATGTGCTGGTGTTACATCTTTATTTCTACGTAAATAAACCTGTATCACTTCCTTTGCTGTTTGTAAATGTGTGACATATATGAGATTTATTATATACAGTATATATATATATATATATATATATATATATATATAGCCTTGAAAGTTTGGGCCCCCCTCATTAATCTTAATCATTTTTAGTTCTAAATATTTGGGTGTTTGCAACAGCCATTTCAATTTGATATATCTAATAACTGATGGACACAGTAATATTTCAGGATTGAAATGAGGTTTATTGTACTAACAGAAAATGTGCAATATGCATTAAACCAAATTTGACCGGTGCAAAAGTATGGGCACCTCAACAGAAAGTGACATTAATATTTAGTAGCTCCTCCTTTTGCAAAAATAACAGCCTCTAGTCGCTTCCTGTAGCTTTTAATCAGTTCCTGGATCCTGGATGAGGTATTTTTGACCATTCCTCTTTACAAAACAATTCCAGTTCAGTTAAGTTTGATGGTCGCCGAGCATGGCAGCCCGCTTCAAATTATCCCACAGATGTTCAATGATATTCAGGTCTGGGGACTGGGATGGCCATTCCAGAACATTGTAATTGTTCCTCTGCATGAATGCCTGAGTAGATTTGGAGCTGTGTTTTGGATCATTGTCTTGCTGAAATATCCATCCCCGGCGTAACTTCAAATTCGTCACTGATTCTTGTACATTATTCTCAAGAATCTGCTGATACTGAGTTGAATCCATGCGACCCTCAACTTTAACAAGATTCCCGGTGCCGGCATTGGCCACACAGCCCCAAAGCATGATGGAACCTCCACCAAATTTTACAGTGGGTAGCAAGTGTTTTTCTTGGAATGCTGTGTTTTTTGGACGCCATGCATAACGCCTTTTTGTATGACCAAACAACTCAATCTTTGTTTCATCAGTCCACAGGACCTTCTTCCAAAATGAAGCTGGCTTGTCCAAATGTGCTTTTGCATCCCTCAGGCGACTCTGTTTGTGGCGTGCTTTCAGAAACGGCTTCTTTCGCATCACTCTCCCATACAGCTTCTCCTTGTGCAAGTGTGCTGTATTGTTGACCGATGCACAGTGACACCATCTGCAGCAAGATGATGCTGCAGCTCTTTGGGGTGGTCTGTGGATTGTCCTTGCTGTTCTCACCATTCTTCTTCTCTGCTTTTCTGATATTTTTCTTGGCCTGCCACTTCTGGGCTTAACAAGAACTGTCCCTGTGGTCTTCCATTTCCTTACTATGTTCCTCACAGTGGAAACTGACAGGTTAAATCTCTGAGACAACTTTTTGTATCCTTCCCCTGAACAACTATGTTGAGCAATCTTTGTTTTCAGATCATTTGAGAGTTGTTTTGAGGAGCCCATGATGCCACTCTTCAGAGGAGATTCAAATAGGAGAACAACTTGCAATTGGCCACCTTAAATACCTTTTCTCATGATTGGATACACCTGGCTATGAAGTTTAAAGCTCAGTGGGTTACAAAACCAATTTAGTGCTTCAGTAAGTCAGTAAAAGTAGTTAGGAGTATTCAAATCAATAAAATGATAAGGGTACCCAAATTTTTGCACCGGTCAAATTTTGGTTTAATGCATATTGCACATTTTCTGTTAGTACAATAAACCTCATTTCAATCCTGAAATATTACTGTGTCCATCAGTTATTAGATATATCAATGGGGGTGGGGGCTTTTTGTATGGGGGTGGCGCACACCCCCATTTTTTGAGCTATTAATGTTTTTGTTTTTTAGGGGTGCCCAAACTTTTTCGTTGGCTGTATATATATATATATAATAGTATTATAGTATTGGCAGCCTACCCACATATAGCCTGATGTGTGGTTCTAGGGCTGCCAGCTTCTCAATTCTTATTTAATGGAAGGAGCATTTTGTAATAAGGTGCGATAGCCGAAGTAAATGGCTTTCACAACTCAGTCTCCAATTTGGAGTAAATAAGCTATCAGGATGTACTTGCCTTGACGGTGTTCATTTCATTATTTAATTAGCGCCACAATGTCTGCACATCCAATTAAAAAATACAGGAAAAATATAAATGCTTTCCATAAATTGTTCTGGGTTGACTTGGTGGCTTAGATTCTGCTAGACAAAAATTAATTGACAAATGTGTGTGTCAATGAGTTTTTGCTCAGGTGACGGAAAGTGGTTCTTTCAGCTGGTTCATTTGCATTTACAAATTAAATTATATATTCAGGTACTATATATCGAACTGCATCCGAGGTTATGAGACAGTATACATATTTATCATAACAACTGTATAGAACAAATTACCGATGAGAATTTTCCTGGTGTTCTACATATTCATCCTCATCTGTAATTGTTTCAATTAGCTGCAGGGTGGGTTCACATAGTCAGGTTTTCAGATGCAGTTCTTGACGCTAAAACCAGGACTAGATTGAAAAGATGTAGCACCTGTTCTCTATACTTTTGCTGCTTCTATGATCCACACGATTTTGGCTTCACAAACTAGACTTGAAAACCTGAACATGTAAGCCCACCATGCAAGGGGTGTATGAGGTTAGGAAAAACATGACTTTTTTTCAGAAATTATATCAATCCTGTCCATGGGACATATTTTGCAGCTCAGCCTCATTCAAAAAAATAATTTCAAATATGGCCTAAAGATATAGTTTTTCAGGTACTGTTTTCCGGGAGATAGTAGCCATGATTTTCTAATGTTATAGAAGACTTATAAAGGGAATGTTTTATCAGAAAATCACTTATTGTATATTATGATTTTATGTTAAACTTACACTCATTGACAAAAAAATAATGCACCAGATAGAAATTTCAGACTGCTGCAGATATGTAAATGATTACAGATGTGGTCTGATCTTGCCACAAGAGGGTGTAAAAAAGGCTTTCTTCACTCACAGGCTACTTTTGGGTAGTGTACCTCTTGGTGAGAACTCGACTGCTTGAAATGCCTCTCTGATGCACTCAAAGACATTTTGCCCAGTTGACAGACTTTGAGAAGGGGCGCATTATTGTATTGACAAAAGCAGGATAGCCATTTTTATGAATTGCCCACCATCTAAGCTGTTTCGATCTAGCGGTTAGTAGTTGTTGGAGGCAGTGGTTAAGTGAGGGCATGCACACATGGCGAATAGGCTCTACACAGTTCAGGCAGACCACCAACAGAGAAGATTGTTTCATCTTCTGAATCACAGCCACCATTGCCTTAGTTTGCACTGGTGTTGTGAACAAGAAACCTTGACTCTTATGAACTGGAATTGTGTCCACTTTAGTGACAAATCCAGGTTTTGTTTGGGATCTGACATCAGTGGGGCTTGAGTATGCTTCAGTTAAAGCTTCAGTGCTGTCTTTGCTGTGGAGCGACACTCCAGCCCAACTGTGGGTGTGATGATCTGGGGAGTCATTGCATATGACAGTCAGTCAACCCTAGTATTAATACGAAGGACACTAACAGCTCAGCAATTTGTGCATGATGTCCTGTGTTGCCTCTCATGCCAGGGCTTTTAACTGGCAGAATAATGCTCGCCCATGTACAATAAGGCTTTCCCAAGAATGTGTCTGCTGGATTACAATACTTTCTTGACCTGTCCTATTGCCAGATTTGATGCCAATTAAGCATTTATGGGACCAGGCAGGGCACCAGATTCAGAAGTCTATGAGAGTGCAGGATTTGCAGGTCCATCTGCAACATCTGTGGTCAAATGTGCTGTTGGATACCATACGGAACCTGCAAGCCTCCATGCCTAACCAAATCTCATCTGGTATCCAGGCTAAAGTGGGCCCAGCAGAGTACTAGAGCCTCCTTTCAACTGTACAATTTTCTAATAAATTTATCATTTTGCTCTAATATTGTAAACACTTAAATATATCATCATGGTAGAGAATGGGAAAATACAGAGATTGATTTCTGCACTGTAAATTTTGCTTCATTCATCATATGGTAAAAATCACATTCTAAATGTATTCTGTGGGTCAGTATGAATATGGTAATAGCCAATATGTGTAGTTTTTTAATGTATTACGACTTTGGCACAAAAAAACTCAAAACATTTGTTTTTGGGTCGCCACATTCTATTTTTCTAACAATGTAGCAGTGTGATGACTTTTTGTGCAGGATAAATTAAAGATTACATTGGTATCATTTGGAAGAAAAACACTTGTGATCGAATGCAACTAATCGATCACAAGCCCTCCCTAGGGTACTTACCCACTAGTGTCTCGATCACCAGTACAATACACTACAATACATATACATTACGGTGTATTGCAGCAGTTACAGAACTGTAGCAGGCTTCTTTTAGGACACACCTCTATGTCCTAATAAAAAAGGCTATAATGGCAGCTCTGCGACCATGGTTAGACCTGGTTTACGATAACAACCTATTGCCAACCTATTGTGATCGCATTGCAGAGCTGATGGAGATCTCACTGGGACTGATAATACCTTATGCTGCAGTCGCTATTAAGGGCAGAATATTAGTGGTTAGGTAGCAGCACTCCACCACATGTAACAACCCCTTTGTTCCAGAATGTAAAGGTGGACCATCATGTCTCAATGGCGTAACCAAGCAATATATCAATCATTGTATACAGTGGGGAAAAATGTATTTAGTCAGCCACCAATTGTGCAAGTTCTCCCACTTAAAAAGATGAGGCCGGCCTGTAATTGACATCATAGGTAGACCTCAACTATGAGAGACAAAATGAGAAAACAAATCCAGAAACTCACATTGTCTGATTTTTAAAGAATTTATTTGCAAATTATGGTGGAAAATAAGTATTTGGTCAATAACAAAAGTTCATCTCAATACTTTGTTATACAGTCATGGCCAAAAGTTTTGAGAATGACACAAATATTATATTTTCACATGATCTGCTGCCCTCTGGTTTTTATGTGTGTTTGTCAGATGTTTTTATCACATACAGAAATATAATTGCATTCATATTATGAGTAACAGAAGCTTATATTGACAGTTAGAATGAGTTAATGCAGCAAGTCAATATTTGCAGTGTTGACCCTTCTTCTTCAGGACCTCTGCAATTCTCCCTGGCATGCTCTCAATCAACTTCTGGACCAAATCCTGACTGATAGCAGTCCATTCTTGCAGAATCAATGCTTTAATTTTGTCTGAATTTGTTGGTTTTTGTCTGTCCACCCGTCTCTTGATGATTGACCACAAGTTCTCAATGGGATTAAGATCTGGGGAGTTTCCAGGCCATGGACCCAAAATCTCTATGTTTTGTTCTCTGAGCCATTTAGTTATCACCTTTGCTTTATGGCAAGGTGCTCCATCATGCTGGAAAAGGCATTGTTGAGCGCCAAACTGCTCTTGGACGGTTGGGAGAAGTTGCTCTTGGAGGACATTCTGGTACCATTCTTTATTCATGGCTGTGTTTTTAGGCAAGACTGTGAGAGAGCCGATTCCCTTGGCTGAGAAGCAACCCCACACATGAATGGTTTCAGGATGCTTTACAGTTGGCATGAGACAAGACTGGTGGTAGCGTTCACCTCTTCTTCTCCGAATAAGCTGTTTTTCAGATGTTCCAAACAATCGAAAAGGGGATTCATCAGAGAAAATGACTTTACCCCAGTCCTCAGCAGTCCACTCCCTGTACCTTTTGCAGAATATCAGTCTGTCCCTGATGTTTTTTCTGGAGAGAAGTGGCTTCTTTGCTGCCCTCCTTGAGACCAGGCCTTGCTCCAAGAGTCTCCGCCTCACAGTGCGTGCAGATGCACTCACACCTGCCTGCTGCCATTCCTCAGCAAGCTCTGCACTGTTGGTAGCCCGATCCCGCAGCTGAAACACTTTTAAGAGACGGTCCTGCCGCTTGCTGGTCTTTCTTGGGCGCCCTGGAGCCTTTTTGGCACCAATGGAACCTCTCTCCTTGAAGTTCTTGATGATGCGATAGATTGTTGACTGAGGTGCAATCTTTCTAGCTGCAATACTCTTCCCAGTTAGGCCATTTTTGTGCAGTGCAATGATGACTGCACGTGTTTCTTTAGAGATAACCATGGTTAACAGAAGAGAAACAATGATGGCAAGCACCAGCCTCCTTTTAAAGTGTCCAGTGGTGTCATTCTTACTTAATCATGACAGATTGATCTCCAGCCCTGTCCTCATCAACACCCACACCCGTGTTAATGAAGCAATCACTGAAACGATGTTAGGTGGTCCTTTTAAGGCAGGGCTGCAATGATGTTGAAATGTGTTTTGGGGGATAAAGTTCATTTTCTAGGCAAATATTGACTTTGCAAGTAATTGCTGTTAAGCTGATCACTCTTTATAACATTCTGGAGTATATGCAAATTGCCATTAGAAAAACTGAAGCAGTAGACTTTGTAAAAATTAATATTTGTATCATTCTCAAAACTTTTGGCCATGACTGTATATCCTTTGTTGGCAATGACAGAGGTCAAACGTTTTCTGTAAGTCTTCACAAGGTTGGCACACACTGTTGCTGGTATGTTGGCCCATTCCTCCATGCAGATCTACTCTAGAGCAGTGATGTTTTGGGGCTGTTGCTGGGCAACACGGACTTTCAACGCCCTCCAAAGGTTTTCTATGGGGTTGAGATCTGGAGACTGAAATGCTTCTTACGAAGCCACTCCTTTGTTGCCCTGGCGGTGTGCTTGGGATCATTGTCATGCTGAAAGACCCAGCCACGTTTCATCTTCAATGTGCTTGCTGATGGAAGGAGGTTTGCACTCAAAATCTCACGAGACATGGCCCCATTCATTCTTTCATGTACACAGATCATTCGCTCTCCTCCAAACACGATGAGTTGTGTTTCTACCAAACAGTTCTACTTTGGTTTCATCTGACCATATGACATTCTCCCAATATTTTTCTGGAACATCCAAATGCTCTCAAGCAAACTTCAGATGGGCTCAAATATGTACTGGCTTAAGCAGGGGGACACGTCTGGCACTGCAGGATCTGAGTCCCTGGAGGCGTAGTGTGTTACTGACGGTAGCCTTTGTTACGTTAGTCCCAGCTTTCTGCAGGTCATTCACTAGGTCCCCCGTGTGGTTCTGGGATTTTTGCTCACCGTTCTTGTGATCATTTTGACCCCACGGGGTGAGATCTTGCGTGGAGCCCCTGATCGAGGGAGATTATCAGTAGTCTTGTATGTCTTCCATTTTCTAATTATTGCTCCCACAGTTGATTTCTTCACACCAAGCTGCATGCCTATTGCAGATTCAGTCTTCCCAGCCTGGTGTAGGTCTACAATTTTGTTTCTGGTGTCCTTGCACAGCTCTTTGGTCTTCACCATAGTGGAGTTTGGAGTGTGACTGTTTGAGGTTGTGGACAGGTGTCTTTTATACTGATAACAATGTCAAACAGGAGCCATTACTACAGGTAATGAGTGGAGGACAGAGGAGCCTCTTAAAGAAGAAGTTACAGGTCTGTGAGAGCTAGAAATCTTGCTTGTTTGTAGGTGACCAAATACTTATTTTGCACCATAATTTGCAAATAAATTCTTTAAAAATCAGACAATGTGATTTTCTGGATTTGTTTTCTCATTTTGTCTCTCATAGTTGAGGTCTACCTATGATGACAATTACAGGCCGGCCTCATCTTTTTAAGTGGGAGAACTTGCACAATTGGTGGCTGACTAAATACTATTTTTCCCCACTGTATATGGAATTTCTCAAAATGAAGTCCACTTGACAGTAAGGTATGGAATATAACCCTTGCTCTTCATGTATAGATAGTAGTAGAAATTGGTTGGAAAAGAATACTACCTTTGTGTACTTTATACTTCATGTATATAAGATATTGCATGCTTTTAAAATATGCATTTACAGTATATAGTGCATTTTTTTAGGATCCCTGATTTATATCTGGTGGTTGAAAATGTTTTATATATATTTTAGTGAGGTTGGTGACCAGTTATAGACATTTCTGAAAGAGCACCTTTCATGTCCTCAGGCACATGCGGTTTTATATAACGCTAGAAAGTCGACAGTTGGTTTTCCCGTTATGTGCTCCGGGGCTGGAGATATCGGTGCCGTTAGTTTTCTGCTCATCCATCGACTTGTACTGGAGGGACGTTCCTCACAGCCCATCTAGAATGTCAGGAACGCCCTTCTGACGATGGGCAGAAAACTAACGGCACCGATATCTCCAGCCCCGGGGCACATAACGGGAAAATCGACAGTGCACCAAAGTCAGCGCACTGTCTGGTTTCTGGCGGTATATAAAACCTCATGTGCCTGAGGACATGAAAGGTCCTCTTTAATGCCATGCAGTCTTGTAAGTTCTCACATTGTGAAATATACTCACGTGGACAAAATTGTTGGTACCCTGGTTTAATGAAAGAAAACCCCACAATGGTCACAGAAATAACTTGAATCTGACAAAAGTAATTTGCCAAACTACATGTTGACAAGCCACAAAGCTTCTGGGAGAATGTCCTATGGACAGATGAGACAAAAATCTAAATTTTTGGCAAGGCACATCAGCTCTATGTTCACAGATGAAAAAATGAAGCATATCTTGAAAAGAACACTGTCCCTACTGTGAAACATGGAGAAGGCTCTGTTATGTTCTGGGGCTGCTTTGCTGCATCTGGCACAGGGTGTCTTGAATCTGTGCAAGGTACAATTAAATCTCAAGACTATCAAGGGATTCTAGAGAGAAATGTGCTGCCCAGTGTCAGAAAGCTTGGTCTCAGTCGCAGGTCATGGGTCTTGCAACAGGATAATGACCCAAAACACCTAAGAATGGCTAAGAAGAAAACATTGGACTATTCTGAAGTGGCCTTCTATGAGCCCTGACCTAAATCCTATTGAGCATCTTTGGAAGGAGCTGAAACATGCCGTCTGAAAAGGCACCCTTCAAACCCGAGACAACTGGAGCAGTTTGTTCATGAGGAGTGGCCAAAATACCTGCTGAGAGGTGCAGAAGTCTCATTGACAGTTACAGGAATCGTTTGATTGCAGGGATTGCCTCAAAAGATTGTGCAACACAATATTAAGTTAAGGGAACCATCAATTCTGTTCAGGCCTGTTTCATGAGTTTTGTTTTTGTAAAAATTCTGTTGAAGCATGGTTTAAAAGCAATGTCTGACTTTCATTTGTTTATTTTCATAGAATTTTTATATATTATTACTTTTGTCAGATTCAGGTTATTTCTGTGACCATTGTGGTTTTTTTTCATTAAACGAGGGGTACCAACAATTTTGTCCATGTGTACATGTATTACATATCTCATCCTCTGCCCTCTTTCATGTCTGTCAGTGGGCTGGGAGCGGTTAAAATGATCTGGTTATTTTGTGCATTTCCCTCTATAAACTTTGGTGATGACTCTTATGTCAAGTGAATTATTAGGAAAGAGCTCCATAATGGAATCCAGGGAAAGTAAAGGGTACTTGGATTTGAAGATCTCCTCACACAAACTGATGCATGTACCTGCAGTAAAATAAGGTTACTATGAAAAGACAAGTCAGAATTCCACGATTTGGCCTTCTGCTTTCATGTTGCCACATAATGCCTGCGTAGCTTAAAGTGGTTTTCCCATGAACATAATCATAGTTAAATTTGTAGACAATTAAAAGTTGAACAATTTTGCAAATAAATCATTAGTCAGTCTTTTGTCTTCATCAGTTGCCAATGGATACAACCATGAATGCAGGAACTTTCCCTGGTGCTTGTCAGAAACCCAGCCACAATTTCCTTATTGTTGGCCATGTTATCTTCTCATGCATGCACTATCCCTCCTTGATAACTTGTCCATAATAAGGAAATCATGGCTGGGTTTCTTACAAATACCAGACCATAGAAAGTTCCTGCATTTATGGTCATATCCTTTGGCAGCCGATCAGGACCACTAAGATGGTTAGAGAGAATCTTAAAGACTGCAAAAATTAAAATTTCTTATATTTGTGAAAATGTTTAACATTTAATTGTCTACACATTTAAATGTGGTTATGTTCAAGGGAAAACCGCTTTATCCCAAGTAGCAAAACGCAGCAAAATAATGTAGTGGAAGCTCTGCAAACTTTCTGCCCTTATTATACCTATACAGAAAACGCCAGCATTTCCGAAGGTATAATTGACATGCAGCAATTTTAAAAAATGCAGAGTTTTTGAAAACGCGGCTTTTCCATTGCAGATTTTTTTTCCAGCAATTTGTGGATGGGATTAGCCAGAATCCCATTCACTTTGCAGATATTGTAATATGTTGCATTTACACAATGTGGGGCTTCATCCTTAAAATGCACTGGAGGTAACAGCTAAATATTTAGAATATATAGTCGGAACATTCTTCTTTATATTTTGTACCTTATTTTTTATAGATGCCCGAACCAGTTTGAAACAATTTGGGTTGTTACAAATTTTCCCAAAATTTCACGCAAACCGTTTGGCCCTAAAAATGAAATGGTGCTAAAAAGTGGATATTCACTTAAGGCACATTCGTCATTTCAAGACTTCTTTTGAAGGATACCAAATCTTCAGAATTTCAGGATCCTAGTGTGCTATTCACCTACTGTGTCTCACAGAATTGTTTGCTATACACATTTTTTTTTTATTCTGACAATCCTAAAAATTATTGGCGTTATCTTAATGAATTACAGCCCCCTCCCCCCCCCCCCCGTCTACCCTTCTGAGATCCTTTGTGGAACGATTTAAATTGGTCCCATAAAACATTACATAGAATTCATAGAATTTCTCCCTGCTAATTTTTTTGTGGATCCTATTAATAACAGACCACTGGGGTTTGACCCAATTTTCCAAGTTCTTTGGGTTCCCATACATCATACTAAAGGTTTTTTTGTTATAGAATTGTTTTCTATACTTACCCGTTCCGGGAAACAGATCCAGTTAGACAAAAGAAAGTGTGAAGACAAAAGATCTAAAACTGTGATCCGCTATACAACTAGTCTCAGTTCGTATTATTTGGCAGCACTTACAAAGTCCATATGTTGCCTTAGTATTGCTATAATTAAGCCAAAGAGTCATGTCAGATTGGCCTTTTCCATCTGCTGTATGATCTGTTTAGGGACTAATTCTAGAGGAATGACAGCTGACCTTAAAATGATTCATTCTGTTAACAGGCGTGTTCTTAGGGAGCCATTGCTTATGCAGATTTCAGAGAGTCATATAGTCGTATTCTAAAATATGACATTTTTTTTTTTTTTTTGTACGCAAAGCTCCAGGAAATGTGAAACTTGATTGTTCCGCATCCATTCATTCCATGGATGCTGGGAGTGCCCCTTGCTCTGTCTTATCTTATAGTTCTTATTGGAGCTTTGATCTGTATTGACTGCTCTCAGTAGCGTTTTCTTTACTCTTTGATTATGTTGCTGTACATGTTTTATATGTGAGATGTGGGACTCTTAGCTGGTATTTATGATACTAATTGATTTCATTTATTTTGCATCCCGGGTGAATTTCTGACTGTCACTCTAGCCATTATCTTAATGTTGTTGTTTCCTATAACAGTTAGAAAAGTCATTTTAAAGGCAGGGGGTCTCCTCGCACAGATGCATCAGGTGTAAAGCTGAATTTCCTCTGAGACGTTCAAATTGGCTAAAGGAAACTCCATGGAATCTTGCAGGGCTTGTCCATCTGTTAGAATATGTGTTACCTTGAGAAGGCTACTTTTCTATACAGTCTCTTGGGTGCGTATACGAATATAGCATGCTCGCATAATGCTGGTTGTAACCTGCACTGCCTTTGCCTGAAATACCGTATGCCAAAGAGGTCAGAATTTCTAGGTGAGAAATTGCAGTTCCAACCAAAATGTAAAATCCGTCTAGTAATTCCTTCATATACCTTTGTGCTGCATATATCATATAATGAGAGGATGAAATAGGACATCCCTATTGTTAGCCTAAGGCTGCAGAAAAGACTGCTGCGGAAACACATTATGGTTTTTTCTCCTCTGTGGACTCTCTGTCTATATTATATGTATACATGAAACACCAGCGTTTCCGTAGGTATAAGTGACGTGCTGCGATTTACAAAAACATGAGCGTTTTTGAAATCGCAGCACTTCCGCTGCAGATTTTTTTCTGCAATGTATGGATGCGATTAGCCAGAGTCCACTTTGCAGGTAATAAAAAAATGTTGCTTTTTCGCAACGTGGGGTCCCAGCCTAAAATACTAATTCCAGCTAGAGGCATTACCCAGAGATCCTGTCCCTTAGTACAAAACCATAATTTAGAAATGTGTCCTTTATAAAACTGGTATCTATTTATGTGGCAGAGCTGCCTTTGAACTCAGTTGTTCGTGGTACCTCTGTACCCAGCCCTTGACGTGTTAGGTATATGTTAGGTATAAGAGCAGAATAACAAAAATAGCGCTTGTGCCAAACCCTGCAAAATAGAACAGACACCAATGGTGCCTGATGGACATCATTATATATATATATGTATATATATATAATCTAAGGTCCAATAGCAACCGCCACCGCTGCATCCCTGACTAGAGCCTCTGGCACAAATGTGAACAATGCTTTATTTCATTTGCATCCATTACACAATCACAGCAGAACATCTCAATCCTCCTGTAAACTGGAAGATTTGGCTCCAGTATTTTTCTTTCAATGATTTTCAGTAAATCGGGGAGAATAGGAAAGAGTATATACAGTACAACAGTACATAGACGATTTACAAAAAGTTCATATCTTGCCACATGAACGATGCCCCCACCCTAGATACATACCGGTAGGTTAACTTGCTTCACTATATGTAATTCTTTATACTGTATGTTTTGAGATAATTTAGGCTTTTTGTGTTGGTTTTTGGTGCATTTTTTAAGTCAAGTACAGTAGTGGTTTGAGTTGTGAAGTAAACATTCGATATCAGTCTTTCCCTTAGGGTACATTGTCAGGTTGGGTGCAGTAAAACTGCATCAGAAAAACTGGACGTATCTTTGAGGTGGTTTTGGTGCATTTTTTAAAATTTTTTTACATTTACAGTATTTATCATTTTTCACCTGTAAAATAAAAAGCTGCTCCAAAATCCATGCAGTTTTGACTACACCCCGTAATCATCTAAATACACCTTTATTCTATTTTTCACTCCCAGTTTTGGCCTTAGATCGTGATGACATGGACTGATAAAATTAATACATTGCATAGAGTATTGCATAATATGGAGGTGCTCTATACGAAATAAATAACTTATACATTGCTTCTGTCATGTTGTTTACATTAATGTCAATGGGAACGGACACAGAATCAGTCTGTGACCGCTCTCTGCGGCGGTTTAATGTCCGTTGCTGTCATCCTATGATGGAAGACAGCAACGGACATTAACAACGGTAGTATGAACTTCCCCTAAGAGTTCAATTGCTGATAAAAGTGATTGTTTGTTACATTACAGAATATTTACCTTGTGATCAAAGGGTTTTTTTTTTTCTGTATACAAAATTTTAATATTGTTTATCGACCCTTGTAAAACCTGATTATGACATTTCTGCTACAGAGCCTCTTTGGCAAATGATTAGTTAAAACCCCATTCCTCTGCAGGAAACAATAAAAATGACCTATCTAAATGCACTGAATTATGAACCGTCGCGGAATAGGCCAGATGGAAATATAGCTTGTAAGTATAACTCAATTGTTAAAGCACAGGAGAAATTGAACTATAAATAAAATACCAAAAATGATCACAGTTTTGGCAGCTTATACATCTTTATAGGCAATAAGGCTTAAGTATGTCAGGGAATGTCACTGTGGCTGTGAATAGCAAATCGAAATGTCAACTAGCATAACAAAATAAATGGCTGATTAAAACGGCGGACTAAACAACATCTAAAAAGTACAGGTCCTGTAGGAAATAAGCTGCCGGAGGAAACCGTGGCCTTGTAATACACCTTCTGGGACAAGGCCAACCGTGTGTGACTATAAACACTCTACATGTAGTGCAGTACATTCAAGAGGTTCACTGAGCACTCGACATATACAGTACAGACCAAAAGTTTGGACACACCTTCTCATTCCAAGAGTTTTCTGTATTTTCATGACTATAAAAATTGTAGATTCACACTGAAGGCATCAAAACTATGAATTAACACATGTGGAATTATATACTTAACAAAAAAGTGTGAAACAACTGAAAATATGTCTTATATTCTAGGTTCTTCAAAGTAGCCACCTTTTGCTTTGATTACTGCTTTGCACACTCTTGGCATTCTCTTGATGAGCTTCAAGAGGTAGTCACCTGAAATGGTTTTCACTTCACAGGTGTGCCCTGTCAGGTTTAATAAGTGGGATTTCTTGCCTTATAAATGGTGTTGGGACCATCAGTTGTATTGTTCAGAAGTCAGGTGGATACACAGCTGATAGTCCTACTGAATGGAGTGTTAGAATTTGTATTATGGCAAGAAAAAAAGCAGCTAAGTAAAGAAAAACGAGTGGCCATCATTACTTTAAGAAATGAAGGTTAGTCAGTCCAAAAAATTGGGAAAACTTTGAAAGGGTCCCCAAGTGCAGTGGCCAAAACCATCAAGCGCTACAAAGAAACTGGCTCACATGAGGACTGCCCCAGGAAAGGAAGACCAAGAGTTACCTCTGCTGCGGAGGATAAGTTCATCCGAGTCACCAGCCTCAGAAATCGCAGGTTAACAGCAGCTCAGATTAGAGACCAGGTCAATGCCACACAGAGTCCTAGCAGCAGACACATCTCTACAACAACTGTTAAGAGGAGACTGTGTGCAGCAGGCCTTCATGGTAAAATAGCTGTTAGGAAACCACTGCTAAGGACAGGCAACAAGCAGAAGAGACTTGTTTGGGCTAAAGAACACAAGGAATGGACATAAGATCTTTGGTTCCAACCACCGTGTCTTTGTGCGACGCAGAAAAGGTGAACGAATGGACTCTACATGCCTGGTTCCCACCGTGAAGCATGGAGGAGGAGGTGTGATGGTGTGGGTGTGCTTTGCTGGTGACACTGTTGGGGATTTATTCAAAATTGAAGGAATACTGAACCAGCATGGTTACCACAGCATCTTGCAGCGGCATGCTATTCCATCCGGTTTGCGTTTAGTTGGACCATCATTTATTTTTCAACAGGACAATGACCCCAAACACACCTCCAGACTGTGTAAGGGCTATTTGACCAAGAAGGAGAGTGATGGGGTGCTACGCCAGATGACCTGGCCTCCACAGTCACCAGACCTGAACCCAATCGAGATGGTTTGGGGTGAGCTGGACCGCAGAGTGAAGGCAAAAGGGCCAACAAGTGCTAAGCATCTCTGGAAACTCCTTCAAGACTGTTGGAAGACCATTTCAGGTGACTACCTCTTGAAGCTCATCAAGAAAATGCCAAGAGTGTGCAAAGCAGTAATCAAAGCAAAAGGTGGCTACTTTGAAGAACCTAGAATATAAGACATATTTTCAGTTGTTTCACACTTTTTTGTTAAGTATATAAGTACATATTCCACATGTGTTAATTCATAGTTTTGATGCCTTCAGTGTCAATCTACAATTTTTATGGTCATGAAAATACAGAAAACTCTTGGAATGAGAAGGTGTGTCCAAACTTTTGGTCTGTACTGTATAAGTAGGTCCTTAAAAAAGCCATTTCTCTACTACTACGTTATGGCCCTGGCTTTCCGTTGTTCTTTGGCTCTGTTTTCTAATTTCAGAGCACCATAGAGAAATTCATCTTATGCAGATCCTGCAGCCCCAGAATGTAGTTTGCATATAGCGTCCATGAACTAATCTCATATATAGGTTCCATCCCAAACGTGGGTAAATTCATGACCCATTTATGGCCTTCATCTATATATTTTTATGGTACTGGAAGGAATAGTCGTGAAGCAGCATACTACATTAGTCTAACAGGGTTGTATCACTGTCAGGTTTAGTAATTGGGGAGAATGAGATCTTTCAGGCAACTTTCCAAGAAATATAACTGTAATGAGAATGTCTGAGATAGCCGAAGTACGGAACTCATCTTTCTCTGGCACTTACATTGAAGTGAATGGAAGTGGGGTATCTGCGTCCACCACGGGTTTGGCTACCTTCACCATGGCTGTATTCACAATGGAGGTAAAACACCCACCGGTGTTAGCGATTAGATTTCCACCGATCACCAATTTATATTCTATACTATGAATAGAAAATAACTATTTTTCATGGCGTAACCCCTTTAGTAACAACAGGGATGTATGAAAGGGGTCGGTAAAACTGCCTTGCAGTCCCTCTGCCCTTCCAAATGATGGCCACCACCGCCAATCTCCTGCTGCGCTGGGACCTGAAGATGATATTAATGATGTCATCATTTTTATTGGTGCAGCATTCTACATCAGAAGGAGCAGCGGAGATCTTATGTCATCAACCCCATGTCACAGAAAGGGGTTAACGGTACTGGAAAGCTTGAATAAGGAGTGCAGCAGTTACCTGGTTCTTATGAGTTGCCATAAGTGAGCAGTGGCAGCGCCAGTGTGATGGGAAGACACAGCAATTTAGTGAGTGAGATTAGTGGGGTACCTGCTCGTGCTGTAGGGGCATCTAAGTGGAGGATCTGGTCATGCCGTGTGGGGGGGACACCTGTTAATAAATGATATTGTTGTTGTAATTCCTACCCACAGGTTACAAATTGGGGGATACCAGGAGAACTTACAGTTTCTTATAAAAATGACTGGAAATTTATTGAAGTCTTCATAAAGATAGATACAGGAAAAATAGATGAGCAATCGATGCATCAGCTATCAAAGATCAAGAGTCCATTCTTGAAGGTGTCGTGTTAGAGGTCATGGACACTAAGATGTGTCACTATACATAGATAACTCCAATATAGCTTATACCCATGACATATCCTTGTGCACCTAGATAGGAGTGTATATCAGCACTGTGTATAGTTAACTCTTTATGTCCCACTCACATAAATATTTTAACTTATAATATTTAATAGAACCCCCTTCCCCCAGAACATACTGGGTACGCCACTGAAGAGCATAAGTGGTTAAAGGTAACCTGCCTAGATATATATGCAGTACTGTTTAACTTGACTTTGCTTGAAGAGGTGGTAACACTTGGTTGCAGCATATGGTGTGTTTTACATTACCTGCAACGTGGATGGGATTCTGGCTAATCCCATTCACACATTGCTGCGTTTTCAAAACGTCCCACGTTTTAGAAAATCAGAGACTGTCAATAACACCTACAGGAACGCTGGAGTTTTCTGCATAGGTATAATAGGGGCAAAACTTTTGCAGAGGAGAAAACTGTGAAAATGCAATGAAAAATTCTGCGGAAAAAACTTGATGCGTTTCTGCGCGTTTTTTTCCGCAGCATTTTTTTTTTGCATTTTACTATGTGGGGCCTTAACCATAAAGGGGTTATGACACAAAAAGTATTAATTCTCTATCTATAGGATTGTGCATAAATACCTGGGGGGGGGGGGGGTCTGTCCGCTGAGATACCAACAATCCCGAGAATGGTTCCCCCCTCCATCCATAGTGAATTCAGCATGACCACAGCCAGGGTGAATGTAGGAGTGTTCCTTGGTGGATGGACAAGCTCACGCTCCCTTACACTTCAATTGAAGTGCCGTCCACATAGTGACAAGCCTACGTTCAGCCTGGGTGTGGTAGGTCAATGGGGTAAAAACACCTCCTGTTCTCAGGATCAGTAGGACTCTCATTGGTAAGACCCCCACCGATCAGGTATCTTTTGAAACATGCAGCACCCGAGTCAAAGAACTAACGCTTCTCGTATGTTACATGACCCAGGTAGCTTTGTTTTACTGGCAAGAGTTTTACTAGAAATAGTGCAATGAATATATAAATATAACATTGCCACTAGTTTTCAGGACTCTATGATGCTAGTGTTTCTTTTTTTTTTTTTTTTCTGACACCACATTGATAAATCTATGCCAATGGAATTTATTTTATAATAAATCTAAGTATACAGAACAATTTTTTTTCTTACTGACAATGTATTGATAAATCTGGGCCAATGGGATTTTATAATAAATCTAAGTATATCGGAACAATCTTTATTTTTTTTTTCTGACACCACTTTGATAAATCTGGGCCAATGGGATTTTCTAATAAATCTAAGTAAATCAGAAGAATCATTATTTTCTGGTGTATAATAAGCACTGCAGGCAGGTAGTCTAATGACCCCCTTTATTCACAATGCCATTAAACTTCTGTAGCTTTGATGTATGAATGTAGCTGACACCAGACCATTACTGTTGTTGGCTACTCAGCCGGCAGCTTTGAAGCAAAACCTAAACTAGGGTAATAACTTATGTTTCGGGCATGTTCCAAATATGTCACATCTGTTTGGCATATCCACGTAATTAACAACTTACTTAACATTCCTAATAGCAGAAGATATATAAAGCCTGATAAACCATATCCACCCTTCAGAATGTATCATATTTTATTATAATGTATCATTTCTGCTACTTTTCTGTGGAGTAGTAAAAAAAATATCAAAAATCATGTAAAATACTGTTTAGACGATGGGAGGGTTTGGCTCATTGCCTGGTACAGCAAAGGTAATTTAACAGGTTTGGAGGAAATATATATAGACGTCTGTAAATATGACGGAATGGTGAATTATTGATCAGATCCTCCTATTTATGCAGCTACTACTGGGGAATAGCGATAGTGAATGGTTTAGGATTTCAGGGATTGTTGAAATATTCAATAAATAATTCAGGGCTTTGAATGCTTTATTTATATCTATTAAGCTTTGTGCCACCAGATAACCAAAACTATTGATTTTATTAATCCATTTTATCTATTTTATCTCTGAGTGTATTTTTTGCTCTTATATAATACAGTCATGGCCAAAAGTTTTGAGAATGACACAAATATTATATTTTCACATGATCTGCTGCCCTCTGGTTTTTATGTGTGTTTGTCAGATGTTTTTATCACATACAGAAATATAATTGCATTCATATTATGAGTAACAGAAGCTTATATTGACAGTTAGAATGAGTTAATGCAGCAAGTCAATATTTGCAGTGTTGACCCTTCTTCTTCAGGACCTCTGCAATTCTCCCTGGCATGCTCTCAATCAACTTCTGGACCAAATCCTGACTGATACCAGTCCATTCTTGCAGAATCAATGCTTTAATTTTGTCTGAATTTGTTGGCTTTTGTTTGTCCACCCGTCTCTTGATGATTGACCACAAGTTCTCAATGGGATTAAGATCTGGGGAGTTTCCAGGCCATGGACCCAAAATCTCTATGTTTTGTTCCCTGAGCCATTTAGTTATCACCTTTGCTTTATGGCAAGGTGCTCCATCATGCTGGAAAAGGCATTGTTGAGCGCCAAACTGCTCTTGGACGGTTGGGAGAAGTTGCTCTTGGAGGACATTCTGGTACCATTCTTTATTCATGGCTGTGTTTTTAGGCAAGACTGTGAGAGAGCCGATTCCCTTGGCTGAGAAGCAACCCCACACATGAATGGTTTCAGGATGCTTTACAGTTGGCATGAGACAAGACTGGTGGTAGCGCTCACCTCTTCTTCTCCGAATAAGCTGTTTTTCAGATGTTCCAAACAATCGAAAAGGGGATTCATCAGAGAAAATGACTTTACCCCAGTCCTCAGCAGTCCACTCCCTGTACCTTTTGCAGAATATCAGTCTGTCCCTGATGTTTTTTCTGGAGAGAAGTGGCTTCTTTGCTGCCCTCCTTGAGACCAGGCCTTGCTCCAAGAGTCTCCGCCTCACAGTGCGTGCAGATGCACTCACACCTGCCTGCTGCCATTCCTCAGCAAGCTCTGCACTGTTGGTAGCCCGATCCCGCAGCTGAAACACTTTTAAGAGACGGTCCTGCCGCTTGCTGGTCTTTCTTGGGCGCCCTGGAGCCTTTTTGGCACCAATGGAACCTCTCTCCTTGAAGTTCTTGATGATGCGATAGATTGTTGACTGAGGTGCAATCTTTCTAGTTGCAATACTCTTCCCAGTTAGGCCATTTTTGTGCAGTGCAATGATGACTGCACGTGTTTCTTTAGAGATAACCATGGGTAACGGAAGAGAAACAATGATGGCAAGCACCAGCCTCCTTTTAAAGTGTCCAGTGGTGTCATTCTTACTTAATCATGACAGATTGATCTCCAGCCCTGTCCTCATCAACACCCACACCCGTGTTAATGGAGCAATCACTGAAACGATGTTAGGTGGTCCTTTTAAGGCAGGGCTGCAATGATGTTGAAATGTGTTTTGTGGGATAAAGTTCATTTTCTAGGCAAATATTGACTTTGCAAGTAATTGCTGTTAAGCTGATCACTCTTTATAACATTCTGGAGTATATGCAAATTGCCATTAGAAAAACTGAAGCAGTAGACTTTGTAAAAATTAATATTTGTATCATTCTCAAAACTTTTGGCCATGACTGTACATGCCTCTTGACTAAATTATGACATGTTTTGTCTGAAATGTGGGTTATGCTGGAATAATGTAGTTGTTGCTGTCATTGCAGTCTCTAGATAGGATGCTTGCATAGTGTATCACTGCATAGGAATGGGAAAACTTGCTATTGGCGAGTCATTCCACTCTTAGGAATAACTGGTAGCCTTTGTTCGGTTGTTAGCACCATATTCCAGGGATCTCTGATGCAGATAGTCCATGTCATTAGATCTGAAATTCGGACAAGATTTGCAGCCATTATATGGTCCATATATTATGACTCTTTGCATTGTCCTCAGCAGTAAAAGGTTGCAATCTGAAGTTTAATCTGTATGCAGCATGTTAAGATGAGGAGGAGAAGATGAGCAGACTGATCTATAGATTTATGGAAAAAAAAATTCAGTATAACATAAAAGTCCAGTGGGCGGTCATAATCAGTGATTGACAGTCTAATGAGTTTAGAGATAACTTTCAATCAGTAGCGCCACCTACAATTCTAATTGGTGTTTGAAGGAGCCCTATAAGCATTGAACGGATCATACTGTATATGTTAAAATTCCTCTTCAGTTTTGCTCATTACAAACACCGGGTCATTGGGAAGCTGGAAATGCTTTGCTTCAGTACAATATAGCCAGAAGTTGACTCTGTGATCAACTATAGTTCATTCTGGGTGGCCAAGATTGTTGTATATTGTGACTTTACTAGTACTAGTAATAAGCAGCTAATCCAAGCAAGCAGGGTAAGTATGGGG
Organism: Leptodactylus fallax; assembly: GCA_947044405.1. Classification (NCBI taxonomy): domain Eukaryota; kingdom Metazoa; phylum Chordata; class Amphibia; order Anura; family Leptodactylidae; genus Leptodactylus; species Leptodactylus fallax. Next base: position 6,550,097 of record CAMRHE010000047.1, on the reverse strand, counting down.
AAGAACCATAGAAGAAGATGTAGTGGATGTCATGCTACTCCTAGTAGACCATTCAGGTAAGCTGCAGTCTCCACCCATATGGTAGTTGTGTTCCAATGAAACCATGTAAAAGCCGCAAACACTAAAGGTAATAAACAGTATGTATTAACCAAACATAATCTTTAAAACTTTTTAATTCTCAGCCCCCCAGTAATTTTACCCACGTAGGATAGATCATCAGTATCTGATTGGTGGATGTGAAACACAGACCCTGCACCAATCTCTGGATGTACAAAAGTGGAAATAGCTGTACTCCTATTCAAGTAATAAGCACAGAGTTGTAATACCCTGGAGTCACCAATATAATAGGAGCAGAGCTGCTTCTGGCTCCTCAAATCTTTATAACCTGCAGTGTCGGAACCCCACTGATCAAATACTGATGGTCTATCCATTGGCTAGGTCATTAGTATGAGAAATGAATGTTTGTATAGTGTATTATTAGTAGTAGATTATACTATTAACCCCCTAATTTTGTATAAACATAGTCCAGCGGTGTTGTCCCCACTGTCTCTACTGTAAGGTTAGGCTTGCCCTATACACTCTTTTATTTAAATATCTGACTGCACAACTGCATGTTATTGTGGCAGGAGGCCGGGGAAGGTGAAAAAAAAAAAAACATACTCGCCTGCGCACCAGGGCTTTTCTGGTGGAAGTCCCCACCGCATGTGACCGATGAGGCCAGTCAGCAGTCTAAGAAAAGGAAACTGGATGTCACTCACAGACATCACAGGTGACGTCCTGGTTCCTTTCCTTAGGCCAATAAGACTGTTGATTACATGACTAAGACTTTAGCGGTTACGTGTGTTGGGGATTTCTGCTGGAGAAGCCCCTGGGCACCGCGGGGACCGGACTGCGGCCTGGGACACTGGAGCACTGGGAACAGGTGAGTATGTTTTGTTTTTGTTTTTTTTCCCCTTCCAGAATAATAAAATATCCTGGACAACCTCTTTAAGAACACAAATGAACATCCACTTGAATTTCCAAGTCTAGTGTTTATATCAGTACAGTGGTTCCTCCAATTAAAATGGCCTCAGGATACAATATTTTTAACATGCAGTGGTCTTTTCTAACCCATTGTCACTTGAAACCAAACTTGTAAAATTATGAACTGGTGGTTCCAAAAGTCAGCATGGTCATTTCACTAAACTAGTGGCATCTCTCTACAGTATAGCACAGTACTGCAGGTCCTGTACTGATATTTACCTGTGCCTGGATGAGTTGCTCCTTTGGGCACCTGTTGATTTTGACTCCATGTTATTTCGGTTGCACTGTGTATAGTTTTCAAGACCCTGAAATAAATCCTGACGCCATCAAAGAAAGTGATCTGCAGCTTCCAGCAATATTTGTCAGCTTTTATGTGTAAGGATATATGTTAGCTAGTTGATGATCCTCTTTAATTTTCATTCCTTTATATTTTTGGTGACATTTTGGGGTCTTCTGAACCAGTTACTAGTTTACCATAGATCTATGGTCTGAAGTTACAATGGGTTCTATTTACTGTACATTGGCCGTCCTGGAACCAATTAATATTGTAACTTCAGGGTCCACTGTACTGATATTGTCAGACATGTCAGATTCTTGTACTTTTGTGGCTTTCCTTTGGCCAGTTTCCAGTACAGTACTGCTGATAGCAAATACATAATTGGACATAAATACATTCAATCTGCAGTTTACTGCAATGATGTATACTGCATGAGGCTATAAATCATCTATGGTACCATAATTCATGGCTGCCTTTAAAAAGATTAACAAGCGTGAGAAACTACAATAAAATGTGAATTCTTTAACCTCTTTGCAAAAAAAATCTGTGCAAGATGTCCATAAATTACAAGCCCACTTAGACAAACTCATAGATGGCAAGCTCTTGGCTGTGCAAAAAAAAATTACAAATTATTGCAACAATAAGCCTCATGGGGTTTTGCCTTCCTCTAGGTGAACACTGTAGGGTTATAGGCTGGACTTGATAGATCTGTGTCTATATCCAACCTCATCTACATGTTACTATGTTACTAAGATAGTAACGACGTTTCCTATCACCTAACAAGGTGATAGAAAACTGGTAGGAGCTTTGGCAGAATAGTTTCCATTTCCAAGGGAACCGAATAGTCAATAGAAGTGTATACTAATGCCAGCTGTACGTAAACCCAAATCTGCTCTACTGTATACTGTAGGAGGCTGCATTCTTCCTGTAATGTAATGTATCAGTCCCAGAGTCAGGAGAAATCAGCAAGAATTAAGAAAATGGCCCCCCTAAAGGTCTATTATGACCTTATGGGGGGCACAATGTGTAAAAAAAAAAAAATAAAAATAAAATAAAAAATAATGACTGTAACAGAAAGAGAAAACTATTTTAATAAATTATTAAAAAATATGAAAAACAGACATGTATCCCCGGATTTTTTATTTACATTTTGTCGGATATTAAAATAAAGAAGAAACATGGAAAAATAAAGGGTAAAAATGTTATAGCCCTCAAAACTGCATCTACAAAAATCCTAAAATTTCTCCAGTCCTGAACAAGAGACAATAGCCCTGCCCTGAAGTGGTTAAGCCTAGTGTGGTCGGGGTACTTTTACATGATTATTTCTATTATTAACATAACAAAGGAGGACAACTGTATATGCACCCAGTGTAAGTACTGTATTGTGTGTAAGTGTCATATGCCATATTGTTAGCAGCCATGAACTGGGAAGCTGTGCGGTCACAGTAGTCAGCGACGTGGACAGCTGTTGTCCCCTGTACGTATACATTGTTCATTCTACAGTAGGTAACACGTATCTATATTAATGCTAAGCTGAAATGTCACATTTGCATAGCTGTCTTAAATGTGTCTTTTTATACAATGCTGTACTGATAAATGTTGATCAGAAGGATTTCACATTGGATTACTTTACGTTTTTTTATGATTTCATAATTTGTGGATTTATGCATTAACTCATAGATGGCTAGTTTAGTTGTATAATAATGTGAGGATTATTTAATTGTATGTACTACAGGCATCTTATATTGTAGAGGAAACAGTGGAAAAAGCGCTGAACATAGCAGATGGCACTGGCACAACTTGACATTATTCTCTTCTCTGTGACTCTTCACCCCACTTTATGAATGAAAGCTAAAAAGCTGTAAAAAGGACAATTCAGCCCTGTTGTTTTTTTCGCAGCGTGTGCCCAGAGACCATCCAACACGTGGGATTTAAGCGAAAAGAGCCAGATTTCTATCACTAGGAATTGTCAGGGCAATATTTTTGTATGTGGCTAATGCTGGAGTGGAAATTTATGGTTTCCTCCTCTTTATATATTCTAGAATTGTACCTGTTTTATTAGGTGTCATAAATTGTACACTTCTGCCTCTCTCATTTATTTTTCAGTATATCAAATATGTTTTTTTATCATCTTGGTTAAAATGAAACCGAGTAAATAAAAATAACAAGAGTTATGTAGGATCATATTGAAGAATTTGTCCATCCATGTCCGGTAACTAAATAAAGCTTATAGCGGTTGTCCAACTTAAATGAAATGTTCGCATTGAGAATCGGCTACTTACAGGTTCTCCTTTCCAGCTCTGGCAGCTTAGTCAGATCTGTTGCAGGTCCTTAATGATGTCTTCTTGCAATGTTCTGTTTCTGTTCAGGTCACTACTGCAGGAGTGACCTGTACATAAGAGGTATATGACCAACTAGCAGCGATAGATCTCTAAAGCAGTGGTCTTTCTTCATGAAAGGAACGACTTATCCAGAAGTCTGCTGTTCATCTTTATGGGACTTCTGGAGATAGTTATAGAGCTCTGTTATGTGACTACCTACAGCATACCCATAGAGGTGAATGGAGTATGTTTTATATACCTGTCCATTGCAATAGTTATAAACCAGATCAGATCCCTGTTCTCGAGATTGGTCCCAGTGGCTGGCCCCTCCACTGATCATGTACTTATCCCATAGTCTGTTGATAGGAGAAAAGTATCTATAGGACAACCCCTTTAACAACATGAGATCATGAATTTAGATATAGGCTTATGGTAAAATGGATTCTATAACATAAACAAAGGCAGTCAACCATCTTACACCAACATAAGCATTGATGATCTGTTTACAAAAAGTCTTAGAAGTCAATAAGTACAAACGTTACTAACTAATTCTGTAAACTTCTTAAATGTCACAGATTTCTAAACTGGAAAATAATTGGACAAAGTTTTTGCTCTTTAGGCCATAACATTAGTTATATAAGTGAATTTCTACATAACCTTGGCTAGACTGTAGTTCAAAACACCCGAACTGGATTTCTGGCTGTAGTATGCTTGCATGAAATAACCTAGGATTGGGTTGCTGTTTTTGGAAGAAAGTAATTATGGTTTTCTAATCCTGGAAACCCCATTAGGTCCCATGGACATGGGGGAATCCGGGTTGGAAAATTTGGTCAGCATATTGGCCGGATTTCCCGGCCAGAACTCAGTCAGACTAGGTTCACACTAGCACCTGTTCTCCGTTGGGGATTTTCGTCCCCCATTCCACTTGAAAAATGCGTAGAGAAAAGCTCTGCTTTCGGGCGGAAACCTGGTGGACCCCATTACAGTCTATGGGGTCCGCTGGTTTCTGTGGGTAACTGCTTTTTAAGCAGATTAGGTTTCCGTTCTTCAGGTCCCCAAGCGGGAACGTTAGTGTGAATCTAGCATCAGGAGTTTAGGACTCCTTGCATCATAGTGCTTCATAATGCTAGGATTCCCTACACTATATACAAGATGGGGCAGTGTAGATTACTATGATGCAAGGACGCCTGACTGGGTTCAGGTTGTGAAATCCAGCTGATGTATGGACAGGATTTTTCAACCTGGATTTGCCTGTGTGCATAGGACCTTATGCTTTCTGCTTGCAGCTTTATGTCTCGGCTTACCATGAAAATGACTCTCTATTTTGGGCGCAGGGCAAAAAAAAATCTCTTTCTATGCATTGCTTATATCTGTGCATATTACTGCTTTACAAGGGAGAAAATTGTGGCTTTTATCTGCAGCCATTTATTTGGTTTTTACAGCATATTTAGCTTTCACAGTAGTAAAGTTAAGTGACACAATAACGCATTAAGTGAACTCCAGGCTTGCAGAATGGCTTTATATGCAGCCTGTTACTTTTATTGGTGCCGTTACTTATATTTAGAAGCATATATTTTAGTGATCGTTAAATAATTAGAGCAAGGAGAAAAAAAATCTAATAATGTTATCTGAAACCAATAGAAATCTTATGTTTGGATATTTGCTAAAAATAGTTTACAGATTCTACAAATAATGCCCCTATGGGGGAGGGCATGAGTGTTCTGCTTATAATAAGCCTGGTAGTAATGTCTTATGAGCCTTGTATGGTGGCTAACATATAGTATTACATACTTGTCGAGAGTTTCAAACTTGCAGAAACTATACAGAATTTTCAGTTTACTCCAGCCCTTTGGTTTGTTGAAACCCAATTTGGGCAGCATGTTGGCTCAGTGGTTAGCACAAAGACAGTATCATACTATCAGTATGATAGAGAATTTATATTGTGAATATATCTGTGTAGCTGTATGGCACTCTATAAGCAAAATAAATGAAATAAAAGGGGGTCTCCTGAGAAGGTTGGGGGGGGGGGCGTATTTATGAGAAGATCATTAAAATCTGAAACTGGATTGTATTGCACCTGGTTGATACCATGAGTCAGTAGTTAGCACTGCTACAGCAGTTTGGACTCTGGGTTTAAGGTGAATCTGTCAACTATCTTATTGCAGCAAATCATAGGTGGAGAGAAGCAGAACTCTACGTATACATATAAATAACAGACAGGACTCCCAGGAAAGACAGTGAGAGTCCTCAAACTGCTGTCCACACACAGTAATACACTGGTACAGGCAGAGCTGGCAATCATTGTGTGTGGGTGGGATAAGCAGGACTCTCCCTGTTTATCCTAGGAGTCCTGACACAAAATCCCCCTGTACTGTTTCTCTCCATACTCCAGAAATATTAAAATTTCATCCTCATCAGAAACAGACTTGTATGATTACAGCCTTGGTATGGGGCTGATAAGGAGCATGTTATCTCTGTATCCATAGCGGGAAGTATATAGTGCAATATATTGGCTAAGGAGAGCAACACCGAGATGGGGACCAGTTCGGAAAGTATACAAATCTCTCAAAGATGAGCTTGTCGATTGCCATTACCATGATGTGTTATCAGCCATTACATAGGACTGCAGGAAATTAGTGAAGAATTCTCAAAAGAAACAGATTTATAGCAAATTTAGCTTTGCTACAGTCGAGGCTTTTCTATCTATAGTGTATTACTTTGCAGCAAAAACAGAGGAGAGCTGTATGGAAAATACTGGTCTGCAAACCGGTTTTAAAAATATGTTCTACGTATATTTCATTACAGGCTAAGAGGATATTGGTGAGCCCATCAAATTACTGTGGTAAATCAAGCAAAACATATATTAAATCAGGTGATATTCCAGCTCAATTTGCAACAGTAATAAAGCAGAGCTTCAAACTGGAAAGATAACATTTAACTAAAATGAAATAAATATTCTCTAAGCGGCGCTGACATGCATAATTAAAACTTGTAGTTGTTTATGTAATGCATTAAGCTTTACATAACCTGCCCCCAACAGAAATGTACTTTGTAACTAAAAAGAAGATTCGGTAATTTACAATGAAAAAGAATAAGAATGCATCGCGGCTGCTTAAACTAGTTATAGATTTTGTAAAGATATGGTTGATGCTGAAGTGTTAAAACTATTATGTTATAACTACTAGTACATCATAAAGGTTTCTATAAGTATTGATGTACAAAGGTTTGCACAGAGTTGTAATATGACATCCATACAGGTGTATGCATCTTCTGTACTGAAAATACCAATTCTCGTTTTTTCTATGAAATATGTATGAAAACATGCATCGTGCTCCAGTCCATACTGTCTATTGGAGATATGCTCCCCTAGAAATATTGATTCCAGGCAAAAATTTGTCCATAATTTAATGTTTTACAATAGAAGCACACAGAGTGCCTATAACTTTGTAGTACAGTGTTGCAGAGAGTCCCTGTACCTCCAACAGGGTACTTGTGCACGACCCCTTATTTCATACTTGACAGTTATTCCAAAAGGGGAATGGTTTAGGTAACCCCTACCCAAATGTGGAATGTACCTACTATGTTCAAAGGCAGTCCCAGGGAATAATTGCCCCAATTTTGCCAACTAAGCATAATAAGCAACTGAAATATTACAGTCGAATGTAAAGCAACACACAATGGTTTCTTACCTTGTGTCAAATGACAATCTCAGTCCTGTAGTTATTAACACATAAAAGCACATAACAGGACTCAAGCCTTGCAGCTCTGGAGTCGTAGGATTGAATCCAGCCAAGGACAACATCTTCATGGAGTTTGTATGTTCTTCCTGTGTTTGCGTGGGTTTCTTCCGGGTACTCTGGTTTCCTCCTACACTCCAAAGACATACTGAGAGGGAATGTAGATTGTGCACTCTACTTGGGACAATATCATGACTAGTAGCTGACAGTATTGTCTACAGGCCTTTTCTAAAACTTACACTTAAACTTATCACTTGTTCTCTGAGTGGAACGCCCTTCAGACTAGTCATTGAGAAGTAGCTAGTGCATTGTCCGCCAGATTGAAGAATAGTGAATTAATTGACCCTTCTGGCTTCCAAATAGTAAAGACAGTTGCTTTTCTCTTAATTGGTGTACAGTTCTATAATATAGTCTGCATTGTCCTCAATAGTCATGATTGTAGAGGGAGGGGGAATGTCGATATGGGTGCTTATCCATTATTTTTTTTTTTAAGGTCTACCCTTAGGTTAAGCTAAAAATATTTGATTGGTGGGGGACCAACATCTGACCCCCATATGGATGAGCAGATCAGGGGTGCGTCTGCCCATGTATGGTCCAAAAGCATTTGGTTCAGTGTATTGCATCTCTGTCCCATTGAATCCCTTCCTGACATCTTCCATACAAGTATGACAGGTGCGGGGTCTTTAAACATGGCACCCACTCAGAACCTGACAGATGTGAGCACAGCGCGTGAGAGGTTATGGCTGAGGGTGTGGGCAGGGCCGGCGTTGGGGGGAGCAAACTGGGCAATTGCCCAGGGCCCCATCCCCAAAGGGGACCCCAGGATCCGGAGCCTGATGACTCCGGATCCCAAAGTCAGGCCCGGTCATATCAATAACAGAAAGGGACCTAGCGTCATGTGCCGCAGGGCCCCTTTCTGAGGTGAGTAAAAAATAACAAACATTTTTACTCACCTGTCCTTGGCGTCCTGCCACAGTGATGCCCAGTCTATTAAAATAATAATAAAAGTAGTGTTTAGTGTTAAAAAATCTAGTTGCAGATTTCCTTTCATGTCCTTTCATGCACTCAGATCTCCTAAGCAGTATTCCAGTTAGTTCATTGATATTATGTTGTATGTCTTCTGCCTTAAATGCAACATTTAGTATTTGGGAGGTTTTTCTGAACTATATATTGAAGCGTCTAGTTTATAAATTGTATGTAATATTGTCACATCCTGATGTTCTGTATAGAGTCATTTACCATGTCCAACGAATGAGTGTGCAATGAATTGATTTACTATGATTTTAGATTTACCTGACAAACATTCCGTGCACATCTCCAGATTTATCTTCTCTGCCTTTTATGACTCTGAGCGGAATTATTTTCCTTTCCCCATCCAAGCCATATGAGTAAATTCTTGAAGAAAATGATTAGTGCACAAAGGTATAAATAGTATAGAATATTTTAAGGCCTTGCAGGTTTATTTCTATGACATTTTAGCTCATGCAATTTAGAGAATTGGTTTGGGAACGTAAGCAGCCATTTTCCCTCTGGTTGAAATCCAGATGTCTCCTGCAGTGCATGGTTAACTTCAGATGACAATATGCACAATCTCCAGAGAGATATAGTCATCTGACAGCACAGAAATTCTGCACTTATTTTATATTGCTGTAGTTAAACTAGTGGCCCATCTCTGAGTCTGGATCCCGATCTGATATAGCTGGTTGACCTCTTTGTCACCACAGTCTCCAGGCAGAATATCCTTAAAGAAGACCTTTCTTTTATAGAACACAAATCGTAATCAAGTAAAGTTTCTAGATGTATTGGTGTTCGGCATAGCATTTTAGCAACCATCATGCAACTAACCAGCAGGCCGATAGTTATTACTAAGTGAATATACAGAATAAAAACCAAGGGTGGGTCAATGTTGCCAATCCAGATACATTGTCGCATAAGCCCATGAGTAGCGAAGTACCAGTATTTCCTTTACTGTATTTTTGCCTTCCTTTTGGCCCAAGGGAGAAGGAACATTGCTTGAAACCTTCTACCTCTTCATTTTATTGATCAGAGGGAGTCTCATCCCCTGGACCCTTACTGATCCAAACATTAAAGCCTCTTCATTTTCTTGGAGATCTTAGGGTTTACCATTGACATCACCTATAAGTGTAATACGACTACAAAAACATTACAATTCCTCTGCAGTAAATGGAAAATTTCAAAAACATACTAAAAACACAAATTGATGGGGATCACAGGACGCAGACCCCTGTTGATGACATATGACCTTTATTTTGTCACATATTAGAATGCTGTATGTTTAAAGGTGAACCTTCACATGGAGAGATCAAGCAATGCAAGGAGGGAATGCTTTTGTTTTGCATGTTAATAAAAAAAAAAAAAAATCTTAAAAATGTAAACATACTTGACCAATTGCATTGATTTAAGGTATTTGTTCAAATGCCGCTAATGGCCCTTTTAAAAGATGCTGATGGGCACCTGCCAATACAGGGTGGGTGGCAATATGGCTGCTCCCACTTGGCTCTGCAGCGGCTGGCACCTCACTCTTCATGTCTTGAAGTTGCCAACCAGGCACCGACCCTCTGTGTTGCCTGAAGCTGCTCACTGGTGATGAAGGACACATGGAGGACACTTGGTTCCTCACTAAAGCTCACTTTACGGAGTTAGTTGTTGCAACATATGGAACTCTTCAGTGAAGATGTAGTTAATAGTTGACAAACCACACCTGAACGTAAGGCCTAAGATCACATTTACACGACTGAGTTCAGCGATGAAACTTAGTCCTTGTTTTGGGCGGACTTACTGGCCTGCACCTTATGCCGGGAGCGGGACTCCTAACAGTGCAGTTTTTGCAACTCACTAAAAAAATCAGAGGAGAAAAATCTGGAAGTTGAATGGAATTTATGAGTCGTTTTTTGAGATGGATTCTGCCTCAGAAATCTGGCTGCAAAAAAATCCATGTGAACTTACCCTTGGTCTGCCCTACTCCATAAGCTAGCTACCCAGCTCCTCTCCACAAGCCGTCCAACTTGCATCCACTCTACGCATCTACCATGTCTCCATGAACAGTCCCTCTTGCTGTCCTCCTCTCCTACAAGCCAGCCAGCTTCCCTGAGAGCATGGGAATAGGCCCTTAAATATGGAGCCATTCCTGCCCTAGGTAACCTGTGTGATGTGTAACGTCAATGGGTTATACCAGGGGAAGCCATAGAAAACTTCACCTGCAGTGCAGCTCATAGGCACAACTTTGTCTGCCTTTAGGGAGTTAGCGCACAGTACAGAGAAAACACCAGAACGTCCGCCGCAGCGCAATGACCTGCACCCATTTAAGGTGATGCTTCTCATTTAGCACAATCCAATGCAAACAAGTCAAAAGGCATGTAATAACAGTGCAACAATAAACCTTCATATACTTAGTCTGTACTATCACTGCATGCACAATCTGAACAGGGCTTTAACCCCATGGCGTTCCCAAGAAACTAGTTCCTGGAACATGAGGTTATAACTAGAGATGAGTGAATCGAATCTGGTGAAGTGGAAATTGATCCGAATTTCAGGAAATATTAGATTTGTATCTAATCTGGATTTCCTTACGCTTCGTGGTAATGAATCGCATTTTTTGCAATACACGTGTATTGCAGTCTGTAGTGCTGAACCAGCGATCAGTGCATTGCTGGTTCAGGTCCCCTAGTGGGACATCACTAAAAACCACTGCAAGGCACAGTGTTCTACATCACTATACAGGCTCTCTGCAGCCAGGAAATAGCTGTTTTTTTAACACGATTCGCTGCGAATTAATTGTGATCGAATCGTATCGGAAAATTCGGCGAAGCTGCCAAATCGAATTTTTTAAAAATTTGCTCATCTCTAGTTATAACCACTTGCTCAAGATGTACATTTGCATTACCTTACATACCGACAATAACATATTGTAAAAGTGGTTTAGAAGTGATTTTAGTGTTGATAGACTTTTCTATTAGAGAATGTATCAAGCCCAAGGTTGAAGGCAGGCTGCACACTGCAACATCTAGGTGAAAAAGGGCAACTGTATAATATATTGCTCCCTACTAGCATTAATAATATTGAGTTGTTATGAATGAATGCTGGTGTGTGACAAAAAATATATTCTGATTTATTGCACAAAGTGAAATGACTGCCAGGTTTCACCCTGAGAAAATAGTAAGCAATGGCCTTATTAAACGTCTGACCAGAATACATGACCACAACATACCTCCTCATTACTAGACCTCCAGTTTAACAAACTGTATCCTGGTTGTAATAGAGAAGAGTGATTTACTGTACTCTCTTTCACTTACTAGATAGATGAGCAGCCAGGCATATATTTTTATTACAGCCCAAAAGACTGCAATTACCGAGTGAGAATTTGTAGTCCTTCACAGTATAAGGAGCAGGCATCAGTTCACATATCAATGAGATGTGCTTCATCAGGAGTAGAAGTAGGAAGTGCTGCACCCTGGAAGCTTGGCTTCTTCATTATATCGCACCCATTTTTCACCAATGCTTCCAAAATCCCATATACTAGGTTATATGACCAATTCTATGATTACTATGTTTATAGATCTGTATAGCACTTGTAGTTGTCAGTACACACACGGCAGGAAAGTTGAATTTCAACATGGCTGATCGATTCTTCTCAAGGGAGATAAGCCACCACTTGTAGTGTCTGGCAGCAATTTACCTCCATCTCTCCATTGACAATCCATGCATATTTGGCATATCTGTTGGCTGAACAATCATTCATCTCATACAGAGGTGTAACTTGAAGAACTCAATGTAAAATGTGTGATGGGGCCTCCGTTTACCAGGTGCGGGTTAATATTACCAGTGTCTTATGTTGTAAAGAATAGCTTAAATAAAACAAGAAAACAGCACTGAGCAGTGTATAGTGTAATACTGTTTGACACTAGAAGTAATGGTAGGTCTTAATAAGGTAGGACTCTCACCTTAGGGAGTTGTGTGCTAGGCCACAACTACCATATCGTGCATTGGAACCGTTTCACAGAGGGTTCCTCTCTGGGTGTACAGGAGCAGCAGGAACCAGCAGGCACCCAAGGGTGTCAGGAGTGTAGGCAGGAGGACCAAATTCCAAGCCGGAGGGCTAGGTCAAGTAGGAAGGAACCGCGCTTCACCCAGGTATATAATATCCAAAAACTATTTAAATCCAAACACTACGCGTTTCGGGGGATATCTCCCTTTTGTCAAGTGTACAGTAAGTAGCCATCTTTATAGAATGCATTGATGTTAGGGTTGCTGCACATGGCAAAGCTGTTTCTGACCTTATACAGTGGTATGTGGAGTCCTGAAGGTTTTGTACTATAGACATATAGACACTGTATGCAGTGCCATATGGTGCTCCTAGAGGCTTTGTTTGTAAGGGCTAACAGCGCTACGTATCAATAAGTAAGTGAGAAAAAAGCATGGAGTATCACAAGTAGGTACAGCATGGGTGCGGCATGAAGCTAAGGGCACTTTTACCTATACTATGATATCAAATTTAATTTAGCTGAAGTTCAAGTCTTTAGTGCAGAATCAACGTTACATCTTAAGACGGGTCAGAGAAGTTTTTTTTTTTTTTGCTTACACATAATAAAGGGTTCTTAAAAAGAGAACAATGTACCTACCGCTGAGATTCAGAGTATCCAGCACAGCACCCCCCTTCTCTGGGTCACACAGAGCACAGATTTCATTAGTGTCGTCTACTTTGTTTTGTTTGCCTGAGATCTAAGTGTACAATAGTTCTGTAAGCCAATAATGGCGGAAACGCAAAGAACAGGTTTGAAAACCCAGATGTTGAAGAGGCAACTAAATAAATAAAATGTGTCTTATTGTATTATTTGAAACCATATAAATTATATATTATGTAGTGTTTGTTACACCTGAAGCGGCAGCTGTTATACCGCATATAATGTGACACTGGTGACAAAAGCTGCAAAACTTACCAAAACTCTCCATTTATGCTAAATGTGAGATACTACAGGCACAAATAAGGTTATTTACATAGCACAAAGGTTCAGAACAATGTTGTGATCTCCCTTGAGTGACTGTTGGCAGGAAGCATTGACACCTTTACAAACACGCGCTGATGGCAGACTGTGAAAGTAATGGGGAAGCATTACATATATTGCTTTTATTACATTTTTATTACTGGTGACACTGTGGGTCTTTGTTTAGCTGTACAATGTATTAAAGCAACCACAAGTGCATGGGGCATGTGAGCATTGCATGTTCTTCCCATACTCCAAAAACATACTACATAGAATTAGTTATGTCTAACATAGCAACTATGGCTTTGGCTGCATCTAAAATGATAAATGAACCAACCTTGTGAATAATCTTGATGAAAAATCTCCTACCGTTTTGTGTCTACAGCTCCTATGCAAACCAATGTGTTTCTGTGATTAGAGACAAACTCCCTCCCACTGTCCCCTACTTCTTAAAGGGATTATTCATTCTCTAATATCCATGGCATATCCTTAGGATAGGCCCCAGGTCTGACACCCAGGACCTCCTCCGACAGCAGGACAGCACAGCTCCCACTAATGGTTACATGCTGGGAGCCAAGCTGCTCATTTGTCGTACAAAGTGTAGTGGTAGATTTAGGTATTGCAGTGGTGTCTCATAGACTTCAGTGGAGCAGCACTGCAGTACTTAAAGCCGCCATACACTTCGGTGAGTGAGCAGGGCAACGCTGCATGTAAATATTACAGGAAGTCACACTGTCCCGGAGCAGCTAATCTGCGGGGGTTGCGATTGTCGCCCCCCCCCCAATCTAATTTTGATGACTTATTCTATGAATAGGCCACTGATATTAAAAAGTAGATAACTCATTTAATAACGTTCTACATACTGACAAATAAGATTTAGGGGACATGTGGAAGGCAGTGTGACTTTTGCTGGTCATACACTATACAGAGCTGTTGTCCAAACACCCTTTCGACCTACAGCTATGCCTCTGAATTTCCCCCTCCAATACATGTGCACTTTTTACATTGTCTGAGTGTGCATGTGTCACGAATGAGGAGAGGGGAGAAAACCAGTCCCTCTTTAGATTTCTCTGGTAGGGGTTTATCTTGCCCAAAGAAAAAACGAATTGGGAATGCTGAAGCCCAGCAGCACGATTAGAAGTTGAGCCATCCTCACCGAAATCGGTGGTTTCACGCTGACATTAATATGTATGGCCACCTTTACAATGGAGCTACTGAAATAGTTTACAGGTGTATACATAATGTTCATCCAGATATCTGTGTGCATGATATTGATAAATTAGGGTCCACGCAGAAAATTGTAGGGTCCGTATGGGTCTCTAAAAGACAGAATGAACAGCACACGGATGCCATCTGTGTCCCTTCCATGTTTTTTGCAGACCCATGCACTTGAATGAATGAGCGCAGACCATAAAATGGGCAGAATAAGACATTATTATAATTTTAATATGTTTATTTTGTCATTTTTAAGACCATGACAATTCATGTTTATAGTGGATGCTCATAATAAACATTGTGAAATGTCCCATTTGTGTGTTGGTGTATTTGTGCACCAGTCAAAAAATTGTGTAAGGGAGAGAAAAGACAATATAGTTATTACACTTTGGCAATATTTTGATAAATGTTGCACAATTTGCACCATTTTCCAGGAATTGTAAATGCAGGAATCCTATACATCTAAGAAAGATCCCCTATATGAGTGCTAAAACATTTTTACAGTATGTCCTTTGAATTTTAGAATGAAAGGAACCAATTTCCATTGGTCAGAAACAATCACTCATTATAATAGATAAATTATTGTATTTGCAAATTTACCAAAATGCTAGGTGTAACTAATAAGTCTATATCTTATGGGTCTGTAAAACAGAAACATACTTTAGCTTTTTTAGTCTGTGAAACTATTCAATTGCCTGTCAATGCTTCCATGTCATATTAAAGGGTCACTTTCTGTGTGACTTATAACCTTATGTCTACTGGATACAATGAGGCAGACTTACAATAATAATTTTGCCTAATATACTGTATAGTCAGTGTAAGCTTAAACCAGGCAGTCTAAAGATCCATCCTGTATGATAAATTTGGTGCATCTTTAGTTCACCTAACTTTATGCCACCTATTGGTTGGTTTACTTTGTGCTAAAATGTAATATGTTTGATGCACATCAAGCTATGGAACACGCCCATCTTCCACAAATTTTTGCACAAATTCATCTGAAATTTGGTTGCATTTGGCTTAGTAAATCTCCCCCAATTTCTTTAAGCAAGAAGATAATGCCAAAAATAAGCTGAACTCAGGTTGCCCTTCTTTTAGGCCCCCAGAAATCAGCTGGGATCTATGTGGGGACCTCTTATTTCTCTTCAGTGCCACGCCAAGGAAAATCGAGCATTACTTCTCAATAAAATGGTTCTCAAGGAAAGGTTTCAATACTTGCTTCCCCCAGGTTCTATTGCAAATGAAGCACAGGTTTCCAAACTGGTCACATGATTGGAACCAACATTTGGCCCCCACCTCCTCCCTCCTCTTCCATATTCTCTGCTAATTATCTGTACTATGGGGGCTGACTTTACTATAATGATGTATTCACCCAGCCCCCCACAGTACAGGTAACTAACAGTGAACTCTGAACCGGATGCAGGCTCTGGTCATGTCATGTTTGGAACCAGCTTGGAAACCCATGGGAGATATGTTGTAATAGAACCCAAGGGAAGTAAGTATTGAAACCTTCCTTGGAGAACCTCTTTAACTTGTGGCTTTTCATCAGAAAGAAGTTGGGACATTCTATATAAAAAGCTTAGCATTCCATACATGAAAATAACCAACACATATCTATCCTGAGCCGATACCCAGTGTTCACTCTCCACAATCCTAACATACATTACATGACTTCTTTCAGCCTTCCATTGAACACTGGTTATACAGACATACAGTATTCTCACTGGAATAGGCATGTAAATAATTTATAAGTGTCCTGTAAGTTTCTTCTGTCTAACATGTAGTGGATGACATTGATTTAATTCCTCTATAGTCTATCTTTCATGATTGCAGAGGAGTTACATGGAAGATTGACATAATAACTCCTAATAGCCATAGGGCTGCCCAAGGGCATAACCTCATACCATGGCATGTAAACATTGAATTTTGTCATAACCTTATCATCTCCTATATCCATTAATACATTGGCAGAGTGTGCCCAATAATGAAAACCGAGCCGAAACTAAAAGATCTTTGTGTCTTTTACTTAGGTAGGATGTTTTGTATGCCAAGTTTCTATTTAGTAGAAGTTCTATGTTGACACATCTTTTTTTTTCTTTTAACAACACTCTTTCTTAGACCCCCAAGGTCATTATAAAGGTTGATGAATGAGATGAGGATACAGCATCTCTTTATCAAGGATCTCTGCCTTCCTGTAGCCTAAAGGACATATGAATTATAAATCAACCTTCTCCAATCAAGGTCAAAGAAAACAAAGTAACATTTCATGTTGAGCCTGTTTGTATCGGGAAGTGTTTTCGGTGCAGGACGTGTGACATGGTAGCTTTAACTAGAGAGAAAATAGGAAACTTTTTAGGATTTCATTCTAATTTGAGCCATTTACATACAGTGGGGAAAAAAAGTATTTAGTCAGACACCAATTGTGGAAGTTCTCCCACTTAAAAAGATGAGGCCGGCCTGTAATTGACATCATAGGTAGACCTCAACTATGAGAGACAAAATGAGAAAACATATCTAGAAAATCACATTGTCTGATTTTTTCAGAATTTATTTGCAAATTATGGTGGAAAATAAGTATTTGGTCACCTACAAACAAGCAAGATTTCTGGCTCTCACAGACCTGTAACTTCTTCTTTAAGAGGCTCCTCTGTCCTCCACTCATTACCTGTAGTAATGGTTCCTGTTTGACATTGTTATCAGTATAAAAGACACCTGTCCACAACCTCAAACAGTCACACTCCCAACTCCACTATGGTGAAGACCAAAGAGCTGTGGAAGGACACCAGAAACAAAATTGTAGACCTGCACCAGGCTGGGAAGACTGAATCTGCAATAGGCAAGCAGCTTGGTGTGAAGAAATCAACTGTGGGAGCAATAATTAGAAAATGGAAGACATACAAGACCACTGATAATCTCCCTCGATCAGGGGCTCCACGCAAGATCTCACCCCATGGGGTCAAAATGATCACAAGAACGGTGAGCAAAAATCCCAGAACCACACGGGGGGACCTAGTGAATGACCTGCAGAAAGCTGGGACTAACGTAACAAAGGCTACCGTCAGTAACACACTACGCCGCCAGGGACTCAGATCCAGACGTGTCCCCCTGCTTTAAGCCAGTACATATCCGGGCCCGTCTGAAGTTTGCTAGAGAGCATTTGGATGTTCCAGAAGAGTATTGGGGGAATGTCATATGGTCAGATGAAACCAAAGTAGAACTGTTTGGTAGAAACACAAATCGTCGTGTTTGGAGAAGAGTGAATGCTGAGTTGCATCCAAAGAACACCATACCTACTGTGAGGCATGGGGGTGGCAACATGATGCTTTGGGGATGTTTCTCTGCAATGGGACCAGGACGACTGATCTGTGTACATGAAAGAATGAATGGGGCCATGTATCGTGAGATTTTGAGTGCAAACCTACTTCCATCAGCAAGGGCATTGAAGATAAAATGTGGCTGGGTCTTTCAGCATGACAATGATCCCAAGCACACCACCAGGGCAACGAAGGAGTGGCTTCATAAGAAGCATTTCAAGGTCCTGGAGTGGTCTAGCCAGTCTCCAGATCTCAACCCCATAGAAAACCTTTGGAGGGAGTTGAAAGTCCGTGTTGCCCAGCGACAGCCCCAAAACATCACTGCTCTAGAGGAGATCTGCATGGAGGAATGGCCCAACATACCAGTAACAGTGTGTGCCAACCTTGTGAAGTCTTACAGAAAACGTTTGACCTCTGTCATTGCCAACAAAGGATATATAACAAAGTATTAAGATGACCTTTTGTTATTGACCAAATACTTATTTTCCACCATAATTTGCAAATAAATTCTTTAAAAATCAGACAATGTGATTTTCTAGATATGTTTTCTCATTTTGTCTCTCATAGTTGAGGTCTACCTATGATGACAATTACAGGCCGGCCTCATCTTTTTAAGTGGGAGAACTTGCACAATTGGTGGCTGACTAAATACTTTTTTCCCCCACTGTAGTTGCAGCTTTGTGGGTGCAGCAGTTTGTGTGATCACCAGTTGGAAGATAACTCTGAAAACTCCATTCTTGGCCCTTTAACCCTTAAGCACTGCAATCGGTAATTAATGTGCTGACAAAGGATGAGGATTCCCATTGACTAGTCTCAGCCAAATCTGAAGCTTACTGTTCCTGGAGTGGACTGATATTTCAAGGGTCACAGAAAGCCCCCAGGCTGTGCAATGATAATGCCCGCTAGGACATTTCTTGGCTATACTCTAACTAACACTGGGACGGTTTATAGACATTGTACATAATTGTCCACAAATATGAGATAACATTATAGTTAGATGTGTTGAAAAGGACATAAAAATGTAAAAAAAAATTAATAAAGCTAAAGTAAATAACAGATAAATTTTATAAAAAAAATATTTCGTTAAATAAAAGTTGCTTAATAGTAATAAAAAAAAAAAAAAAATATGATTTGGTATACACAGACCTTTACATTAATGATATTACATCAGGTAAGGTGTACCAAAAAAAATGAAGTGTATTTGCAATTCCAATTTTTAAGGCTTTTGTCATCATAACATAAATTATATGAATTAAAAAGATAACTTTTCCTGCACCCCCTGAAGGAGCTGTCCAACTTCTTTTTATTGGTGACTTATACTGAGGTTAGATCATCAATAATAGTTCATTGGGTGTCCAACACACTGGTCCCTCCCAGATCAGTTGGTTGAGGAGGCTGCAGCGCTCGTATGAGTGCTGTGACCTCTTCACTGTTTACAATGCATATTTCATAGTGTCTGTGCAATGTGATCACAGTGTTGTCCTGTTCACTTCTATGAGACAAGGCTGTAATTAAATCACAGTGTCGCTATAAAATGAACAGTGAATGGGTCACGGCACTTGTATGGGCTGACAACTACAGTTACTGTTCTGACTTTCCTGTACACATACATGTTTAAATTAATAGAAAGAGAGAAGTAAGCTGCTGCCAGACACCCCTTCCCAAAGAAAAAAGGATTGAACATGTGGAAGGCAACATCCTATCTTTCTTTCCCCTGAATTCTGCTGTCAGCTGGTCCTGCCATAATCATCAGGTACAAACATTGAATAGAGTGGCAGCGCGCTTGGTCAACTGTTGCTCCATTGAATCAGGGGACACAGTTCTCCAGATCTGTAGGGTTTGCAGTGACAGGACCCCCAGCAATCACACTCTTATCACCTATCTTGTGAATACGAGATACATTTCAAATTTGGGATAAGAGGCAGCGCTTGTGGGTGACTGCTGTTCCACTTAATCAGGGAACACAGTTCTCAAGATCAGTTCCAGTGATAGGACCCCCAACAATTGCACCCTTATCATCAATTCTTTGCTATCCTGCACATAGGGGATATGTTTCAATCTTGAGAATCATTTTATTGCGCATTCTTTCCCATTTGTAGTCTAGGATTAGTAGACAAATCTAATGTGTATGATTAGTGGACAACTCTTTTGTGTGTGATAAGTCTTTCAGCATGTGTCAACTTTTTTCCAGATAATTTTTTTCCAAATTGTTAAATGGTAACACATGTATATTGTCACGAGGGACCCCCGACATATCATACTGTGTACTCTATTTATACTAGTGTCTACTTTTGACTTCTCAAGTGCTCTGGCCCAGGTATCTCTGCACTTCCTTTTACAACTCCTTTGGCTTCTTATGTTTTCTAAATCTATTTAGCTTTTTTTTATGCTTTTGGAAAGAAAGGAAACGCAGCAAGCACTGACTGCTTCATCCCAATCTGCATTTGGCACATTTCTGTGTGACCTTGGCTATATGTTCGTTGCTTTTGTAAAGCTTTTATAACACATTATGGAAGATTTTTACAAATAGCATGAACTTTGGATATTCTCCCTTCGTTTGGAAGCATGTATTTTTTGACAACTAGTGGTCTTCTTTGTGGTAAACATGTCCCCTTGCCTCTCTAACTGGAGGAAATTTTCACAAAGCATCTAAGATATGTGGTGTGATGAGCCAGTAATTTCCTAATGGATTAAGCCGTGTCTGCCCAGTGCTCTTCATTAATTCATTTCTTTAAATTTGCTGAATATAAACCATGCAGATCCTCGGGTTGTAAAGTGAGTTCAGACCATGAATTGTCTTTTATGCTTACTGACAGTCAACTTGTTTAGCAATATTTTCACGTTGTTGGGGTTTAATTGCCAGCTGAGTTGCTCCATGATCTTAACCGTCAAGGACACCTCTGGGTTTGATGTCCTGATTGTTCCATTATTTTATCTTTTCCAATTTTATTCACATAACTTCAATCTCCGATATGGAAAAAAAAATACTACATTGATCAAACTTTCTGAGGTTTTGCTTTTCTGATGATTTTTTTATTTTTTTTTTTTACATTTAAATGCCACATAGCATGAACGTCTGCTTTTTCCTGAGCCTTTTATGGGTGTTTGTCATATAGTTATACCCTGTGATCTGTAAAAATAGAAAGGATGACATAATGTAGTTTTCACCGTGGTCATATTGATCGAGATAATTGGATGCTTGTTATATTCTAAATTTGTGTTTTGTGACCTAAAGATTGGGATTGTTTTGTGTGAGATGAGATATAAAATGGAGTAGCAGCTTTCAGTGAGTGATAGGTGGGATAGAGAGGATTGGATTATCCACTTCTGTTCATCCTGAAGGACTTGTCCACCCTGGTGTATTGGGAATTTGTGTTGGTCAGATAGCTTAATGTTAATAGGGGTATCCAAGTATATAACAATGATGGGCTGTCCTGGATAGGTCATAAATGTATGATCAGTGAGGATACAAATCCAGGACATTCGCTTCTCAGCAGAAACAATGTTATCGGCTGCGTTGAGCACATTGATGTTCATTTGACTCTTGCAATGTCAGGTACCGTGACTGCCTACAGATGTGTCCACCATTCCCATATCTTGAATTTAGTTAAAGGGGTTATCCAGTTTCTAATAGTGATGGTCTACCCTTATGATAGACCATCAATATTAGATCTGTGGGGTTCCCAACAACTGGGACCCCTGCAGATCACCGGTATCGAGGCAGGGTGGGAGAGCCGCATTGTTCACTCGCTATACAAACTGTAGTGGCAAGTGTAGATACTGCAGTGCTGCCCCATAGATTTCAATGGGGCAGTACTGTAGTATCTAAACTAGCTGCTACAGTTTGTACATCGAGTGAGTAGTGTGGCTGTCTCTCGCTGCCTTAGTTCCAGTGATCTGCTGGGGTCCTCGGTATCCTAAGGATAGGCCATCAATCTTAGAAACTGGAGAACCCCTTTAAGGACTCTAATTTCTCTTTCAGCTAGTTAAATACAATATTGTGCCATGCTAGCAAAAGCTAGCAACTGTGTGGCCACATATAGGCATATACAGGATAAGCATCTCATGACAAAGTACCATAAAATCATGTTGTTTAAAAATATGGTCATCATTTGACATATATGGACATGTCCAGCCAAGAAGAAAAGTAAGAAAATACATGTGAATGGGGCTGATGTAGTTGAGTTGCTGTACCTGGCACTGCTATACCGGAATTTATAGGAAGTGGCTGTGTTGTTCTGCTGACTGGTGTGGGTACCAGGGGTGAGAATGCTACTGCTCATACATTGATAGGCCACCAGTATTTTATCCTGAAGAACCAGTTCATAACACATTTGTGTTGTGATCCCATCTTAAAGGGGATGTCCAGTTTAAGCAATAAATGTTATTGTTTGTATGATGAAAAGTTACACAGTTTTCCAATATACTTTCTGTATCAATCCTTTAGTTTTGTAGATTTTTGTCTTCTTGTCATTCTTTGTTACTTCTAGTGGATAAAAATCAGTCCATGGTCATGTGATGGACAGTCCATGGTCAAGTGATGGACACAACAGGTGCACGGTTCGTAACAGTCGCAGCTCAGTAATCAGACATCTGCCATGCATCTGTGTGTCCATCACATGACCATGGAATGTCCATCACATGACTATGAACTGATTTTTATTCCCTGGAAATAAGAAAAGAATGACAGCAAGTCTAGAAAACTGAGAGAGAAATTGATACAAAAAGTATCGAAAAACTTCATAACTGTTCATTATACAAACAATAACATTTACTTGCTGAAAATAAATTCTGAATAAATATGGGTATAATTTACAAAATATTCAAAAGAAAATACAAAATTATGTGAAAGATCATTTTTAGATGACTTGTACCTTTCGTATCTTTGTCTTCAGTTGCACACATTGCCTCATGTTCAGAATTTGACTATTAAGATGTAGTGATCATTATACATCAGGCTTTTGTTGCATTGTTTATATCACTTCTTTTACTTTCCCTACAGCGGATGGCTGCATTGACTGGTCCGTGGATCTAAACACCTACATGTCACTGGCAGGAGAACCCGTGCGAGTAAAATGTGCGCTGTTCTACAGCTATATCAGGACTAACTACACCATGGCTCAGAGTGCGGGACTGCGGCTCATGTGGTACAAGACCAAAGGGGATTTGGAAGAACCAATTTTATTTTCTGTGGCTAGGATGAGCAAAGATGATGACTCTCTATGGATTCATTCAGCTGAGGTACAAGACAGTGGATTCTACACATGTGTTTTAAGGTAAATAAGATTTTATTGCAACATATCGAATAATGAAAGTCTGTTTCTAAGATATAGAGAGAGATGGAGCCAGGTAAACTTTATATCCAGTACTTACACAGTAAAGATTAGTTATACAGTAGGTGTAATACAGCATTGACTTTTTTTCATTATGAAATCTGTGTCTTCATACATTCATCTTCAAAACAATACATTGAATAAAATACTAATGTGCATTCTAGAGATGAGCAGAATAGCACTTCCACTTTGTGCCAAACAAATTTCATCCCAAAATGAACTGGATTGCGGAACCTCCCAAATATTCCCTGAAACGAATCTCGTGAGGTTCAGCTGTCCGGTTCGTTTTGGGCAGAACTTGTTTGGCACGAACTGGAATTGCTTTTATCATATTCTGGGATCTCTTCAGATCCCAGAGTATAATAAGTGCAGGCCCATGGGAGTGAGTAAACATAAAAAAAAACATTTATAGTCACCTCATCTCTCTTGGGCATCCTTTTGGTGTCCCGGAGTCGTCTTCCGGGCTGTAGCTGACGTCAAAAGCCCCAGGCTTTTGTTGGGCATCAGTGGTCATGTGGTATTCCCCAATGTCATGACACTGGGACAAAGCATCATAATGTCGGCAACTCCCACTTAACCACTGAGGCCTGAGATTGGGTATAATAGTGGTTCGCTCATCCCTAGAGTATTCTGATTAAAAAAAAAAATAACTTTTTTTATGTGGGGGAGACTAAACTGCATTAAAAGTAGCCTACTTTGGTCAGCAAAATATCACAAATAGCATAGATAGGAAGGGTGGTCATGGTTATATCATGTAAATCTGGAGTGATAGAGATGCAGCTAGTAATTTTGGTTAAGAATAAGCAGTGACAGGGTTCAGTGTATATAAATAAAGAGAAAATCCAGCACTCCTGGGACCTTCCTAAAATGGAGCCTTTATTAGTCAGGCTATCGCTAAGGGCAGTCTCTGCTCAAAATGCGTCAGCGTGGCTATGTACATGTGGTTTTAAAGGCTCTAATAAAGGCTCCGTTCTAGGAAGATCCTAGGATTACCAGATTTTTCTCTTCATTTACATGTTTGTATTGTCCCTAACATCTCCATGCAACAAGTGGGTCAAACCAGGTTTCTTAAGTTGCTGTCTGTGGTCAGCTGGATGTGAGTGGAACCACCCAAGGTTTTGTGAATCGGAGTATGATCCAGCTTCTTGTAACAATGTATTACTGTAAAGGCTTATTCTTTCTCATTTCTGAAGATCTGACTAGGCCATGAGACTACATGGTGGTCCCAATATGCCCCTTACACATGGGCCTGGATTGTTAAGGGTTAATGCTTTTCAGCACCAGTGGGGCCAATGCTAGCATGTTGTTGGTAAATATTACTGAAAGAGACATAAGAAACCAATTTCCAACAGGATATAGACAAGCCAGCATATATATATGCTGGACAACCTCTATAAAGTGTGGGGCATTAGGTGGTTATATTAAAGGGGTTGTCCAGGCATAATTTTTATGGTTTATCCTCAGGATAGGCCATAAATACCTCATCTGTAGGGGGCTGACCCCAGACCGATCAGCTGTACAGAGCCACTTCCAGTGCCCGTACTTTACTCAGTACGGGACCGGAAGCAGAAAGCTCTGTCCACTGTATAGGGGCTGAGCACCTTCACTGCATCTCAGCACATATTGAAGTCAGTAGGACTGAGCTGCAGTGAAGGTGCTGGGCTACCAAGACTTCTGCAGATCAGCTTTACCAGAACAGTGCAGCTACAGGTAATGATAACAATTCCAGGAGCCACGCTGTTCACTTGCCATACAGGGTGTAGCAGTGGGTTTAGGTAGTGCAGTGGTGAACATCGTATGGCTGTGAGCAGCATGACTCCTGACATGTTAATGCTTTTAGCCGCCCTGTCTCGATACAGCTGATCTGCAAAGGTCCTGGCGGTGGGTCCCTAGAAACAATTCCACTGGTGGGGCCTAGACATCCCAGTCTGACACTGCTAGTATATACATTTTCTCCATGAAAGGATTTGGCTTACCCTAAGTTCTCACCTGTGTCCTGCTTTTAGAAATAATGAGGGACACAACCGAAGCCCGATTGACCCCATTGACTATAATGAGGTGCATCAGGTGTCCATTTTTTTTTAACCAAAGCTGATGGACGAAAATGTCAGACTTGCAGGACTTTTTCATTCAGCTATTTCCAACGGACTGTGCAACAGAGTCTCCAAACAGAGACTCTGAGCAGATGTGAAAGCAGCCTTAGGCTAAAACCTCACGTAGCGAAACGCAGAAAAAAAACAGGGTGGAAAGGTTTTTTTCTGCAGTGTTCTTCATTGTTTTTTCACAGAGTTTTCCTCTGCAGACTTTCTGCCCCTATTAAACCTGCATGGAAAACGCCAGCGATTCTAATTTACATACTGTTATTGTCAAAAACGCAATAGTATTTGAAAACGCAGCTTTTCTGCTGCAGATTTTTTTTCTGCAGTGTGTGGATGGGATTAGCCAGTATACCATTCACTTTGCAGGCACTGCGTTTTTCAGCATTTTCAGCCACGACAAAAACGATGAGTTTCACAAAAAGGTGCTTTAGCCTTAGATGGAAATATATAGAGGGATGTCCTGATTACCAGGTTTCTGTATTTCTGAAAACAGGAAAGGATATTACCCTGTTAGCCACAGAACAGCATTGTAGGGTGAGCTATGCTATTTCACAAACTTGGGCGTAGAGATGAGCGATTGGTTCTTAACGAGTTAGGTTCACTATGAATTTTTCAAGAAAACATGGATTTGACTAAAACCAAGAGTTACAATTCATTATTATACATTATCCCAGAGTTACAACAAGTGGAGGCCCAGGGAGGGCAGAAATAAAACCAAACAGTGATAGACACCTTTCCTCACCTCTTCACGGCTCTGATGCGATGTCCGGTCATCTCTCACGCCATCTTCTGACCTTTTGGATGACATCATTGTCGTCTAGGTACTGCTGAGGTCTGTGATTGGGTGCAAGAAAGTACTGGACACCACATTGGAACTCTAGAGAAGTGTCAATCTTGTTTTCTTTTCTGCACCTTCCCTGACCCTCCACTTACTATATTCTTGGGTCTCAGGAGACGGTTGGTGCGGGTCCCAGAGGTGGCACCTGCATCTATCAGACTTTTCTAGCATATCCTGTGGGTTAAATCTGAGCACTTTGTATTATGTGATCCTTTTCTAATGATATGCTGCAGCTGTGGGAGATTGAAGCGATATGAGCGAGTAACTCGCTGTAAGTAGTGCTTAGCACATAATCAGGAGGTGATTGTGCGTCTCGGTCAGATGTTGTTCTATGTGAAAACCCATGTGTTTTATAATATACTTAGCAGATAACTGATGCCTCATGTCAAGTACATGAACACGGAAATGAAAGAGCTCTAGTGTTTTAGAATAGAAATCTGTCCATTTTAATCATATGAAAATAACATTTTACAAATAATAATCCTTATTTCCTTTGTAAGCCTTTAACCTCGTAGCTTTAACATAAGCTCAGATTTAAAATACCGGCTTGAACCAGACGTAGAAAAGTCACAAATGAAGCTTTGGAAAAGCACAAACATTGAAAAATCAAGTAAAATATGTGCAGAGGAATGATTTTAGGTGTAAACAATAGTCCAGCCCCAATAGCGTTTTTTTTTATACTGATGACCTATGTACAGGATAAGTCATCCGTATCTGATTGGTGGAGGTCCAACACCCAGACCCCACATTGTTCAGCTGATCCAGTTGCCTGCAGGTGGATGGGACTGGGAGTAACTCTGCCTCTACTCAAGTAATAGGCACAGAGGTGCAGGAACCCAGCGCCACTGCTATAGAGTGGTTCGGGCTGCAGTTCTGCACCTATTACTTGAATAGGAGCAGAGCTGGTGATGTCCCTGCCCTCAGCAGTAGATTGATTCACCTAGAGCCACATCATCTGATCGGCGCAGTTCTGGGTGTCGGACTTAAAGGGGTATTCCCACGAACATAACCTTTTTAAAATTTGTAGATAATAAAAAGTTTAACATTTTTGCAAATATAAATAATTAAATATTTTGCAGAGTTTTAAAGATTTTTTTTTCTAATATCTTGTGAACACAGTCTTGTTGTCATGTTCAGTTGCCAATGGATACGACCATGAATGCAGGACCTTTCTAAGGTCAGAAAATCAGCAATGATGTCCTTCCTGTGACCGGGATATCTCCTCATACATGTAGTGTCCCTGCCTGATAACCTGCCCACAATAAGAAAATCATGGCTGGGTTTTTGACAAGTCCCAGACCATAGAAAGTTTTTGCATTCATGGTCGTATCCATTGGCAACTGATCAAGATAACAGATGTCAATATTGAGATGGTTAGAGAAAATCTTTAAAACTCTGCAGAATTTTTAACTACTTATATTTGCAAAAATGTTTAACTTTTAATTATCTTCAAATATAGATATGATTATGTTCATGGGAATACCCCTTTAAGGCAGCCGAATTAGCTTATCTGTATGTTGGACCCTCACTGAACAGATATTGATGGCCTATCCTGTGGATACATCCTCAGTATATAAAAATGTTGGTGGGGCTGGAAAACCCCTTTAGGTTAAGGCCCCACATAGCATCCTGAAGGAAAAAAGCACTGCGGGAAAAACCGTGGCTGCAACACATTGCGTTTCTTTCCACAGTGCTTTTCACAGAAGGTCTGCAGAGGTTTCCTCTGCGGACTTTTTTCTTCAATTATACCTGTAGGGAAACCGACAGGGTTTCCATAATTATAATTGACATGCTACGATTTCCAATATTGCAACTGTTTCGGAAATCGCGACGTGTCCGCAGTGCGTATTTTCCTGCACTGTGGTGATGGGATTCACTAGATTCCCATCCACTATGCAGTGACTGTAAAACACTGCAGTTTTTTCCGCAGTGGGGCTCCGGCTTTAAGGCTGAGGCCAGACATTGCAGAAAAACTTTTTTTTTCTTGCAGATTTTTTTTTTTTTTTTTACCTGAAAGTAGGAGTGGATTTAACAGAAGCGACCTGCATTCCAAGACGTCTCCATTTCAGTTTCGTACCCCCTAAGGATGAACTTAAAATTAGACAGAAGAGTAGTTAGAATTTTTAACACCATATTATCTTTAGTGTGAAAATAGTTATGTGAATAAAATTGTTAATGATTTATTAGTGACTCATTAATTGGGCCATTTGATCTCCAAACATCATCATAAAGTAATTACTGCTGTAAATTCTGCTTCAGTACCCAAAAGAACAGGATCTGGCGGGCTTGTTAGATTATTTATTGTAGTCATTCTTCTAGTCTGCCAAATTATATAACTTCAGTAGACACAGCCCTAACAATTATTAATGCCTTGTCAATACCAATGTGTCTTGTCATGTGCAGTGGTTTATAAAAATAAAATAAATACTTTTGACAATTCATATGCATTACATACAGGGCTCTGAGTCATTTTATTTCTTATTTGTGACGCTGTACAGTTACGCTGAGTTACAGTACCAAGTATGATCACAAGTATGGATGAGCTGATACCTTTAGTGTCTTAATCTAGGTTCACATTTGCGCTTGGACTTCCGTTCATGGAAACCCAATCTGCTTAAAAAGCAGTTACCCATGGAAACCCGCAAGCCCCATAGACTATAATGGGGTCCGCCGGGTTTCCACCCAGGTTTAAAAGTCCTGCTTGCAGGAATTTTCTCTCCACATTTTTCAAGCGGATTCGGGAATGGAATCCCCGAACGGAATCCAAACACTGGTATGAACCCAGCCTTACTGTATATACCAAACAACAACCTATTCTGAGGAAGTAGTAATGGTGAGTCCTGGTTATATCAATGATTCTGATAATGTAGCTCATATTCCATGATATCCGGTTTGGAGTGTGTGACTAGAAAATGTAACTGGGGAATTAAAATATTCCCTTGTAGAAGAGAGATTTCCCTGGTATCGACTGGGGGTAAAATTAGGCAGGTTGTCTACTGTAGTGTGAGAGATACATTTAGTAAAAGTAAGCCAGAAACTGATCATACATGCCTTCAGCTACATTTGTTAAAGGGAGTCTATCAGAGGTAAATTGGTTATAAACCTAATCCCAGGATCTTGTAGTGATTCTACAGTTTCCAAATATGCCTCGGTTATTCAGCGTTGGAGCCCCATTTTTATGTACTGTATTTATTTGCAGTTCTTTGCCTGGTAATCTAGAGTTAAAACTGAAGCCTGGGGAAGCTAATGCACACCCCGAAAGCAATTGTCTCTTTATTTGCTTATGACTAAAATGTCAATTTACATGAAAATGGGGCTCCAAAACTGGATAACAGAGGCATGTTTGGAAACTAGAATCACCTCTACAAGGTTCAGGGATTAGGTTTATAACCTATTTATTGTGAAAGGCTCCCTTTAAGCAATTTAAACACTTTCTTGACTTGATATATAAGAGGATGTGACTTTGTGTGACTTGGGTGTGGAGTACTTGAAAGAGGACATGACTTGATGCAACATGTGCTCCACAATTGCACCAAAATTATATCCTAAAGTAAGCCATTTAAAAGGGAGTAGAAAGTCTAAAGATTTGCCAGATTTATCATTCATGTTCAGCCATTATGATAAATCTGGTACATTTGTCACTGTCTAAATACTGTATTACACACTATTAGTAAATATGTACTATTGTGCCCATTTTGCTACATTTGTCCACTCATGGTCTTTGGTCTGGTCGCACACATTATCCCAGTCTGACATGCTTTAGGGCAAGGATGTAGTATAGGGGGTGCAGTGGTAGGAGTTGCTACCGGGACCTGGACCCTATGGGGCCCCAAAGGTCCCCCTGCAACACGAAGTATACCACTATTGTAAATGGCACAGGGTAGGTACGGACCCCATTACAGATTCTGAATTGGGGACCAGGAGCTAGGGATCACATACTGTGACTGTGACCTTAACTGCTCTATTTCAGTACATCCCTTATGTAAAATATATAATTTTAGAAATGTTATTTTCCTGAAGCTTTACTTACACTGTGCTGAGGCACAAAACAATGCTCTCATTATGGTTTTGATGATTTCTGTGGGCGTCAGATTGTGTTAGTTCTTGTAATTACATATAAGAGGACACATTTCCTTCTTAGTTGAATTTTCTTTCCTTTTTACACCCAAATTTGATAATTGCATACAATTTCTTGTAGAAAAGAAAATGCATAATGAGAGCCTCCACCCCCTTCCCCTTGTAGTAGATGAAATGGACAGAATGTATAAATTTACACGGTGGTGATGAAGTGTCGAAGCCATTAAAATGCAATTTCTCCTTTGGTTTCTTCTGTCTTGTACAATTATTAAAAAGAAACACCTGCTCGGCAATATGTTGTAAGTCATGTTGGCAGTCATTAAATCACAAAGCACTTAGAAATACTGAGCACTTATCTGATTCCTCAAGTAAACAGTGTGAGCTATGCGATGTCCAGCTCATTTGGATGAAGATGAGCTTATCGGAATTCAGACCCAACTCTTCCTATCTGCTTCACCATCACATCTAGCCAGGACTTGCTTACCGAAGTCTAGGTTCTGACATTAAAGTGGCCATGTACGAGCCAAGTTCCTGGTGTGCGGCTGATTCTTTTGTTGCCATTCAATTTGAAATATTGGAAGTGTTTTACTTGTAGTTTTGTTGGAATAGAACATTTTTTTTTTGCATGCCCAGAAATGAACTCTTGCAGGGTATTCATACAATATATTAATATAGTTATATAGCTGTTACATTGAAAAAAGACCATTGTCCATTAAAGGAGTGTTCAGTGCATTAACATAAAAGTCCCTACTGCTCCTCCCTTCCTGGTGTCCGTAAATTCTCCAAGATGCCCATTCCACCAATCACTGGCCCAAAGAGTGACTTGACACACCCTGTGATTGGATGGATAGACATATTGAACTATCTTGTTATGTTAACATGCCCAAGTGTCGCTGGTTTAAGTTCACTTTTAAAGAGCTGTAAATCCCCTTTAAGTTCAACAAAGGGATAGAAAAGAACATGACCAATGGGAATGGGTGCGGAAAACAAGTCATAAGCATCAATTTTTTTTTGCTGTAAGAAGGCATCTGAGGCTTATCTGAAGCTGTTACTGCTATGATCATTATATTTTCACAGCCGATTATTGTCCAAAATGCTTTAAAATGGCCATTTCAGCTGATGAAAATGTAAAATGTATTCACATGACTGAGTTTTACCCATGCTTGAAGAGCGTGCAGAGAGAGGGACTCCTACCATTATAGTTATCTGTGTTGCAAGAAGTCCCTGCCTCCCCGCCACATACGGTCCTGTAGTGATTATAGTACAGGGCAGTATGTCACTAGGAGGCAGGGACTCCCAGGGATCTTGTTCAGGTGGGAAAACTCGTCACACATGGACCAAGTTTCATGGGTGAAACTCGGATGTTCAAATTCAGTTAGTCTGTGGTGTACAAGGACACCCTGATCCTTCTCTATAAGTGACTCTCTAAGTTTTGCTCCACATAGGAAATAGGTTGCATGCAGATTATTAGTACCCAAGATGCATAACATTGTATTTATCCACATTGATCCTTATTTGCCAAGAGGATGCTCAAACACTCACTAAGGCAGATTTTTTGTGGTTAAGACTAGACTCTAACATTAAATGTGCCAAAATGTGGTGCTTCTAATTTGAGCAAAATTTTTCTGACTTTGTATAAAAATGAGCATGACTTTACAGGGAAGGGGGTGTGGATTAATGTGGCAAAAGACATCAAATTGTGAAAAAGTTTTGAGGCAAAATGCTGTCTCAGAGTAAGCCAACCAATAGGTGGTATAAACATAAATGAGACAATCTGAGGCTAGGTTCATATCTGCGGAATACGGTGAAAAGCAGTGGAGAGAAAAGTCCTGCATTGAGGACTTTTCTCTCTGCTGGTTTCAGTATAAAAACGGCGGAAACCAAGCGAACCCCATTATAGTCTATGGGTCCACGGGTAACTGTTGTTTTAGTGGACAGGCTGTCCATCGTTGGGGTCCCCCGAAGCAGCTGAACAACAGAGAGCCCAGCGCAAGTGTGAACCTAACCTAAAGCTGCACCAGATTTATCATCCAGCATTAGCAACTGTGATAAATTTGGCACATTTTTAGACCGCCTAGTCTAAGTTTACTCTTTGTAACTATTAGCAAATGTGGACAAGTGTGTCCAAGTTGGTTTAAGATTTATGAATGGTTGCACCAGCATTTTATTCCATGGGCCATAGAGGAGAGGTATCCTAGCTGCTTAGATTCCCAGTGATCTGACACTTATCTTCTATCCAGTATTTAGGGGATAAGTGTCTTTGGTGGCCCAACACCTTTAAGCTTGCTCTATTTGTGTCTCCATATATATGTAGTGATTTTTCTATCTCTACAGTATCTATATCTGTTATTTTATACAGGGGCTGATGCTCAGGGTAAATGCTAATCATCATTATTATGGTACCAGTGCTTGCAGTTATGTCCTGACCTCTTTTGGTGCCTGCATCTTCATAGACTGCCTATTCCTCCTTACATGCAGAAAATACTATATCTTGAACTGATGAGCCCAGCGGGAGGGAAACTGTCTTGACGGTAAAATAGCAATGATTACTGGCTGGTGCTTTGGTAACACGCAAGAACATTACTTTAATATTTGAGTTGCTTCACATTTATATGGATGTTTCTTCCATTAATACATATTTAAAAGGGATCTTTTTCCCTCTCCTGTTATGTCTGTATTAGTAAATATTTGAATTCTCTATAAAGTCACAATAATGGGCCATCTTTTTTAGAACTTTTTTAGTTCTGATCGATAATT
Source organism: Leptodactylus fallax (assembly GCA_947044405.1). NCBI lineage: Eukaryota > Metazoa > Chordata > Amphibia > Anura > Leptodactylidae > Leptodactylus > Leptodactylus fallax. The sequence continues at coordinate 6,517,107 of CAMRHE010000047.1, read as the reverse complement.
CCATTGCGGATTTGGTGGGAAAAGAGTGCAGCACTTGGCGCTATCGTCAGGGCAGAATTCCACGGACTCCATTATGAGTCAGTGGAGTACATAAGTCCCTGTTGGTGTCCATTATGTGACAAATCTTTCTGTCATTTTTTATTTTTTATTTTGGTGACTCCAGAAAACTGGAAATGGTACTGGAGATGTAAACAGAGCTTAACAAGTGTCATCTAAACATGCCAAGTCAACATATGGCATACACACAATGGCTTAATGGCTCATTGCCATCCTGTCATCATGTGGCTGGTAAGAACTTGCGTTGGCTGCAGTTTGTCATGTCCCCAGTCCCTTCAATGCTGTTCCTCACTCTTTCTGCTAGTTATTAATAGTAGTGTTCAGAAACTAGTGCAGGTGTATAGTCACCTGCAGGCAGTGGTGTAAATAATGGGGTAGCGGCTGCCACAGGGCCCGGGACATTAGGGGACACAGCGGGTCCCTTTTTTTTTTTTTTTATAATAGGCTGTTACTTGCTGCAGTAACCCCAGCAGGTAATGGGCCCTATTTACTTACCGATCCCGCTCCTGCTCACGACTGCCTGCGCACAGGAGCGTGGATTGGTAAGTAGGGCCGTGAGCCGTGAATCCCACAAACACTGCTATCATTATACTCTGGGGTCTTTTCAGACCCCAGAGTCTAATGATCAGAGGCCCAGGGGAGGTGAGGGAACATAAAAAAAACAATGTTAATTACCTCTCCTGCACTCCGGCAGTCTTTGGGCCTATTTGGTGACATCCCAGACGTCACGTGGGCCGGGCCTGCATCATTATGTGTCGCGATGCTGGCCTGGCTCACGTGACATCTGGTCCAACATTGAAGAAGGCCAAAAGTAGCGGGGTGTGCGCAGAAGCCAGGGAGAGGTAAGTAACATTGTTTTTATGTTTGTATCCTACCCAGGGTCTCCAATCATTATAGTCTGGGGTCTGAAAAGACCCCAGAATATAATAATTGTTAATGGGTGGTCCACAGTGGGGCATAATAGTGTGTTAAGGGGCCACTATGGGGCATAATAGTGTGTGCAGGCTCTACTATGGGGCATAATAGTGTGTGCAGGGTCCACTATGGGGCATAATAGTGTGTGCATGGGCCACTATGGGGCATAATAGTGTGTGCAGGGGCCACTGTGGCGCATAATAGTGTATGCAGGAATGCGGTTTATGCGTGGAGGGGGTTGGCGGGGGGGAGCCATGTCAAATGTTTGCCTTGGGCCCAGCCATTCTTAGTTACACCACTGCCTGCAGGAAATCTACATTATATGGTATGTTTTTGCATGTGGATTTAGCGCAGTGTGAGTCACATCACGTTTGACCCCCTGATTATCCCATATTAGGTTTGAGGAAAATTGAAATGTATACTGGGTTAAAGGGGTTTTCCATACCCAAATGGATTTTACATGCTGATGACCTATCCACTTGTACATGCCCTTATCCACTGGATAAGGCACCAGAACCACTGATCAGATACTGATGGATCTGCAGTATGAAAACTCCATTTGGGCTCAGACAAGCCCCTTTAAAGGGGTTTTCCCATCTCCCTTTTTCATCAGCTTTGCCTGCTGTCTCTTCTTCTCACTTCCTGTATTCCTCCTCCTCCCAGCTTGCTGAACAGGACACTATGAATTATCACAATACTTATTGTAATTACTAATATAAATGCAGATCAAATAATATGCACATGCTTCTAGAGAACGGACTCAGTGTTATGTGTGTGTTTACATAGAAAGATAACAGACACGGCTTTATCAGCAAACTGAAATTATCTGAGTCAGAGCTGTAGATAAGAGTGAGAGCAGTGAGTGACCTCACTTGTCCTATCACACGGGTCCGGCGCTATGGAAACGCTGTGTAAACAATGGCAGGAATAATTTCACATAGCAGGAAAACAGAGCAGCATTTCTAAAGCAATATAATTAGGAAAAGTCTTCAATTTACATAGGCTACCAGTATAGATAGGATCCTTGAGATGGGAATCTTTAACTTTACCCAGACCACCATGGACCTTTCAAGCCCCATAAGCCCTAAATCTGCCACCAACCCTGACTTTTACCTTTAGACAAGAAAAGTTGAAATTAAAATCGAAAGTTGCTTTTTTTTACTTCCGAAAAATTGAGATTTTAATGTTAGGCCATATGCAGCTCTGTTGCTAAGCCTACATTTTATTGGTGTATTTTACAAATTCAAGATTTTATTTTTAGGCCATAATGCCCAGCCGCATTGCTAAGCCTACATTTTATCAATGTAATCCACAAAAGCAAGATTTTTAGTTTTAGGCTGTAACGCCCAGCCCATTTGCTAAGACTACATTATATTAGTGTATTTCACAATACCCTCTCATTTGGACAGATTTAAAATGTGAATATAGGTGGAATGACTTTGCCAGCTGGGAATTCTTGCGATAATTATGCAGAGTTTATATGATGATAGCTGGAGGTTACTATGTCTCCAAGGAGCGCCACTGTGTTTCTTTAGCTTAATGAGAATGTTAAGCAAGGGAAGTGGATGCCATTTCATTGAGTACTGTACGTGAGATTCCTGAAATGTATTCCTGTATATAGATGGTATGTGCAATACAGAATTTTAATAAGTAGTGATTCAATTAATAATTTTCACAAGATAATGAGATGAATCAATGTTTGGCAATTGAATATTCTGAATAACTATTAAGGTAGGAGGATGTTATTGATGATTTCTTCATATTGTCTCATATATGGTGTTTGTTCTATATAGTAAGAACTGGATCCACAGATAATATCAAAGACGAATGTTCTGCCATTCGAAGAGGAATTAAAAATAATGCGGAGTGATGAGCAATGGCTTTAGATCTGCTGGCATTTAAAGCAGAGCTGTCACCTCTCCTGACATGTCTATTACTGCTAAGCAAACTTTATAAAAAATTTTATTGGATCTATAAATGGGCCCATAGCTGAGTATGGCAGAGCATCTTCCTAAACAGTAGGATTGTGACCCTAGTATGAAGAACAGTATCAAGATACGGGGCAGAAGCACTGTATGGGACCATTCATACGGCAGAAAGTAAAGAGGAATTTGTGGCAAACTTTTCTGCCTCATATTCCTCTCCAATTTCTGACCCTCTGCCTCCCAGAAGCTGCCTCAAAATCCAAATTCCTCAGTGTGAACATGCCCTAACTGTTCAGGTAAACTGAACTCACAAGGAGGCAATGAAGCTTGATAGTTACAGGAGAAGTTCTGGCATAGAGGCAATTGGCATATGGTTACAGTTAACTCACTAACAGGCACAGATGAGCCTGAATATAGACAGGTCAAGTGAGGCCACCAGATTTACTATAACTCACCCTACAAAACTGACTTTAGATATACCAAAAATCTACAGCAGTTTGTGACTGGCATAGATTTGAGATCAGGTGCACTTACTTGTGCAAGAGTCTCTTAGTAATTCTGTCAAGTCTTGCACCTGGATTCAACTAAGTCTAGTGTCTTAATAAATTTGCTTCCAGGCGGTGAGGACTGGTGACACTAGATTGGCAGGACATTTTTAAAGGTGAGTATAGCTTGAAATTTTATTTTATAACGTTTCCTTCTCATAGCCTTATTTAACAATATCTTAGGAAAGCCTCTTAAATGATATATTACCATTATGGTTATTCCGATACTGTCATCATGTACTGAGGTTGTTCCATTAAAGTATAACAAAATCCTCCAGTGGGCTAAGGCTGTAACACAATAATGAGCCCCTAATACAAGAGATGGAAAGGTCAAACCCAATTTGGGTATTTTTTTCTTAAAGGGGTTGTCCAGGCAAAAATGGACAACTCCCATTAACTTTTAAATCAGCCGGGGGCAGTGAAAAAAAAAAAATAAAATCATACCTGTCCCCGATGCTCCAGTGTCCTCCCGGCACGTTCCGGTTTTTCAGCTGAACGGGTCCAGAACTAGTATTAATACAAATAGTTTTATTCTTAATTCTGAAACTTTGGCACAGTACACTTTCAAAAAGTGAGGTGCTGAGCCAGCCCACTGAGAATAAAAGGTTAATTTAACAGTTAAGCACATGATTTGGGAGGCCAATCAGCAAAGGGAATGCAATGTCATACCTGTGACATCAGGGGTCTCTTCCTGAGGCCTGTTGGGGCCACTAATTGGCCTCAGCAGTCACGTGACTGCTGAGGCCAATCAGAGGCTTCACCGGAACTCCGGAAGAGACCTGTTGAGCAGAAGAACCGGAATGCGCTGGCAGGATATACATTTTTTTTACATTTTTTTCAATGCCCCCGGCTGATTAAAAAGTTAAACGGGTTGTCCATTTTTGCCTGGACAACCCCTTTAAGTTAATTTAAATAACTATATTGGTGATATGACCTGTATATATTATAATAACAAAAAAATGGATGTGCATGTGTTCTGTATAGATGGAGAGCAGCCCCTTATTTTCTCCACTGGGCCCAATGACCTCCAGTCCAGTTGTAAAGGAAGTGTTGATCCAGTGGATTTATTAACACCTTAGATTTTCCAGGATTAGATGACATCATCTGTTTTTTTCTTTTTTTTTTCTCTAGAAACAGCGCCACCATTGTCCATGTCAGGCATTGCATCTTTGATGCCATCGAACCTCCGGATACAGCTATTATATATTCATGTGTTTTTCATTTCAGAAAACAATTAAGAAATTGTCGCTGTAACAATTTCTTACTTGTTCTGTTACTACAAGATAATAGGTGTGGAAATACGATTGATATCACAAGTGATTTTTCATGTTCTTGTGTTAAACAATTTATCATAGGAATTATATTATTTGTAGATCATACTACAGGAAATGTTGTCTTTTTCAGGCTCTTTTATAAGCCCTGGAAGAAATTGTAAGATTTTTGTGATATGTAAATGCTGAGGTTCTTGTGTGCCACAGAAAATGTACAAAGTATGCAAATTTTCAGGCGGCTTATGGCAGACTTCAAGTTTTCAAGGGATTAACTGGTCATATTATCACATTACAGATAGCCAAGGCCTCCAGGGCTTCTTTAGTTTCAATATTGGCAAGTATGTTACTTAGGCATGTCAATATGAGGAAAGATTAAAGTGTGTCATTTGACTTTTTAGGATAAGCTGATACATAAGAGTAACATTATATCTCTTCATGATATGATTTATATTCTGCTGTTTCCAGAAGTTCCCCCTCTGCATGCTAGATGTCTAGTTTGCTGTCCTCAGAGAGACTAGCTGCCAAACACTGCACAAAGCAAGTACAGATCGTCACTCAGAAATAGCCCCAGAAACATGCAGGACATATATAGAGAAATACAAACCTGTAAATAAAGGAAATTAGTTAAATATTTCTATTCAGCTCCAGCATGAGTATAAACATGGATTTTTTTTTCCTCTTATCGCCTGCATTCCCTGCTCAGCCCTCCCCTTTCCATAAACTTCTATTGACATGAAATTATCTAAGTGATGTGACCTGCAGTCCGCCTCGAGAGTGATAGAGCATACACTATTAAATAGATCACTTAGACCCTATGATGTTGGTGCACTTACAATGGCTTTATAATCTTGGTAGTAAATTGAGAATTGTATAAATCCAACTAGAGACTGCCAAAGTCTGGTGTATTCAGGAGCTGAATTCACCCACCTAGTCTAACTGACAAGCTCCTTTCAGTGTAGCTGTTTCCCTGCTGAAATCTTATGCTATTCAATACAAACTGCCACTTCTTAGTCAGGCTTGGTGGGGGAGATTGAGAATATTTCATGAATGCAGCTAGATTTATGAGTCATGAGTCTCTAGCGAGATTAAAAAATAAATGATTCATATATAAGGAAAATACAACTGGAGTTGTTTCTGTAGCCCTCACCGTTCCCGAGCATTAAGTACTGTTAATTTTGGTGATATGTTATTTAGGCTCTGTACTGTCAGGTGGGCGGTGTCAAGCAGGGAAGGGGTGTGATTCTAAGCTCTGACAGTGCCTGTCTCTGATTGGAGCTTTGTGTTACATCCCCTTGCCTGCTTCTGTCTGACACCGCCCTCCTGAAAGTACAGAGCCTAAATAGCATATCAGGTAACAAAACTAACAGCACTTATTGCTCAGGAATGGTGGGAGCTAGAGAAAATAATCCAACTGCACTGGAATCAGTAGAGGGGCACCTATTAGCAGATGCTAAGGACTGGAGTTGGTGAAGGTGGTGGAAGATCCTCTTTAAAGTCACTGATCTCTACAGTATGACCCATAGTATAACTAATGTTTGTATTTTGAGATTGCATTGCTATGTGCTTGAATTTGTATACCTGGTTGCAGTCGGCATGGCTAAAATAAATTAACTTAATAATAATGAGAGGTGACCACTTACAGTACGTTTGGCCATATAGCGTATAAATCATGTATAAATGATAAATTTCTGTTGTAACATAATACATTTATGCTTCATCTATAAGTGCATAATACAATCATAATGATGTGTATGGGGGAAGTATAGAACATTCCATCATAGAAGTATCTTTTATACTACTTACAGAAACTCCACGTACTGCATGAAGGTATCAATGTCTTTGACGGTTGCAGAACACGAGGCAGGACTCTGTTACAACAGCAGAATAAGATACATAGAAAAAGCGGAAGTCACCAAAACTAAAGTGATCTCATGTCCTGATATTGACGACTACAGGACGCCGAATGAAAGCACTGAAGTCGTATGGTATAAGGTAAATCTCAATTTACTTTTAATTTATAGAAATGGCTTATCATAAGGCAATACAGTAGTGTAACTAGTGTCTAGTGTCCGATACCTCATATATGCTCAGCAAACAACTGATTTAGCAAGGGGAAACCATGGCCAGATATTCTATAGTGTCCCATGCAGGTGAAGTGTCATATTTTATGGCAGCCATGCAAATGAAAGGCAATTCATGTAATACATGGATTACCCAAGTTTGCTGCTTGTTATTGGCTGTGTGCTGTGACTCATAGAGAGGAATCACAAGTGGTTGTTGTCCTAATTGGACAATCCCTTTAAGGACCCATCCCTTATGAACATGATGTTACCCTGGCTCCAATGTTTATGTGCTGTTTGACACTAGCAGCACTGCACATTAAATGTCCAGTCTCATATTTTGTATAAATTGATATTTCTTATTGTAGTCCTCCTTAAAGTGTACTGTACCTGACCTTTAAGATGCCTTTTTAGGGATAAGCTGCTTTTACAAGACTTGTATTCTGCATGTAATAGCAGTTTTCCCCTCTGACAGATTTAGCTCCAATTTGTCTTTGAGCTACTGGGTGAAAACTAGCTGCTATGATGTCTCCCATACACTGTACACATAGAGAAAAGGAGATAGTTCTCCTCTATATATCCTTAGCTCAACCTTCCAAGTAAGGTTGTTAGCTCGTGTTTTCTGTGTGTCTCTCACAGAGCCCTTTCCTCTTTCCCCATCCCTCTCCATATACTTCTGTGGTGAGCTGTACTTTGATACTTCAGTGAACTGCAATCCATCTTGGGAAAGTGGGCCAATTTGCCCTCTTTTTTCCTACAGGATCATTGCATAGCCTCATGGCGCTCTCCCTAAGAAGAAACAGTATATATGTGTACATATATGCCCACAAAGGCCTTTCACCCAAACCAAACCTCTGTTCTGCACTCATGAAGGGTAATAACCCTGAAACAGTTGTCTTCAGATAAATAGCTAAGTCATGAGTATGTTTTAAAGGGTCGAACACTGACTTATGGAATTGATGCCATCCACCAGATGGAAAAAAATACTTATTTGCATTCAATCTTGAAAGTAAAAGTTACCCACATTTACATTAGTAATATAGGGACACTTCAACAAGGTCTGTCAACCTGACCCAGCATATCAACCCAGCCCCCAGATAAATAGGTTAGTGTTGCCTGAATCAAAGGGTGCTTTACACTCCCCATTGCCGAGATATCACTCTTTTTGTCAATATGCAAATTAGGTCTTTGGAAGAATAAAGGTGTTTCTTCTCATTTCTCCAAAGAGCTTATTTGCATATTGACAAAAACAATGATATCTTGACAATGGGGAGTGGAAAGAAGGCACCAATTCCCAAGGGGGAAAAGACCATTTTATTCAGGTGACCCTAACATATCAATATGTGGGGCTGGATTGATATGCTGGGTTCCTCTCCCAAACAAGCTGCAAAATGACTCCTTTTTCAGGCTTGGACATGCCCAAAGTATGGCAGAATTGTGAATTCTGAAAACTTCAGACTTTCAGGGCAGATTTGGTACAATTGGCAACTATGAGCCTGTAGTTTACCCGTCATATCCTAGACTTGTGATCAGTTTGCCTTTTGCATACCTCCCAACTTTCAAAGGACAGAAAGAGGGACAAAATATGTGGCGTGCTATGCATGCTGTGGCAAATTTAGCTCCACCCACTTCTACGTTGACTCTGCCCATTCTCATCTATTTTTCCATGTGCCTCCACACAGTATAATTCTCCTACAGTCACCCTAACATTATATTCCCCCACATTATAATGTTCCCCTCCAATTGCCCCACAGTATTAAGTCCCTCTCCTCGTGCCCCAGTTTAAACTGGTGGCCACTAGAGGGTGACATTAAGCTATGGGGCAGCTGGAGGGTGACATTAAATAGTGGGGGTAGTTGGAGGGGGACATTAAATGTCCCCCTTCATCTGCCACCAGCTTAATGCCACCCTTCATCAGCCACCATCTTAATGTCCCCCCTTCATTTGTCACCAATTTAATGTCTCCCCTTCATCTGTCACCAGCTTAATGCCCCCTTCATCTGCCCCCCAGTTTAATGTCCCCCTTTATCTGCCACCAGTTTATTTGCCCCCTTAATCTGCTCTTAATTTAATTGCCCGTTCATCTGCCCCAGTTTAATTGCCCCCTACATCTGCCTTCAGTTTAACTGCCCCCTACATCTGCCCCCAGTTCCCCCCTCTTACTCACACATGCTATCTCTTCGATCACTCTCATTCCCAGCAGATTTCTGTGTAACATCACAGTCTATCCCGCAGTATCCAGAATAGCTCCGCCCACACGAGTCTGATCACATGATCATGACGTCATCAAAGGTCCTTTAGCCCACTAGGATTTAGCATCTACCATTTAGTCTTTGCTCTCCCCTAATAAAGTTTAACAGCAAAACACTTCAGGGGCATAGCGGGACAAACTGTAAGCTATGCGGGACCGCGGGACAGCAGTGCGAAATCGGGACTGTCCCGCCAGATGCGGGACGGTTGGGAGCTATGCTTTTGGGCTACTTACTGATAGAACTATAGTACTGCATACTTGCCATATATGCAGAGTCACAACTACTGTAGGTCTAGGTTGACACACTGGGTTCTCCCTGATCACACCCAAAATGACTCCTTTTCATGCTGAGACATGGCAGAATTGTGTCTGAAAATTTAAGACGCTCTCTGCAGATGGGACAGTTGGCAGCTATGAGCCTGTAGTTTACCCGCCACATCCTAGACTTGTGATCAGTTGCCTTTTGGGGTAATATTGATAGAAACTACAGCACAGCATACTTACCATATATGCAAAGTCAGAAGTACCGTAACAAGATGACTGCAGCGGCAGATCTCCTATATAAATCCATTCTCAGCTGTGCTATTTATTGTCCATGTAAAATAATCTGTTAGACACAGCTGCAGAGAGAATTTGGTGTCTCTGTATGAATTATCGGAGACGTTCTTGCATTTAAGCATTATGTGCTACCACCAGAGAGGCCAAAGCAACAAATGAGAAAATCTGGCAGACATGTACAGTATGATATCTCTCTAGTGAAAGATTTTCTTAATAGGGGCTACAGTAAGCAGTCACATTACGTGCCGGGTCCAGTGGATATAATTCCTGGAATAGTGGGGGATGTGTGATAACATTTATAAATGAGTGACTATAACATTAGGCCTCCGAGCACAGTTTAGCATGTGCGTGACTCAGCCATGAAAGTGTAAGTAAAACAATATTAGGAGTCACCTGGGAGTTCTGCTTCCAGTCCCCACCATTCAGCGCTCAGACACAATGGGTGATGAATGGTTCTTCAGTCCTTTTGCAAAGAGTGCATGAATCTGGCAGAGTGTCAGCTAGAGGATAATGCACCATCTTAGGATTGTAGGTCTCAATCCAATTATACCTCCTGCTACTTGTACTACTTTTATTTATGCTGATGTTTTGCACGCACTGCTTTCCTAGGATATTGAAACACTTAGCAAACATTTCTTAGCGCTGTCATCAATTCATGTAAGGTGACATGTTATTTTAAAGTTGTAGCCTTGTAATATAGCTAAACCCTTTGAAGCCAAATACAGTATAAAGTAGTAGCCAAGTTCATAGTTTTAGGGAGCTGTGAACCCATGTATTACCCCTGCGTGCCTCTGACTTCATATGGAGCCATATGGAGTTCTTGCAGAAAAGAACATGCAATGTTGTGATGTTACAGATGTATTCTGCCATAGAAACTTTACTGCATAAGTAACAGAACTTACAGCAAAGTCAACCAAAAACAGATTGGTCGTCTCAAAGCTTCCAGCGGTTCTACCTACATCAAGTAGACTGGCAAACCTGGGTGCGATAACAATTTTTCCTATGAGCCTGCTCCTAGAACAGAATGGTCCCTCTGTGGATCTGTGTTAAGGCACGAGTTATGTGAAATCCCAGTGTATAAATGTTTTTTGTAAAAAAAACAACAAACAAAAAAAAAACCACTCGCTTTAAATAATAAATAAAAATATTAACACTCACTTGCTTAAGCCACTCACAGTCCAGTCCTGCTGACACCAATGATTGGCCAAAGTAGTCACATGGTTAGATGCACATGATTGGCTGCCTACAACTAAGGCTAGGTTCACATCTGCGCTCGGTCTCCGTTCAGGGATTCCATCCCCCATTCCACTTCAAAAATGAGGAGAGAAAAGTCCTCCAGGCAGGACATTCTGAACCTTGTCAAGAAGACTGAACAACCCATTTAAATTATTTTATTCTACAGTCTGTATTACATTAACCACTTCCGGATCGCCCATTGGGTTTTTAAGTCCAGATAGTGGCTTCCTTGTTCTGCAAGGACGTACCGGCACGTCCAAGCAATTTTCAGCAGTTTCACGAAATTGTGCAGCTGATGAAACAGGGAGCTGGCTGTAACCAGAGAGAAGGCAGGGAAGGTTTATTATGCCATAATGCAGCTCCCCTCAGACCCGGCGGTCACGTGATCCGCCGGGATCAGAGCCTGTTAGAGCTGCTGGGTCCTACAGGACCCAGATCAGCTCTATAGTAACAGGCAGGAGGCTGTGATTCCTCCTGCAACTGGGGCTAAATGTGCCAGCCCCAGTTACAGGGGAAATCAGCCTCCTCCACAGAAAAAAACTGTGATCAGATGTCTCCAAAGGTCTATTATGACCTTATGGGGACACAATGTAAAAAAAAATGAATAGAAAAGTAAGAAAATAAAATAAAATAATTTAAAAAATGAATAAAATAATATGCCAATAACTTGCCTTTATTACAGGTTCTAGCCCCACCCCCAACACCATACAAAATAAAAATTACCGTAACGAAGAGGAAAAACTATTTTATAAAGTTTTTTAGTAACACTTTGTGCTATTTAAAAAAAAAAAAAAAAAAGTGAAAAACAGACACAATTTCTCTCCTATTTTGTTTATATTTTCCAGGATATAAAAAAAATTAAAACACATGCAAAAATAAAAACAACATAAAAATAAAGCCCTATGTGTCACCGAAAAAAGACGCAGAAATTAGTTGAACAACCCAAATGTTAAAAATGTTATAGCCCCCAAAACTGCACATACAAAATACCCAAAAATGTGTCTGGTCCTGAACCACAAATTGGCCCAGTACGGAAGTGGTTAAAGGGCGTCTAATTTATTTATTTTATTTTTGCTTACTTGTATAGCACTTTCAAAGACATTGTCAGTCATTGTCCCAAATAGGGCTCACAATCTACATTCCCTATCAGTATGTCTTTGGAGTGTGGAAGGAAATCGGAGTACCCGGAGGAAACTCACGCAAACACAGGGAGAACAGATGTTGTCCTTGGCAGGATTCCAACCCAGGACCTCAGTGCTGCAAGGCTGCAGTGCTAACCACTGAGCCCCCATTCTGCCACACTGAGCCACCGTTCTGCCACATCTAACAGTTTTTAGCATATTAAGCTATTAGCAGCATTGTGTAAAGAAATGCATCAACTTTTTATCCATACCTTTGCTGTGTCATTGTGCCTATGCCAGTTTTCAGAATTAAAATATTTATTATCTTTGCAAATGAGCTTAAGTGTGCAACAGGGACATCCTAGAGCCTCATTGTGCATAGTTTTTAACTTTTCACAGCAGCCTACAGCTCTCAGATCCCGCCCCTCATTCACTGTATTCCCTATTCCCCTCTGGCGTTGATGTTGTTGATTAATCTTAAGGCAAAATTCCAAAAATAAGTTGTAAAATATAGATGTAGAAAAGGCTTCTAATGCATTAAAAGGGTTTTCCCTTCTCCCTGTTTCAGCAGCTTTGCCTGCTGTCGCTTATTCTCACTTCCTCTATTCTTCCACAAGCTAGTGGGAGGCAGCTTTGACTGCTTGATGAACAGGACACTATGAAGTATTACAATATAGACTTTGTCTTTACCATGAGAGATTATTTATTATGATTACTAGAAATGTAATATAAATGCAGATGAAATAATATGCACAGTAAGTATGTATATTACATTACACAAGTTTGTATAAAACAATTACCATGCTTCTACAGAGACTCACTGTTATCTTTGTGCTTACATAGAGAGATAACAGACATGGCTCCTGGAGCCTTTATCAGCAAACTGCAATTAGCTGAACTGATTGTCCTGCCGGCAGAGCTGTAGATAACAGTGAGAGCACTCAGTCGCCTCCAGAGAGCAGTGACTCCCGTGATTTGTCCTGTCTTATCATACAGGTCCAGCTCCATGGAAAAGCTATGTAAACAATGGGAGGAATAATTTCACATAGCAGGCAAACAAAGCAGTATTACTAAAGCAATGTATTTAGGAAAACTCTCGAATTTACATAAACTAGCAGTATAGATAGGATCCTTGACATGGGAATACTCTTTTAACAAAACTGTGGCATAGAGTGTTAACTCAACTCTCATTGGGTTTTCAGTTGCGTTTGTTGTTTTCTGAGATGGGATATCATGGCACAGAAAGTTATTATGCTGCATTAAGTCAATTTTAACAGTGCAACATTTGTATGTTTAGAAGTCTGTTATTCACCTATTTTTCTCAGTTGATTCCTATGGAATTGGCTTTTCCTTAAGAAAAAAAAAGGTAAAACTTTTGCTAAACGTATTCTATGGTTGTTTATACACCACTGTCTACAATATAAGTTCTTCTCCAACATGCTTATTCCTAGGCTCTATACTCCCTCTATGACATGCCTGACATACAATTGCATTTGTCCAGACAGATTATATAATACAGGAACATTGGCACAGTGGGCACACACTCTCATACTGTATATTATCAAAGAATAAACACAAACGTCACATACAGAATCTTCTGAAATTTGTTCCGACTTCCATACTGAGAAAATAATTCAAATGAATCCGCTCCTGGTGAATTCTGCAGCTCCTAAGCTCTATTATTATGGCTGGTAATTTACTTCTTATAAAGTTTAGTCAGTATTTGACTGAATTTATTATTTTTTGCTCTCATCTTCCTTGCCGGAAAAGACAATTGAATGTGACATTTAAAAGCCCTTTTCAAACCAATTTTCCTATGTAATTAAACCTATTGCCTTGTTTTTTAGGTGTTTTTTTTAAACTCTTGTGTCTATGAAAAACTAATTCTACAATAATATATTCTATGGATGCCTCACTGTGTTCTCTTACTAAGACAGTGGCTTAAAAAACCTAAATCTAATACATAAAGCTGCTCATGCATTTAACTAGACTAAATGTCCTCTCTAATTGTGCTTTCTTTGCAGGAATGCAAGCCAAAGAAGTGGAGAAGCCTGATTATACAGAAGGGAAATAGCCTTTTGATACAAGATGTTCAAAAAGACGATATGGGAAATTATACTTGTGAAATTAAGTTTGAAGGCAGATCAATCAGGCGGACAATTCAGCTAAAGGTAACAGGTAAGAAGTGAATGTGAACGGCGCCCTGTGTGTGAGGACGTATCTCATGACTTCTATTCTTATCCTGTTGAATGCCGACCCCTGTCCACATAGTGCAGTATAAGTAACCAATACAATTATTTGGCTAAATGGTGCTTAAATATCACTGCTCCAGCCTCTTAATTAATCAGATGTACTCTTGTGCGCCATATTGAAAAGCTACAACAGTCAAGAACTATTTTCAGTCAGACTTGGCTTGAGTTATAATACATAGGTTGGACCAAAGTGTCCTTGACCCACCTCAGCCTGCTCTTCACCTCACAACCATGAGGGAGAGGGCCGTTAAAGAGGATCTTTCATGCTAGAAAGTTGACAGTGTGCTGAATTCAGTGCCAGTATGCACCCCGGTGCCAGAGATGCACTGATAGTTCTCCACTGTCAGAAGGGTGGGCCTTACAGCCTAGTGCCATGTTGCAGAACCTATGGCACGCATGCCAGAGGGGGCACTTAGAGTCCTCTCTGTTGGCACGCACACTGGTGCCCCATCCAGTCTTCCTGATTGCTCACTAACAGGGAATCCGGTATAGGATTCCCCGTTAGTGAGCGAGCACTTCTTTCAGCTGTGTGCTTACACTGACAGCAGAGTGTGGCCTCTGCCCCGACACAGGCGCGATGACGTAATTCATCAGCTCCTGCAGTGATAGAAGAAGGAGGATGCTATTTACCTGCTGTTCGTGGGAGTGCTGGAAAGTAGCATATTATACTGTGTGGAGGCTCGCTGTGGAGTGTATAATACTTTGCGGGGGCCCACCAGGGAGCATATAATACTGTGCGGGGGCCCACTGTGGAGCATGTAATACTGTGTGTGGACCCACTGTGGAGCATGTAATACTGTGTAGGGCCACACTGTGGAGCGTGTAATACTGTGTGGGGTCCCACTGAGGAGCATATAATAATGCGTGGGGGCCACTCTGGAGCATAATTTACTGTTTGGCAGCCACTGTGGAGCATATTGTACTGTGTGGAGCACATTGTACCGTGTGAAGGCCACTGTGGAGCACATTGTAACACGTGGCAGCCCTTCACTATTTATGTCACACAGTATCTGTTTTATAGCAAACATGATATTATTACAGGTTATAATAACATTGCACTGTCACTATAAAACAGATCCTGAGCGATGTAAATAGTGAACATTAATTGTTAAAAAGTACCAAATGCAAACTTCTACCTTTCAATACAAAGTTGCTTTGTATCATTGAAAGCTCTGTAAAACCCCATTCACACGACTGTATTTCGCAGGTCCGTAACTGTCCGCAATTGTGGAGCCACACAGTATTAAGGTTAAATTGCCATGTTGGCACTTTGCGATAAATTAATGGGTTTTGGGTTGCAGTCTGGGCACTCAGTCTCTAAAAGGTTCGCCATCACTGGCCTAGCTTCATCGCTGGGCAGTGAGGAACGGCTGTCCCCTACAGTACTATTCAGTAGCCTTGTACTCTCAAAGGTACTTCTAACAAGCACATTGCCCTGTTAAGTTATTACAAGAGTATTTAATTTTCTGTATAAAGGCGACCCTTATTGTAGAAAATTGAGATTTGAACAACACTACCCGCATTAAAAACTCACCCACAGCTTTTTGGGGTGTCAAGGTATTGGGTGATCGTCATTGGTGCCTACTCTGTTTGAAGGGAAAACAAGATGAAGACATGCAAAACTTAGAGGTCCATAAATACATGGTCGGTGGTGGCCAGCAGCCGACTCCTGCATGAATCAAGTTTTGGGGCTGCCTCTGATCACCATACCAAACAGTGCATGGCGCTGAAAGCAGGTGTTGCTTTGCCTTGCCAGGAGTCATCACTGCAGCTCTGCTCTTATTGAAGTCCCATTACACTGCAGTAACAGCACCCGGCCACTATACAGGGCATGGAGCTCCTGTATCTGCTTCCATCCGATGTGTATAGTACAGAGATAGAAAGCAACTTCAAACAGTTCATCTGTGTTGGGTCTGACTGTCAATACCTCACTGATGAGATATTTATGGCCTGTCCTAAGAAAAAAAGATGCCTGGACAATCCATTTTAATGCTTAACTAATGGATTCCGCCTGATTCTGAAAAGCTGCTACTTGGCATTAGTCTGTTACCTATATCGAGACAGATGAAGCAACTATTTGGAGGGAGGTCCCCAACAGGTCTATGTAGATGCCTAATTCATGTTCAGCCAACTTGCATGCGAAAACAAATGTATCTATAAGAACGTTAAACTGTACAGTAAAATCTATTGTATCCGTTTACATTGTCAAACTGAATATACAGTACAGTTACTGTATGAAAGTGAAAAATTCCTGTGCACTTATTATTTTACACTACATTTAACACAATTACAGCTTTCACTGGCTCCATATCCACAGCTCTGAGCAAGATTTACTGGAGTAAATGCTAGCCAATATTCAGATTACATCTCCTGCATCTCTAATACAGTTTATGTCAAACACGTTCCATTTGGTCAAACTGAAAAAGTCTATTCTCAGTGGAATATGAAACAGATGTTTTTCTTATATAGATTTTTATTGCTTTTTTACATTTCAGAATGCTGAATACTTTGAGAATTCATAAAGACTATAGTAAAATAAGGGGCCTTAAATTGGATGGATAAAATAAGTGACCCCGTCTTGTTTTACCGTTTTATTATCAGGTAGACACAGCTTTGTCCTGGTGACAGCCTTGAGTTTCTTCTTCAGCTACTTCTCAAAGATTCTCTGTTGGGTTCAAATCTTGTCACTATACATGAGTTATCATTGTTACTAGAGGTGTAATTCGAAGCTCCTGGGTCCCAGTATAAAATCTATAATGGGGCCTCTTCTTATCATGTTGCACTTAGAATTGTGGTGTACTTTGGGGCCCCTTCTGGCTCCAGGGCCTGGTAACAACTACTACAGATGCATCCCCTATAGCTATATCCCTGCTTGTTACCATGCAGTAGTCACTCATTGTAATGTTTATGGAATCAGCTTAAGATGACATGCATTTAAGATGTGGTGCATTCCTTGAAGTAGCTATTAGGAAAGCCTATGGCCAGCAAAAATTCTCAGGTAGACTTAAATGAATGATTCCCAACTGGTACCAACTGGCCTAATGTATGACATGGAAATTTTCCACATTCCATTATATCAATTAGCAAAAAAAAAAAAAAAAATGTTGGGTAGATGGATAATGGAGTTTATGGCAACTGTCTGATCCCATCTGAACTGTATAGGGAAACCAATTTTTTTTTTATAGAGGACCTTTCACCAACTACTTCTTAGCATCTGTTAGGTGCCGCTCCTCATATTCCAACAGAGTGGGAATTTTTTCACTAGCCCTCCCTGTTCCTGAGCAGTCAGTGCAGTTAGTTCTGGTGCCTGATATGCTACTTGATACTCTGTACTGTGAGGTGGGCAGTATCAGGCAGGAGCAGGAAAGGGGGCATCATTCAGAGTTCAAATTAGAGGTGACAGTAAAGTCTAAATAGCATATAAGGCACTAAAAGAGACAACACTTATTACTCAGGAATGGTGGGGGCAAGAGAAAAAAAATTCCAACTGTTCCAGAATCAGCAAAGCAGTGACTATTAAAATGCAAATAACTGGGCTTGGTGAAGGTGGTGAAAGGTCCTCTTTAAGACCACATCAGTATAATTTTTAGATCTTAGCTGGCAGGAGAACATTCCACTTAGGACCTTCTTCAGTTGCACGTCCATATCTGAGATACTCGTTTACATACCAATATTGTGCACTATGGATATTGCATCTAGAGTTTAGATCCTGGTGTGTAAGCCAAGATTTTGGGCTTACTGGGCTCAAAAACTCTAGCCCTTATAGTTTAAAGTCAAGACATATCACATACAGTATGCTGCACATTCTGTATTGTCATTATTAACCAGTTTTTGATGGTTTAAAATGTTCTGGAAACTATAGAAATATCTGATAAAAATTCAGATGTAAAACTAAAAAAGTTGTAAAGAGAATTCTATATCTGCTGTCCCTTTATACTTCACAATAATGTACAGTATACTCTTTAAACTCTAAAAAGTTTTCTGGCACAAGGTTTTGTTATTTCCAACCAGTCAGTCATTACCAAGCTGCTCTCTGAGCTGACCCTTTAATGCTTCGGGTCTTATGGAGCTTTTTACTCTGCATTTTAACCTTTC
The DNA here is from genome assembly GCA_947044405.1 of Leptodactylus fallax. Classification (NCBI taxonomy): domain Eukaryota; kingdom Metazoa; phylum Chordata; class Amphibia; order Anura; family Leptodactylidae; genus Leptodactylus; species Leptodactylus fallax. The sequence continues at coordinate 6,498,821 of CAMRHE010000047.1, read as the reverse complement.
TGCAAATCATCAATAAAGACACATCTATTATTCACGTGAAATACAATATTTCAAAATGTGTGGCCAAGAATTTACTTAATGTGGGACCCCGAGGTGTCATAATTAGAAGAAGAAGGGCAGAGATCAAAAAAGATTGCTAATTCATTATTCTATGTAATAATAAATTATGTGTTTTCAATGAGAAGTTGACGGGTTCTCATTAAATCTAAATGTACTGCCAAACAATAGTGTGGCTAAGTGAAGACATGTATAAAACCGCGGCTAATTTCATTTCTGCTGTATTCATTATCTTTAACAGCATCAATAACTATTGATATAAATGAGATTATGAGTGCACACTTGTCCGGGACCTGGGGGTATTCATCTTGGCAAGTGTTCCTCGTAGAAATATGTAAATCACAAGACTTTAATTCTTTCATCTCATCAAATTATAATGGAAGGTTTACCATCTTCCAGATGTTTATAGTAGTAGAGCATTACACCTGGTTAGCCACTAGTTGGAGACAACTTGTCCAGGATGGAAAAACTAGATCTTCCACTCTTGTCCATGGCATTTCATCTTATCCTTATTCAAGTGAGTGGAACTGATCTCCAATACCAGATACAATCCATCAACAAAAGGAAATGTAAGGGCAGCTATTGATGGCATTGATGGAGTGGTTCTAAACTGGAGTGAGTGTGCGTTATTGTACTATATGTTGGGGGTGCCAAAGTGGTCCCTTATCAAGTACCCAAACACTCCCTGCTCCGTGACGCTGTCCTGTCATAGGCCAGGTGTCTGATCTACTGCCAATCACTGGACCAGTAGGGGATCAATGGGATTGATGGGTCTATTTTTGTAAGTCATTCTTGATGTTTTTTTTTTATATTTTTTCTTCACTGGGCAACCCCATTACCCTTGAATTTCTGATGGTTGAAAGTTTTTTTGTTAATAGGTCATTTTGGGAATGCTCACATAAGCATGGACGTGGACATTTAGCACTTCTTGATCACATACTGTAATACATATTATATTTTTGCTATACTAATAGCGTTTATTAAACTAGTTTTAGACTGTTTCATATGCTATATTAAGTGTGATTTATGTAACAGATGCCAGATGTCATGTAGCATGAATTCAGATATTTTCCTGTGTGATGCCCCTTTCTTGTACAAATGATGTTGACTTGTCTATTTCCATCAGATGACATAATTTCCTGTCTTAGAAATCACAGAGTGGACTCTGCTAACAGACCGTCTGTAACTATTGTGGTCACAGACAATAATTCTAATGGGCACTCGGGAGATCACAGTGCAAAGAGATTGTAAAAAGAATGGGGGAAATTTATTAAGACTAGCATTCTGTGCATCGCTCTTAATCCATTCACCTCCTGGTGTAAACGTCACCTGAATTATTAAGATTTTCTGGCCTCTTAATAATTCAGGTGCACTCTCATCAGCCAGAATTGAAATCTGTGTCAGTCAGAAACTGGCATAATTTTCAAATATAACTCATACCAGCTTTCTGGCAAGAGTTCTAGTAAATTTGTTGGATCAAGGAGTTCCTACCCTGGCCCGCCTTGATCTCTACCCTACCCACTTCTGTAAAAAGTGTCGAAAGGGGTGCAGAAAAATGTGGCACAAGAAAGGGCCATGTGGCAAAGAACTGGCATGGCTTGGTTAGTAAATTTGCTCCTATTGTCTCTGTACTATGACCCACACACCAATTTGATTTCCATATATCCCTTGCCGTATACCTCTTCATAAGTGGATGATTTTGGCAATGATATCAGTTGATCACTGAGAAAGAACAGTGATCATCTAATTTTTGGGAAAAGTCTTTACTGGACAGGGGTTGTCCTTTTAAACTATTGATCCTGACACCCACCAGTTCCTCAATAAAGGGGTCCCAATAGACTACAATGGTTCAGAAGTGTCTTTCCAGAGTGAAACAGAGAAAGGAGCTGTAGTGATATGATGCAATGGATAAGTCACCAACTCCAACTTTAGAATAAAATGAAAAAAAAAAAATATATATATATATACACACACACACACACACACACACACACACACGTGGACAAAATTGTTGGTACCCCTAGTTTAATGAAAGAAAAACCCACAATGGTCACAGAAATAACTTGAATCTGACAAAAGTAATAATATATAAAAATTCTATGAAAGTGAACAAATGAAAGTCAGACATTGCTTTTCAACCATGCTTCAACAGAATTTTTAAAAAAAGAAAACTCATGAAACAGGCCTGGACAGAAATGATGGTTCCCTTAACTTAATATTTTGTTGCACAACCTTTTGAGGCAATCACTGCAATCAAACGATTCCTGTAACTATCAATGAGACTTCTGCACCTCTCAACCGGTATTTTGGCCACTCCTCATGAGCAAACTGCTCCAGTTGTCTCGGGTTTGAAGGGTGCCTTTTCCAGACGGCATGTTTTAGCTCCATCCAAAGATGCTCAATAGGATTTAGGTCAGGACTCTTAGAAGGCCACTTCAGAATAGTCCAGTGTTTTCCTCTTAGCCATTCTTGGGTGTTTTTAGCCCTGTGTTTTGGGTCATTATCCTGTTGCAAGACCCATGACCTGCGACTGAGACCAAGCTTTCTGACACTGGGCAGCACATTTCTCTCTAGAATCCCTTGATAGCCTTGAGATTTCATTGTACCCTGCACAGATTCAAGACACCCTGTGCCAGATACAGCAAAGCAGCCCCAGAACATAACACAGCCTCCTCCATGTCTCACAGTAGGGACAGTGTTCTTTTCAAGATATGCTTCATTTTTCCATCTGTGAACATAGAGCTGATGTGCCTTGCCAAAAATTTTGATTTTTGTCTCATCTGTCCATAGGACATTCTCACAGAAGCTTTGTGGCTTGTCAACATGTAGTTTTATATATTATTACTTTTGTCAGAATCAAGTTTCTGACAAGTTTCTGTGACCATTGTGGGTATTTCTTTCATTAAACGAGGGGTACCAACAATTTTGTCCACGTGTGTGTGTGTGTGTGTGTGTGTGTATATATATATATATTACAATTATTGATATTGTATAATTGTTTAGATATATAGTTTGTTGTATTCTTACTTTCATGAATTGAATCCCTTGATTTTTTATTTTAGGCATTAGAGGAGCTTTACTGCTTCTGTCTGATCGAGGCAGTCATTTAAGAATTTGGGCTGGGGTCAAGCTGTGGAAAAATGTTGAAGTCTGAGTTGGTGGATTGGTCTACCAACTCCACACCTCTGAAAGATGCACAATACATTTTGAGAAAAGAAGTGTCTTCTTGTAGAACCAATGATATCAGCCTTTAGGGATTGTATTTTATAAGGGTATATCCACATGGGACCAAAATTCTGTGGATTTTCACTTTTTTTAGATTTCCAGATTGCAAGAGGACAAACCAGAATCTGCATCCTAAATTCAATATTTTTTGGTAGTAAAATCTGTCTTTGTCATTATTGTCAGAAATGTTTAATAACTTAAGAGATTCCGTTTTATAGTTTAGCGCTGCGGGTGAGCAGATAAGGAGCTATTGAGAAGCTCACAGAACCGCTGATGACTTGATTAAAGAGAGCCAGGTACTGATTCAGGAGCGAAGAAACACAAGTCCTTACATATGATGATTGCATTTGTTCTTCTATGCTGATAACTAGCGCTGTAGCATGCAAATGGAGGTGAGTCACCAAATTCAGCTGCATTCTAATAAGGTAGAAGAGAGATGGCCATTCAGCATGCTTTGGGAAGAAGACAAGAAAGGTCATGAAAAAGCCTATTTCTGTTTTAACTGGACGTATCATTATTGTTTCGTCTTTGATGCCAATTAAAGTGGCACCAAACCTAAAAAGTACAAAAGCGCTGCTGAGATAAAGAACTGCCAATCACTTTCATGCATATGCATGGAAATATAACTGGAGTTTCTTGAGATTAGAGACGTGAGATGAAGTAGTAGTTATGGGGAAGACTTTTTCTGGACTTGCTATTAATAATTCCCATTGAAGAACTGTCTTCCAACTAAAAACTACTGCCTAGAGACTAACTGCTCAGTAAATGTAGCTAGGATGGTTTGTAATTTTAATATAATGCACAATTAGTCTTAATCAGACATCCATAATGTGGCCATATTATACATGCAATATTGCAGAGGCTATGTCTATTCCCACTAAGTTAGCGCTGGTGCTTTGCCTGGGTCCAACAAGGAGTAACATCTGCATGGAGTTTGTATTTTCTCCCCGTGTCTGCATGTCTTTCCTCCAGGGAACTCTGGTTTGCTCTCACATGCCAAAAACATACTGATAGGTAGAATTGGCTTCTCATAAAACAACTTACCCTTGTGTGTGTTGGGATGACTTATTGTATGGCCACCACTAACCCTTATTCCATAACTCTCCCTGTGCTGTGAGTCCCTTGTGTAAGAAAAGCGCATTATAAATGTTTGTCATTGTCATTCACTGTTGGTCTAATGAACTGAATGAGGGGCTCTAGTCAGTAGACCCATAGTTGGCCTTGAAATATATACTAGTATGCAGAGGCAATATGCTTGTCTGGAAGAGACCCTGTAAGAAGGCATGATAAATACTACTGGCTAGCAGAGGGTATCAATGTAACTTACTTTATTGAACAGCTAATGATATAGAGCATAAACAAAACATAAATAACAACGCAAATGATCTATAATGTCATTCACTTCCCAGAGATACAGAATACCTATTATATCAATATATCCATGCAAACATTTTAGGACAAATTTGCAAAATTCTATGGTAAGGGTACACAAGTTGGCTCCAGCCTGTGCCAGTCACTGCACTGGTAGCCTGTCCACTATAGAATACAATTTAAGTTTATCACCGTAATCCACAAACTTTTCCATATGGCTGCACCTTCCTAAATCTCCCCCCTAATCTCTGTCTACCACCTTACCCATGCTCTCTGTTATGCCAGTGATCTAAGACTGACATCCCACAACTGTCTTCAAGACATCTCATAAGTTGCAGCAATTCTCTGGAAAGTGCTATCCAGGACAATTGGAATTAACATCCAACTTCTCAGCTCCAAGTACATTGTAAAAATGTATACAATCTCTTTAGGCAGGCCTATCACATCTCCTCTTTTAACACTGCTTAAGCTCCCCAAAGTAACCCTCCTCCTCTACCCTTCCACCCCACACACTTTATACCACAGAACATGATGTCTTTAAGGTCTATCCCGGTACACCCAAGCAGTTTGGATCCTTGCATTCAAGGACACGACACTGGCTGATGACGGGCTTAGACGGCTCATATGTGACAACATAACTATTTTTTACCTTATAGAAAATAGCAACAGACTGTTCTTTCCTGTACAGTGGGCCACAAGAAGCAAAAAGTACACTGCCCAGTATTTTTTAGAATCATGGCCAACATATGCAATTGTATATGACAAACCTCAGAGGTATTTGCCTGGAATACTCTCATCATATATCTGACAGATCCAGTAGTTATGAACAGAGCCTGATTTTGTTGGTACTTGATTTAGATTTCCTGAGCACAACTACATAGTCGCAGGATCTTCCCCTGAACAGGTACAATGGCGCCTTAGTTGGGGGAGGCTTGCGTATTGGTATTATTTGCATAGTACTGTATGGCTGTTGTACAGTAGCTTGTCACTCTGACTGAGAACACATAAGGATATAACAATGGTTGGTTTTAGAGTTGCGAACAGAGTAATATGTGGGGTGGTTAGGATTAGCTTTATATGTGAATATATTTATTACAGAACAGTAGTTTGAGCGTCACTGAGAATCCTTGAGCTTTGGATGTACTTTTGTTGCCATTCTAGATGGTTACTAGATCAGCTGAGGTTTATGTATTATAAGAAACATTTGCATCATCCCTTTTCATGGGCTGAGTTAATTCAATGATCTGACTGCAAATGGACATTCTCCTGTTTGGGTTGCTATGGAAAATTGCCTAGAGGCCATATGAGACATACTGTATAGTCAGTGATGTTCCTTGGTCTCCAGGGCAGTTAGCCAGCTGTACTGTTCCTTGGAATCCACATTCAATTAATAGAGCAGCAGTAATGCCTACTTAAGAGATGTCTTGCATACTGTAACATTACCTTGAAACCAGAATGTACACAGCACCAGCTCAATAAATGTTACGCCATAGATATTAACTCATGCCTTGCAATTTACAGTAAATCAATCATAATACTTTGTCTCCCTCTATCTTCTGATGTAAGTGTGTTTGCATTGGGGAAGAGTTCTCAAAATCGGCCTTAGCACGCCAAGTTTAAAAATCCCTGTGCCATCAGAGGATGTGCCATAAAGCAGGGGTATCTCCAGGGGGGTTGTGCGCCTGCATTGAAATCTCTGCCAGCTCATAGCTGGTGTAGATGTTAGGCTTCATTTACACCAGTAAACTGGCATATATGATGATATATCTGATGGAGCGGTGGTCCCGTCTATGCCACGTCCCTTTGTGAGAGTGGCAAAGGTGGCACAAAAGAGAGAAAGTCACAATTTTTTGCACAGAACCTCAATTGTTTTCATGCTTTACACATCAGGAAAATGACATACCAGGAATGATAAATCTCTGCTGTTGGCTTTTAAGACTGTACGCTATACTTTTACAACCATCTCTGCATAGGTTTAATGCATTTAAAATGTAAAAAGTAGTAGTATAACAAATTTGTAAAAAATCACCTCATTTTGTGTCTGCAGCTTCTATATAGGCCTATCTGTTTATATGGTAACAAACATGCATATCCTGTAGCCTGATCCTGCAGTCATACTTCCTTCTATCTCCTAAAATTTAGCAGGCATGCAAGTAGTAGGGCATAAAAGGGAACTTGGCTGACTGTGGTCAAAGTGTAGTGCTACATTTTCCCTGCAGTGGCCGCTGTGGGGAAATGAGTTGCAGGTCATGGCTTCTCCCGGTAATAACAGCTGATGATGAAAGAAACCAGAGAAGAGATGTCTGAGAAATGGAGAAAGAGACAGAAAACTTGTTACAGAAACTATCACTGCTTATAATCAGTGGTAACTTTTTATAGGTTAATAGTCTTTATTCGTGCCTTTCCCTTCTCTTGGTTGAACTTAATGGACATATGTCTTTTTTGAACCATACTATGTATCTTTGTTTCATTGCAATATTTGTTTCATTCCTATATTACCATCTTGCCAGAGCTTCTGCTTAGGTAACAGCATTTAGTTAATAATAATACATTTAATAATTCATTTTATTTATATAGCGCCAACATATTCCGCAGCACTGTACAATTTGTAGGGTTCAATTACAAACAAAAAGATACATTACAAAGAAATAGCCAATTCACACACTGGGACTGAGGGCCCTGCTCGCAAGACCTTACAATCTATGAGATAGAGGGGGTGACACAAGAGGTAGCAGGGGTGGAATCTGAGGTAGCATTGCTTATACAGTGGTCCAGACATTTTTGTGATAGTTGTGACACTTTTATGGCCATAGGCAGCTATAGAATGGGGCCGACTCATTGAGGTCTATGGAAGAGTTTTCTAAATATGCTCTGTGCAGGGAGATGGAGTAGATATGCTGTTGTCATTAGTGGATGCAATTATCACCGGGTTAGTGGTGTTATCTGTAGAGGTGTTATCTTCTCTTGTAATCCTGTCTGTCTTCCCTGTGATATAAATGAGGTAACTGCTGCAAAGAAAACCCCTACAGAATTGCAAGGATTAGTCTATTATTAGGCTTTGCGGCCAAAGTAAATTTTTTTTTAAATATAGATAGCGATATGAAAACTTGAAAAAAGAAACAAAATTAAAATTTGTTTAACATAAAAACTTGGCTTAAAAGAGAAGTAATTTTCTGGTGATACATTTCCTTTAAAGATGAAGAGAATGCCAGTTCAAATGCTCTATCATAGAGTACCTTTCATGTCCTCTGATGTAGGCGGCATTATACAGTGGGTACAGAAAGTATTCAGACCCCTTTAAATTTTTCACTCTTTGTTTCATTGCAGCCATTTGCTAAAAGCAAAAAAGTTCATTTTATTTCTTTATAATGTACACTTGTCTTGTTGGGAGGTGAACCTTCGGCCCAGTCTGAGGTCCAGAGCGCTCTGGAAGAGATTTTCTTCAAGGATATCTCTGTACTTGGCCATTGCAATTGCAACCAGTCGTCCTGTCCCCCATAGCATGATGCTGCCACCACCATGTTTCACTGTTGGGATTGTATTGGGCAGGTGATGAGCAGTGCCTGGTTTTCTCCACACATACCGCTTAGAATTAACGCCAAAAAGTTCAATCTTCGCCTCATCAGACCAGAGAATCTTATTTCTCATAGTCTGGGAGTCCTTCATGTGCTTTTTGGCAAACTCTATGCGGGCTTTCATATGCCTTGCACTGAGGAGAGGCTTCCTTCGGGCCACTCTGCCATAAAGCCCCGACTGGTGGAGGGCTACAGTGATAGTTGACTTTGTGGAACTTTCTCCCATCTCCCTACTGCATCTCTGGAGCTCAGCCACAGTGATGTTTGGGTTCTTCTTTACCTCTCTCACCAAGGCTCTTCTCCCACGATTGCTCAGTTTGGCTGGACGGCCAGGTCTAGGAAGAGTTCTAGTCATCCCAAACTTCTTCCATTTAAGGATTATGGAGGCCACTGTGCTCTTAGGAACCTTGAGTGCTGCAGAAATTCTTTTGTAACCTTGGCCAGATCTGTGCCTTGCCACAATTCTGTCTCTGCGCTCCTTGGGCAGTTCCTTTGACCTCTTGATTCTCATTTCCTCTGTCATGCACTGTGAGCTGTGAGGTCTTATATAGACAGGTGTGCGCCTTTCCTAATCTAGTCCGATCAGTTCAATTAAACACAGCTGGACTCCAATGAAGGAGTAGAACCATCTCAAGGAGGATCAGAAGGAAATGGACAGCCTGTGAGTTAAATATGAGTGTCACAGCAAAGAGTCTGAATACTTATGACCATGTGATATTTCAGTTTTTCTTTTTTAATAAATTTGCAAAAATATCTACATTTCTGGTTTTTTTCTGTCAAGATGGGGTGCTGAGTGTACATTAATGAGAAATAAAATGAACTTTTTTGCTTTTAGCAAATGGCTGCAATGAAACAGAGTGAAAAATTTAAAGGGGTCTGAATATTTTCTGTACCTAATGTAGCTCTCCCTCAAGTGCTGTTCCTATAATAGTGATTACAAATTTACCATCTGAAAAATATAAAAAGGGGAAAACAACAAGAAAAGAATATAATAATAAATACACATGAATAGTGCATGAAATAACCAGTATTGCTGAAGAAACAATATATCAGCTGTGCAATAATGAAATACAAACAGTGAATACTTTTATTGGCAAGGTGCATGTTATATATGCACATTTAGAGTTACATAGCAACAGAGCAAAAAAACAGAGCACTAAAAAGGATCCATTATAACACAAATGGTATTAGAACCTACCCATTTGAAACTCCATGAACAGTCACCCAGGCGTATCGCCCATGCAAGGGCTTCCTCAAGGGATAACACCCTAACTACAAAGGGTTCTGTCTTGGCCAAAAACTGGGGTAGATTACATACAGGGATGTTTAAGGGTTATGAACTTCTTTTCTAGATAATGCCATAAGGAGACATACAGTATGAGACTCAATGTAACAAGCAGTTATTTGAGGGGGGGGGGGGAAGGAAATTGGAGTCAAGCAAACACGAGGAGAACATTCACCTTACCTTAGTGAAGTCAGAGTCCAGGTGTTCAAGACAGCAGTGACCTACACCCATATTGCTGTTTTTATCATTAGTTTCCATCCTCAAAAATGTTTTTTGAGCTATAAAGTGAGAAAAAAGTAAATTAAAAGACAAACCAAGATGTAAAGTTAAGCATCATATCCTATCAGTGTAAAGTCTATAGAATCTAAACAGAAGCGTTGTGGAGATCAGAATCTGGGAACCAAACAAGACAGTGTGAAAGCTCTTTTTTTCATGACAGTTTCATGTGTTATTCAGGCAAGGATTGTGTGACATTGCAGGGTTTAAATAAGGAGAAGAACTTGTTTAAGAAGCCAGAGGACGAGTACAAACAGTGTAAGCTGTAAGTTTGCTGTATGTGGGGTCAACCCAACATTGTTTTGTAACTTGATGGATGTGAAACAATATCTTGACTATAGAAAATGATACATTATTGTATCATTTTCATCTTTCCCAAGATGACGCCGCTGGAGTGGCAGCCTGTTTCAGTAGCTCTGAGTCTTTCTCTTATTTTTCTTTCTTTGTCTTGTTTTTTTTTATCACTCTACTTAAGGGACTTTGCAAAAAAACACACGAATACTTGAAATTGGACCTTTGTGATACTTTTTGTTTGTTTTGTTCTGCTTCAAATGGGAACTATTGTGTCTGCAGACAATTCTTTTGTCTACTCCAGAGAGAAACTTCTGCAGCTTAGAGTCACAGCAGGGCTGCATACCATTTGCCCAGACATCCCCCAAGAGCTCTGGAGAAGGAAAAGGAGGGGGAGGGGGTGTAGAGCTGGAGTTCTTCAGAGGATTAAAAAGAGACGTTTCAGACCAGCTCTCCCCTCCATCATTATGGGCAATGTGAGATCTCTTGCAAACAAGATGGACGAACTAACAGCGCTCACCAGGCATAATCAGGAGTTTCGGGTCTGCAGCATGATGCTGCTTACAGAGACTTGGCTCACTGAAGTTACTTCTGACCCTCTGGTCTCCTTGGATGGTTTTAAACTCCTTCGGGCAGACAGGACAAGGGAGAGTGGTAAGAGGAAAAGAGGAGGGCTGGCAATGTTTGTGAATGATAGATGGTGTAATCCTAGCCACATTGTGATTAAGGAGAAAACTTGCTGTAAGGACATTGAACTATTAGCTGTGAGCATGAGACCTTTCTATCTACCAAGGGAACTTTTCGCATATCATCGTGATAGCTGCATATGCCCCCCCCCCCCTCTGCGAAAGCTGAAGCTGCCTGTGAGGTCCTACAAGCCACGGTGAGCCAGTTGCAGTTGCAACACCCCTATACTCTCTTTCTTTTGTCTGGAGACTTCAACCATGTCTCTCCATCATCCACACTGCCCAGTTTCACACAGTATATAACCTGCCACACAAGAGACAACAAAACAATGGACTTGTTCTTTGCCAACGCGAGGGAGGCATATAACTCATCAACCCTACCGCCCCTGGGAAGATCGGATCACAACCTAGTGCATCTCCGACCTGTGTACAAGCCACTTGTACGTAGAGAACCAGCTGTCACCCGCACAGTGAGGATATGGTCCGAGGAGAGTGAGGAGGCTCTGAGGGATTGTTTTGACACAACCGCATGGGAAGTTCTGCAGGATTCTTATGGAGAAGATATAGAAGGACTCACACACTGCATAACGGACTACATTAATTTTTGTGTGGACAACACAGTACCCACAAAAGTGGTGAGGTGCTTCTCCAACAACAAACCGTGGATTAACTCTGATATAAAAACACTACTTAAGGAGAAAAAGATGGCATTCAGGACAAGAGATAAGGAGGGGCTGAGGGAAGTACAAAAGGAGCTGAGGCATCAAATCAGGCAGGGAAAAGCCAGTTATAAGGAAAAAATGGAAAAGCAAATGGAAAAAAAAAGACATAAGGGGGGTCTGGGAGGGGCTTAAGTCAATTTCGGGTCATAAACAGTCTGTCTGCCAGATTGAGGCAGATGTTAATTGGCTTAATGAACTAAACCTATTCTTCAACAGATTTGATCACACACCAGCTCCTCCCACCCCAGCATGTCCTTCAGTTCCCCCCACTACAGTGACTTCACCCTATGCGGCTACTTCCCAACAGACCAGTAAATCCAGAAATCCGTCTTTATCTGTCCACAGTCTGACCTTCACAAGGGCCCAGGTGAGGAAGGAGATGAAAAAGATCAAGGCGATGAAAGCTGCAGGGCCAGATGACATCAGTGCAAGGCTAATTAAGACTTGTGGGGACCAGCTGTGTGGTATAATTACATACATGTTTAATATGAGCCTGAGGCAGGAAATAGTCCCTGAATTATGGAAATCTTCTTGTGTGGTACCAGTTCCAAAGAAACCTCAACGACTACAGACCTGTAGCACTGACATCCCACTTGATGAAGATCTTAGAGAGATTGGTTCTCACACATCTCCACCCTCTAGTGAGCCCCGTTATGGACCCTCTCCAGTTTGCTTATCGGCCGGGCATTGGGGTAGATGATGCCATCATCCACCTTCTGCACAGGGCTCTGTCTCACCTGGAGAAACCATGGAACACGGTAAGAATAATGTTCTTTGATTTCTCCAGTGCTTTTAACACCATACAGCTGGGGTTACTGAGGGACAAGCTGGGCCTTGCTGGGGTGGACCACCACCTCTCCAACTGGATCCTAGACTACCTCACAAATCGACCTCAATACGTGAGAACTCGAGACTGTGTGTCAGATACCATGATCTGTAATACGGGGGGCACCTCAGGGTACGGTTCTCGCCCCTTTCCTTTTCACACTGTACACTGCAGATTTTAGGTGCAACTCATCTAGCTGCTACCTACAGAAGTATACTGACGACTCTGCAATAGTAGGTCTCATCACAGACGATGATAACAGGGAGTACAGAGAACTGAACCGGGATTTTGTGGACTGGTGCCAGCGGAACCACCTGAAGATTAACGCGGGGAAGACCAAGGAGATGGTGGTGGACTTCCGTAAATGCAGATGCCCTCCTAAACCAGTGGACATCCTGGGGACGGGCATCGAGATTGTGAACACCTATAAGTACCTGGGTTTGCTCCTTAATAATAAGCTGGACTGGGCAGATCACATGGAGGTCCTGTACAGGAAGGGCCACAGCAGGCTCTACCTGCTTAGGAAGCTGAGAGCCTTTGGAATCTGGGGGGCACTTCTTAGGACTTTCTTCAACTTGGTAGTGGCATCAGCCATCTTCTTTGGAGTGGCCTGATGGGGGAGCAGTGTATCAACCAGGGACAGAAATAAACTTGACAAGCTGATTAGAAGGGCCAGCTCTGTCCTGGGGAGCCCACTGGACCCAGTGCAGGTGGTGGGTGACAGAAGGATACTGTCCGTGGTGAGCTCCATGCGGGAGAAGAAGTCCCATCCCATGCATGAGACTGTGATAGCGCTGGGCAGTACTGTCAGTGACCGACTGCTCCACCCTAAGTGTGAGAAGGAGCGCTATCGGAAGTCTTTCCTCCCCACCGCGGTTAGGCCGTACAACCAACACCGACCTAAGCGGAGATCAATACACACAGAGAACTGAAATATCTTTCTGCCTGTTAAATCCCCCCCTTCTGCTAACTTTCTATCTATCTGTCTACTATCAATGTAATGCCTCTTACCTTGGAACATTCCTGTACATGTTGTATTTGTATTTTCATCTGCTTATCTTTGCTGCTGTAACACACTGAATTTCCCCATTGTGGGACTATTAAAGGACTATTATTATTATATGACCATGTTGCATACTGTCACAATAGTATGTAGTAAGCACATTCTCTTCTGATACTTAGTATTGTTCCTTGGGTAATATTTGCATCTCAACCAAAGGTGCCTCTTCCTCATAAAACTAGTGCTAGTGAGGATAGTGCAGAAATGTGATTATAAAGAAATTAAAATTGCATAAGAAAGTCCACTGAGTTCCAATTGAAACTTGGGGGAAATTTATTAAGTTGGTGTTTCCTATTCCAGTCTAAATCCATTCTCCCACATAAGCAAGATGCCCCAGAATTCTAAAGAGGATCTAACCTCTGAATAATTCTGGCACATCGTGAGAGGTCCCATGTACCTGTACTGCAATCTACAGCAGTCAGAGACTGGCATAGGCTTTAGGTATAACTCTTGGCAGTTTTCTGATGTAAATTATAGTTAACTGTGATGCACCGAGACATTCCCGACTTACCTAGATTCCTGACCCTCTCCGCCCACTGTTTTAAAAAAATTTTGAGAGGGGAAAAAAACACTGATATAGTATAGATCAGAGACGTGGGCCTAAGATGCCTTACTGCTACATCAGTTTTTGACATAGGATCAATAATAATAATGATAAAATAGTGTTTAACATGGAGAACATACATTTGGATTGACCGCTGCCCATAGAGGAAGCATCTCATGTTAGGCATCAACACAGACTCTGGAGGAAGCTTCAAACAACTACTACAACTTCCCTTTTGAAGAAATGTTAGAATAAAGTTATGGAGACTGTCCTTGACTATCCGCCTTTGTTTTATTTTTTTTTACATTTCTGAAACAGCTTTAAATTTTTTGGATTAATATATAGTAAGAGAGAAATAAACAATCACTGGAGCAAATGTTTGCCAGCAGCAGTGGGCCAAAACAGTAGTCCTCTGGTCTAGTCTTCAAGAAAGATTAATGTCAGGTATAAATTGAAGGGACAAAATTGTAGTCAGACAGGGATGTCCCAAACAATTTGGGTTGGAAGCCTCAAATCAAAGGTCAACGCTCAAAACTTAAAAAAATTAATAGGGTTGTCCCATTATGAACCACAGGATACGTGTCTGATCCCTGAAGGCCCAATCGCTGGGTCCTCCAGTGAGCAGAACGGCGGGGGACCAGCAGCCCCCGAAGGCCTCCTTGTGGTTGGAGCGCCAGTACGCTTGCAAGCTCTATTCACTTCTATGGGGCTGTAGGCGCATTACAGTCCCAGCAGCCCCATAGAAGTTAATGGAGCGCTGATCACACAAGTGCACTGGCACTACATTCAAAAGGAGGCCTTAGAGGGACTTTTGCTTCCCCCGTCCTCATGATCACTAGGGAACCCAGCGTTTGGGCCACCAGCGATAGGATACTTATTCCCTGTTCTGTAGATAGGTGATGAGTGTCCATTACAGGACAACCCCTTTAAGCTAGAGATTGCTTTTAACCACTTTTTTAGTTTGTTTAATTGGAGATAAGCATTTTCCTTTTGGATTTTGCAAGTATAAAATGCGCAGTGTATTAGAGTATGTACACAGAGAAGAATTTGGCAGATTCTACAGTACATCAAAATCAGCTCCAAGTTCAGTCTGAAATCAGTCTCTATTCCTTTTAACGGGAGGCAGACACTGAAAAAATTCACCTAGAGGAAAAAATAAGCATCATGCTAGATTTCCCATTGCATTGAATAAAAGGTGGAAATATACCACCTGACCGCCGCAGAATATGATGCAGAATTCCATGGTGGATTTGGTAAAGTGGAAAAATTCTGCTTCTGAATTTCTAGAGTAGAATTTTTCATCTTCTACAGATTCCATCATGTGAACTTAGCTCTACAGTACCCGCAGACTGGATGATATTTTACCAAATCTCATTCCCATGGTTTGTTAAAAATAAGCATGGAATCCGCATAGAAATTGACATCCAATATGGAATTGGAATCCACAGCATACCAGTTTATACCAGGGAATTTTACTGCAGAATTTACCCTTTGCCATGCATACAGTGAAGGGTTTTTTTTGTGATAGATTTTGCCACAAATTCCACAGCAAATCCAACATAGATTTTTTTCCCATGTGGGCAAACTGTAATTGAAAAAGACAAGTGCCATTAACAAGTATAAATAATGCAGGCTTAGTTTTGACTGTTCGAGTGGCAGTGCACACTGCCCATAATGGATGAAGCCTAGAGAGGAGCCTACTAGCATGGCACAGGCATGCGGTAAAATAAGATGTTTTTGGGTTATGACATTATTGTGCAAGTACCACTATATTTGACCTCTCCACCCTCTGGTCTTTTAGGCAGTAGAGGGGGCTAGGGGTCACTCAGGCAAAAAGGCCCAGCAGCAGCCTCTGTACCTCCTATCAATACACCATTGATGTTGCCACTGTACAGAGCTGCTCTCCATTTTTTTTATTGCATTATAATTTTGTGCTTAACATCTTAAACTGGTTTATAAAACAGATGTTCTTGTCACCACATGAATTCAGGTCAGACGTGCTGTAGATAGAACCAGCTAAAATATGTTTTTGTATGACCTGAGTTCAGGAGGGATCAGGCCGTATGGTATTCATACGGGTCAGCAACCTCTAAAACCTGCTGTCTTTTCTCATATGAATATGTATCTTTAAATTTACCACCACATTAGAACCCATGAGGTAGTATTTCTGAATCAATTTCTAAAAAGTGTTACTTTACTAAAATTTTAATTTCTTTGTTTTTCTAACTCAAATGCAGTGAATATATAGAAAATGTATCTTGGTGCCACAACCCACCCTAAATCATTCTTAACTTGTAACTGATAATGGAGGTTTATTTAACTTCTTACGAATTACTACATCTTGGAATTTCTTCTTTGGAACAATTGATGGCCAAGAAAATGTTAGTTAATTAGTCACTTTTAGACTACTTTACTTTTAGTTAGGCCTGGTTCACATCTGCGCTTGGGAACCCCCCGAACGGAAACCTATACACATCAAATAGCGGTTTACCTGGGAAACCCGCAGACCCATAGACTATCACGAAGCAAGCGTAGAGGAAAGTAGTGAAGTAGTGCATGCAGCATTTTCCTCTCCACTTGCTTCGTGCGGAAACCACACGGACCCCATTATAGTCTATGGGATCCGCAGGTTTCCCAGGTAAACCTCTTTTTGATGCGTATAGGTTTCCGTTCGGGGGGTCCCCAAGCGGACTTCCTGAACACAAATGTGAAACGGGCCTTAATTAGTTACTTTTAGGCTGCTTTACTTTACTTTTAGGCTATACTGCATCATAGATATTTTGAATTTTAAAGAAGTCTTAAAAATTCCAGTATTTCTTTGCATTTTTTATCTTGGTTTTGGTGCACGTACTGTATAGTTTTATTGGGAACATTCTGGGAGCAAAAAAACACATTGGTCCAAATTTACTATGCAGGTTTGGCCTAGAAAGTGGCAAAAAATACGCCTGCTTCATTTTTGGTTTACCATGGCACATCTCAGAGCAGGGCAGGAATATAGGCAGGCTGGAGCAAGGACACCCCGGACAGTAACGTTTACTATAACTCACGCCAGAAAACTGAATTGAGTTATACCACAAATCTGTAGGTGTAGATTTGAGTGCAGGTGCACCTACATGAACAAGTATTAAGAGGGCAGAGTAATTCTAGTCCATCTTGTTCCCATCGGGGAGTGAATTAAGACTGGTGTAAGAATTATCATGAGTTTTCATGAAAAGTTGAAATGTATGCAGGGTCTTGCTGGAGAATCTGTTCTCTGGCTGTATAGACCCTCATACTTGGTGTCCTATGAGTTTTTCTTCTACTAATAGACGTATTATGGCTACAGCACATTTTTATTACTACTATTTAAGAGAGAAATCTGAGCACAATCAGGAAAACTGCTTGATGTCTATAACTTACATCCCATGGGCAATAACTTAAGCAACAAGTAGCTTGCCTCTCCTTACACTCAATGTGATCTCTGGGCAGTGTGCAAGCTGGGAAAGCTTTGTGTAAAGATACAGAGACCTGTTTATCCCCTCTCCACTCACTGTGCCCCTATCTTGAGTGTGTAGGTTTCTAAAGGCAGACTTGCCCTAGTAACAGGGAGTGAACAGCAAATTAGTAAGGAGGGAGAGAATATAAAGTGTATTACATTTTGATCCAGAATCCTATCCTATATTAAATAAGAAAAGTTTTCAGAAAAGTTAGTGGCCATTTTATAAATTCCCCCCATTGAATTTTAAAAAACATGCCAAGGCAAAAATCTAATTGTATGTAGGGCTTTTCTGATGTTTTATATATACAGTACAGACCAAAAGTTTGGACACACCTTCTCATTCCAAGAGTTTTCTGTATTTTCATGACTATAAAAATTGTAGATTCACACTGAAGGCATCAAACCTATGAATTAACACATGTGGAATTATATACTTAACAAAAAAGTGTGAAACAACTGAAAATATGTCTTATATTCTAGGTTCTTCAAAGTAGCCACCTTTTGCTTTGATTACTGCTTTGCACACTCTTGGCATTCTCTTGATGAGCTTCAAGAGGTAGTCACCTGAAATGGTCTTCCAACAGTCTTGAAGGAGTTCCCAGAGATGCTTAGCCTTGTTGGCCCTTTTGCCTTCACTCTGCGGTCCAGCTCACCCCACCCATCTCGATTGGGTTCAGGTCTGGTGACTGTGGAGGCCAGGTCATCTGGCGTAGCACCCCATCACTCTCCTTCTTGGTCAAATAGCCCTTACACAGTCTGGAGGTGTGTTTGGGGTCATTGTCCTGTTGAAAAATAAATGATGGTCCAACTAAACGCAAACCGGATGGAATAGCATGCCTCTGCAAGATGCTGTGGTAACCATGCTGGTTCAGTATTCCTTCAATTTTGAATAAATCCCCAACAGTGTCACAAGCAAAGCACCATCACACCTCCTCCTCCATGCTTCACGGTGGGAACCAGGCAAGTAGAGTCCATTCGTTCACCTTTTCTGCGTCGCACAAAGACACGGTTGGAACCAAAGATCTCAAATTTGAACTCATCAGACCAAAGCACAGATTTCCACAGGTCTAATGTCCATTCCTTGTGTTCTTTAGCCCAAACAAGTCTCTCCTGCTTGTTGCCTGTCCTTAGCAGTTGTTTCCTAGCAGCTATTTTACCATGAAGGCCTGCTGCACACAGTCTCCTCTTAACAGTTGTTGTAGAGATGTGTCTGCTGCTAGATCTCTGTGTGGCATTGACCTGGTCTCTAATCTGAGCTGCTGTTAACCTGCAATTTCTGAGGCTGGTGACTCGGATGAACTTATCCTCCGCAGCAGAGGTGATTCTTGGTCTTCCTTTCCTGGGGCGGTCCTCATGTGAGCCAGTTTCTTTGTAGCGCTTGATGGTTTTGGCCACTGCACTTGGGGACACTTTCAAAGTTTTCCCAATTTTTCGGACTGACTGACCTTCATTTCTTAAAGTAATGATGGCCACTCGTTTTTCTTTACTTAGCTGCTTTTTTCTTGCCATAATACAAATTCTAACACTCCATTCAGTAGGACTATCAGCTGTGTATCCACCTGACTTCTGAACAACACAACTGATGGTCCCAACCCCATTTATAAGGCAAGAAATCCCACTTATTAAACCTGACAGGGCACACCTGTGAAGTGAAAACCATTTCAGGTGACTACCTCTTGAAGCTCATCAAGAGAATGCCAAGAGTGTGCAAAGCAGTAATCAAAGCAAAAGGTGGCTACTTCGAAGAACCTAGAATATAAGACATATTTTCAGTTGTTTCACACTTTTTTGTGAAGTATATAATTCCACATGTTTTAATTCATAGTTTTGATGCCTTCAGTGTGAATCTACAATTTTTATAGTCATGAAAATACAGAAAACTCTTGGAAGGAGAAGGTGTGTCCAAACTTTTGGTCTGTACTGTATATATATATATATATATAATATATATATATATATAGCAATGTAGCTACATTTTTAACACTAGCAGTTCTGCTCTACAGTATTTTGAATGTCAACAATAAAAAGAGCTCTGACTGACACTGCGCCCACCTTGTTTTTCCAGTTAACTCTGATAGTTAGATGACTCTTATAAGGGGGAGACTGCTTGTATAATGTGATGCACCACGCAGAACCAAGTCCCATAAGCACATTGATGTAGAGAGAAGAAAACACAGGGGGCGCAGACCAAACTCCAATAAATCAGCGGTGCAGGCAGATATAAAGAATACAACATCACAATGGCCCGTAGCTGTTGCTGTATGTGACCGTCGATCTTGAATGTCTGCCTGGACTACCGAATAAAGAATATATTGGAGTTTGGTGACTGAAAACATCAATGTGAGTATGTTGGGTGTCATTCTTGGTTTATACCCACTCTCTCCAATATTTTGTATGGTTGTATATGAATATTCCAGGGTCTTTGTAAAAGATATTTATTAGACATACCTGTTTTGTCTTTCATTTTTTCAATACCCCGAATATCAATTTAAAGGGTTGTCTCTCCAAGAAAACCCCTTTTTAGTATGGAACATTAGGGCATATGGATGTGATAGAGGCTGATTTCATTGTTGGGAGCCTCTTCATAAGATTGAGCAGAGAGTCACTACACAGTCCTCCAAAGTGAATGGCAAGGGCAGCCACTCATTTGATTGGCTGATATGTAATCCTACATTTCTGAAGCTTTTCGGATTGGCTTCAATGTGTAAAGGGTTTGTTCTTTCAATATGAAAATGTATATTCTTCTCAGAGAGATGATGTTTGTTTAATAACATTGCAGCACCTATGTATTATACAGTCTTTTGTCGATTTTACCAACCATTTAAAATAATGGCCAGACCAATCTTTTCTGGAGCCCCAATGCAGCTGTATAAGCTGCCTCTATGAGCTCATAGGCCTTTGCCTGTTATTACAGCAAATAAAATACATGTATTTTTTAGGGCTCTCTTTTTATTTTCTCTTAGAGAATTATTTTTGGCTTGTCTAAAAAATACTGCAGTGACTTTAAAAACGTTTCTTTGAAGCTTCTCTTGAAGTATGATTTGTTAAACTAAGTGAAAAAGTTGTCACCATATACTCGATTCCTGTAGTTTCCATTTTTTACTGTAATTATACCTCTGTGTGTACAGTGAGCCAAAACAGTGTAAATGGTTGACTGCATTGCAGATCAGACCCAGATATTTTTATCATGGCTTTTCTGTTATTAGCTCGATATATGCAGTTTGAGAATATTTTGCTGTTTTTGTTTGGGTGTTTTGTTTAGCATGGACTGACTTTGCACAATGTGAATTAATCTGTCATTTATTAATGTTAAACTTAGTGTACCATCTGGTTTTAAGTTTGGTAGACCACACAGCTAAGGGTCAAGCAGACACTACTGCAGAAAATCATTTATGTTACCATCCACCACCAAAAAAATCCCATTTAATGATCAGATCCGTGGGTTGTAAGAGGACAGGTGGAATTGGAATATAAATACTCATGGTTTGTGTGTAGTCTGCAGCAATGGGGCCACACAGTTCTGCATAGGAGCTGTAGACATAAAACTGCAGTATAATTTTAATTAAGACTTTTGCAAAGTTGCTTACTGCATGGGACTATCCAGCTGATGGCAGCTCTAAATACTATTGTGTCTTAGTGACACCAACAGTTCTATCCACTATTGCTGAAACTTAGTATAGAGTCATAATCATATAGTAGGTTAAGTACCATATACAGTTTGTCTAGCCTTGTAGCCTTTTGTTCAATTTTACTTCAACTACTGAACATTGTTTGCATCTAGTCATGGTTCACACTAACCAGTCTTTCTTTAGAAGAACAGATTTGTCAATAACCAAGTTTTGTGTGCCTTTATTTAATGGTTACGCATCTTTCAAACTGTAACAAAGCCAACTGGACCATAGATGCAGAAGTGTACTTTACCCATAGCTGACGCTTTTCTTGGAAACTAATAATGTCTTCCAGTACTTGGGTACTCCCAGGACTTATATTACTTCTGATTTGTGCAACATTTGGACAGTCGCAAGAGCAATAATATGAAGCATGTATGAACCAGCAGGTAAGGGGCAATGTAATAAAATGGAAACTCATCAATAAATGACAGGAACAACATGCTGATTGTCCTAAATGGGCAATGGCTGAAACGGATAATGATTTGGGGTCCTGTACTCCAGAATTAACATCTGCATTGATCGGGGAATCACATAGATTTCAGGGTATAACTCATGCCAATTTTTTGGAGCAAGTTAGAGTAAATCTGTTGGGCCAAAGCGATTCCTGCCCTGCTCCACCCAATTTTTTTCAAAGTGAGAGCAGGTCAGAAAATGGATCAAGCTGGTATGGTAAATTTAAAGGGGCGTTTTATGAGTTTAGATCGTGTTTATCTATATAGTAATTGTGACTTATAGTAGATAAACTGTAGACCGCACTTTATTAATCAATGCAGAAATCCAGATACCATTGTAACTCCATATTACATTTGATAAATCTTTCCCTTTAAATATGTAATGTGGCTGAACACTACCTATCATATCTGGAAGTGAACTGGAAACCAGAATAGATTAGGGACCTTTAGAGTAAGGTAAGAGTCCATCTACTTTTCTATAGGATAGTGTTCAGCTCTTTATTACTATGCATCACAGGTAACTTGCATCTTTAAAGAAATTCTTAGCGTTGGCTCTATCAGTAAAGCCACAAAACCAAGTCTGAATGCAAGTTTGTAAAAGGTCATTGGAATAAATCAAAATACCAGAAACAGATTTTAGGCAAATACCAGCTTAAGTGCGCCTTACTACTTACTACCTGAAATCCCAAATTGTACTAATTCATAGAATTTTAAATGGCACAAATAGAATTAACCCTTAATCGAGCAGAGTGTTCTGGTTCTAAATGATCAAATACATTTGTTCAACTACCAAACTTTTTTTGTGTTGTTAGGTTAGGTTCACACTGCCGTTATTTCATGTCATTTTTTCCCATCTGTCACAGAATGAGAGCAACAGGTTTCTTCCATCATGTTTTTTACTTTTCTGATGGAAAAAAAAAAGTTGTACGTGCAGGACTTTTTCTTCTGTTACTAAAGTAAACATGACAGAAGAAGGTCTCCGTCATTATGTTTACGTTAGTCATTGGGAATGAACATGGGCAGAGGGAACTCTGTGTCTGTTACTCTGCTACAGTTAATGTCCGTTGCTGTCATCATGTGACGCATAACTGCAACGGACATTATTAATGGTTGTGTGAATGTAACCTTAATGGTGTCTTGCAGGCAAATATTAACATAGTATTGTCAATGATGGTTGACAAATTTGGGAATCTATTGTATACAATATATATGTATACACTACAAGCGGCATAATCATGTATGCTCAATGGCTACTACTCTGCTCCAGTAACAACCTAAGTGCAGACATAGTAATATCCATGTGATCACAGTATAACCACTACAGTTTGTTTTAACGTATGGGTGATATTGTTTCAGGTATTATATGGAATTTATGGCTAATGGTGTTTAAAGAAGACCTTTCCTAACCTCACATCAGTGAAGCTAGTGGCATTCATTCCTGGACACTGCTTCACTAGTGCTGTTGGTTGTTTTCTTTTACTTGTACACCCCATTGTTCAGCTGTTATAGGTGCTGTTAGCACCTGCAGCAATACCAGTTAATAGCGAAGTGGGTGGTCCTTGGCTCTTCGACGTTAGTGGAAAGTCAATGAAGTGCTTGGGATCACGTACTTGGCTATTGACTGCTATTGCTGTTGGTTACTCTTTGACTTCTTATTTTAATGTTTTCCTGAGTTTAGGAGACAATATTGCTAGATTTTGTTAGAAATAGAGATGTTATTTTTCACTTTTGGCATGGACTACAATCAACCATAAGCATCACCATTACAGATGAGTGAACCGGTTTATAACAAGCTGGGTTTGTTACAAAATTTTCAAAAATATTGGGTTCAGCCAAGATTTTTCACCCACGAATCATTATTATACCCTAGGTTCTCTTCAGACCCCAGAGTATAATAAGCAGAGGTCCAGGGGAGTTGCTGAAAAATAATAAACACGCTTCCTTGCAGTATCCGGCATTCCTTTGCAGGTGTCTTTGGTCCTCTTCTGACCTCATTTTGCTTCCTGGATGATATCATGGTCCAGCTGTGGCCTGTGATTGGGGTGCACCAACATAACAATGCTAGCTTCTGATGTCACCCAGGAGGCCATAAGAAGCTGAAAGATTCCTGCAAAGGAGCATCGGACACTGTGAGGGAGACCAAGAGAGGTGAGGAATGGTGAATATCAGTGTTTATTATTTTTTTGCACCTTCCCTGAGTCTTCTCTTATTATACTCTGGAGTCTTAAGAGACCTCAGAAAATAATAGCACTTAACTGGTGGATGAACCTTGCAAATATTTGCGAAAGGAATCTTGCAAGGTTCACCCAACTCTAATAACAATGTTCTTGCTGTTGATGACCCAATAGAACAAGATTGAGAAATGCTGTTTTATGTATGTTAGTGTATGCTGTATGGATATACAATATTCGTATGTACAGCATTGTAGGTGTTTGTATGTGCTTATTTAGTATATGTTGGCTCATGGGAGACTTTATTTGCAATTTTTGTCCTGTAGGGTCCCATAGTTAAAACTTCATTGCACTCCAGGTAATCTGATTATTCTATATACATCAAGTCCATATTAGATGTGCCCCAGAGTTGCTTTACAGACACTTTGTGTAATATTTCTGTAAATGCAATTATCCATATTTGTTCCAGCCACCACTAGGACTGAGATCCAGTCCACTGCTCCAGCAATCTTTTAGCCTTTGCAGCTGCTACTGTCACATTTAATAAAGTCTTTGAACAGTTCATATATTACACTGCACCAGCAAGCTTTTTTTCTTGGCCTGGAAAGGGGCTTTGTCATTGCAATGTGTTCTGTGCTATCTTTGCTGACGGCAGGTTTTTGCCTCAAGGTGACAAGCCACATATTTCACAAGACTTAGATCTGATGTCATTGAAAGGTGAAATATGATTGGTTAAGCTTACTGACATCACAACATAAATGCGGCCGGTGATCTTAATGATTGCTTACCTGGGCTCATACTTTCTGCTGGTATCATAAATATTAAGTGACCTTATTCATAGCGTGACTGCATAAACATGCATACAGATCGTTAGTTACTGGGATACATATATGATCCAACCAGACATGTTATTTTAAGCAGAACAGGGAAAGGTCATTCGTAATCCATCCATCCTTTTGTGACATTATTAATTTCGTAGTGACCTTACTGTATATGTGTTTTTAGTTTCTTGACAACAGTTGTGATGGTTTTCCTATTTAAGGGTTTCCTGGTCTACTTAATGTGTAATTGGACCTTGGGATTTCCAGCAAACAGCAGAATGTACGGACATTGTAGGACAAATTATTTCAAGCCGCTGATTGTTGAATATTTCCAGATCATTCCCCCACTGGTCAGTCATTGATGGCTTATTCTGTTAGCTGTCTACACTATTTGGACAAAAGAATTGTGACTCCATATCACACCACCAAGAGTTTCTATAATATTCCTTTGTAAATCCATAGGCATTAATACGGAATCTGTTCACCCTTTGCTGTTAAAAACAGCTTCCACTCTTCTACGAAGGCTTCCAACAAGATTTTCGAATGTGCTTGTGGGAATTTTTGCCCGTTCATCTAGAAGAGCATTTGTGAAGTCAGACACTGATATTGGATGAGAGGGCCTGGCTTGCAATCTCTATACTATGTCATTCCGAAGGTGTTCGATGGGTTTGGGGTCAGGGCTCTGTGCTGACCAGTCTTGTTCTTCCACACCAAACTCAGCCAACCATGCCTTTGTACGCTAGACGTAGTCATGCTGGAACAGAAAAGGATCTTCCACTAACTGGTCTTCTAAAGTTGGAAGCATACACTTGTCTGAAATGTCTTGGTATGCTGAAGCATTAGGATTTCACTTCACTGTAACTAAGAAGCCTAGTCCACTCCTTAAAATAGAACTCCAAAGCATTATCTCTCTTTCACCAAACTTTGCAGTTGGCATAATTCATTCAGGCAAATGGCATACATATTTTGCACCATGTGTCTCCGCACTGGACAACCCTGCTCTGCAACTTTATGTGGTCTGCCAATTCATGGCTAGGGTTCCTAAATGATTCAATTTCTTAATACCACTCACAGCAGATCATAGAATATCTAGGAGGGAAGACATTTTCTGAATTGACTTGTTGCAGTAGTGGCATCCTATTACAGAATATTTGTAAAGGCAGACACTATAATATTAATAATAATAATTAATAATAATACATTATATTTATATAGGGCTAACATATTTCGCAGCACTTTACAAATTGTAGATTTCAAGTACAGACAAAAAGATACATTACAGAGAAATAGTCAATTCACACAATGGGACTGAGGGCCCTGCTCGCAAGAGCTTACAATCTATGAGGTAGATGGGGTGACACAAGATGTAGCAGGGGCGGCATCGGAGGTAGCATTGCTTATACAGTGGTCCATTTTGTGATAGAGGTTTCTTTCATTACACATAAAAAAGTTGCATGAGCCATCACCAGTCACTGTCCTTTACATGTCCAGGCACCATATGCACATTAAAGTTACAGTCCAATATGACATCATATCCTGTGGGGTATTGCAGAAGCGTGAACAGAGGAGGGTTGGTTTTGGGGATTCTCACTGCAGAAGGGTTTACATTAGGAATTGTGATAGGCCTGTCTGAAAAGATATGTCTTTAGTTTGCACTTGAAGCTATAGAAGTTGGGAGTTAATCTGATTGTCCAGGATAGAGCATTCCAGAGAAGTGGTGTAACTCGGGAGAAGTCTTGTATATGAGCGTGGGAGGTTCTGATAATAGAGGACGTTAGTCTTAGGTCATTGAGTGAACGGAGAGCACGGGTTGGGCGATAGACAGAGATGAGGGAGGAAATGTAGGGAGGTGCAGCATTATGGAGAGCCTTGTGGATGAGGGTGATAAGTTTATATTGTATTCTATATTGAATAGGCTAGGTGCTAGATTTATACATCTCTGGCAATAGGACTGAATGAAACATATTAACTGCATAATTAAAAGTTGTGCCCCAATACTGTTGTCCATATAGTTTATAACAACAATGTGGAAGACATTGCTTCAGTTGGTTTGCATGTGACATACCTCCTAACATCTGGATCCCCATTTATGAGACACTTCTAAGCCCTACCCTGATCCACTTGGTAATACCCACAAAATATCCAGGGAATGCCTGGCTTTGCCTACCCATTTCCTTCCCATTGCTTGAGAAACTGGATGATTGAGTACTGTGTGTCTGGTTTGTTCATAGGTAAAACCTATAGGTAATGAAGGATAGAAGTAGTGGATTAAATAGTATCATAGCAGACTGTAGGCATGAAAATTTTTCTAGAATGATTCTCATGTAAAGGTTACAAAAATAAGATTGCCAACCCATTGTTTTTAAACAATTTGTTTAAAAGAGTCTACATTTTTATAGACACATTGGAAAAACATAATAATTGTTAAAATTCTAAGTGATTCTTGTTTACAGATTAGAATATCTATATGAAGACATCAGTAGAATTTACGGTAAACTGTAAAATGATGATAATTATAATAACCTGCACAAGCTGCTCGAGCCTGAGAAAATCAGACATTTTATTTAATGGGGGTTGTTCTGTCTTCTTACACGTTCTCTCAGTGTGCAGTCTGACATAAAGCATAAACCTTCTCTGTCTTCCAAATAAACAGACTGTTTTTTCTGTAGTCTAAGAATTTATTGGTCAACAGGTTGTAAATATGGTAATGTGATGATGATATTGATATGATATGTTGTGATTTTGATATGTTGATATGTTCTAGTAAAACTATAAGAATACAAAAGTATAGGTATAAGTATTGAGCATGAATACATGGCCATGACACTTAAAATCAACAGTGAAAGCACATGGTAAGATGGAAGCCTATACATATACACATATAACTAACAGTAATACATCCTGATTAAGCTATACATGGCTCACTAACAGTCCTGAACACTACATACATTCACATAGGAATAAGACAATTCCTACCAGATATGCTTGCACAAGGATAATGGAGCTCAAGTGTGGAGTAGTGCAAGAGATGGCATCCCAATGTCTTGTGGGCAGGTTTCTTGCTCCCAGAATGCCTTGCTTTACCCAGAGTGCAATGTAGCTCCCATAATGCAATAGCTTCATAAGGAGAATTCAACAGGTAATGTAACTGAAAGACCACTACATGGTGCTATAACCTAATTAGACTATACATTAACACAAGTATGTAAAATGAGATTATACACTTTTAACATCAGATTCTGATCCATTGGGCAGAACACTCCCCGTCTGGTATCAACAGATGCCACTATTAGGCTCCTCTTGTGAAAACAATACAACAAGCTCAGCTGCTGGCCTGAGGAATAGCTTACTCTCGCCAAGCTTCCACACTTTGACCTCGGCTTTACGTACATTCCCATCTTTGCTTGGGAACGTTTGAGTGATGAGGCCCAGTGGCCACTCATTCCGGTGCAACTGGCTGTCTTTCATGAGCACGACGTCTCCAGGTCTAATGTTTCATTTGTTAGTCTGCCACTTCCTCCTTGGTTGTAAGGTGGAGATGTACTGCTTCCTCCATCTGTCCCAGAAAGCATTGGAGAGACTTTGCACTTGCCTCCATTGTCGTCTGTAAAGGTCTTTGTCACCAAAATCTCCAGATGGTGCACTCAGAACACTGGTTTTCTGGGTCAACAACATGGCAGGAGTGAGAATAGTCAAATCTCCAGAGCCGCTAGATAGCGTAGTTAATGGTCTGGCATTCATGATGGCTGAAACTTCTGCCAAGAATGTCATTAAACTCTCATGGGTGAGTCTTGTACTCCCCACTTGCAAGAAGATTGAGTCCAAGATTCTGCGTGCTATCCCTATCATTCTCTCCCAGGCACCTCCCATGTGAGAAGAATGTGGTGGATTGAAAGTCCAGGTGCATCCTTGCTCACTTAAGTATCTCTCCACATTGGTAGTGTCTAAGTTGGAGGGAATTTGAAGTTCTTTCACTGCACCAACAAAATTTGTACCTCTGTCAGAACGAATATGCTTTACAGGCCCTCTGATGACGATAAACCGTCGAAGTGCATTTATGAAACTTGAAGTGTCCATCGATTCAATCACTTCTATATGGACAGCTCTGCTGGACATA
This sequence comes from Leptodactylus fallax, assembly GCA_947044405.1. NCBI lineage: Eukaryota > Metazoa > Chordata > Amphibia > Anura > Leptodactylidae > Leptodactylus > Leptodactylus fallax. The sequence continues at coordinate 6,470,193 of CAMRHE010000047.1, read as the reverse complement.
CCAGTAAACAGAACTGCCCAGCGTTTCGCACTGACATGGATTCCTCTAGTATGCCGTGTAGCTACAGACCAAGGACCGAATACATCCAGACCTACGTTAGTGAAAGGAGGATCTGTACTGAGTCTGTCAGGTGGGAGATTGGCCATCTTCGGATTCTGAAACTTGCCACGAAGTTTGCGACAAGTAACACAGTTGAAGATAAGTTTGCTCACACATCTCTTTGCTCCAACTATCCACAGTCCAGCAGCTCGTAGATTCCCTTCAGTAAACAATCGGCCCTGGTGCTTCACTTGAATGTGGTGGTGTTGTGACATGATGATGTCCAGGAATTATTAGTGGATGTTTTTCCATAAATTCCACTTTGGCTTCATGAAGACGGCCTCCTATCCTGAGCAACCCATCTTGGTCGATGATTGGATCAAGCTTCTTCAAAGCACTGTCCTTAGGAATGGATTGCTTTTTATTGAGGTGGTCTATTTCTTTAGCATAACACTCACGTTGTACTGTGCGAATTATCAAGTTCTTGGACCTCTCTAAGCTGGGAGCAGTAAAAGCATGTCTACAGTGATGCCAACCTTTGCAGGGTTTCTGTCCCGTAGGTAAGGTCGACTTGTAAGACTCAGCTATATGAACTAAACAAGCAACCGTACGAACAAGTGACTTCCAAGTTGAGAACTTGCTCAAACGATGGGATTTGAAGTGTTGGTCCAAAGTCACTGTGCGCAAAACGGATACCTGAGGGCGGATTTCCTCATCGGCGTCTGGCTCTATTAGTTCAAATGAATCTGATCCGGCAACGCGGGATGTTGGATGGTATAACAATCTAGGACCCGTAAACCATGTTGTGTCTTTAAGGTGGCTTGGCGCGACAGATCTGGTCGCGTGGTCCGCTGGATTATGATGTGTAGGCACATAATGCCACTGCTTAGGACAAGTGGATCTCCTGATCCTTAGAACCCGATTGCTGACATAGACATAAAAGTGTCGGGTTTCGTTGCAGATATACCCCAGGACTACCTTGCTGTCCGTGTAGAACTCAACTTCCTTGATTTCCAAGTTCATTGCTGTCGTTACGAGTTCAGCCAATTCCACAGCAAGCACAGCAGCACAGAGTTCTAGCCTGGGTATTGTGTGTTCACGGAGTGGCGCCAGTTTTGTCCGGCTCATGACAAATCCTATATGGCATTGATCTTCAACGTCTATAGTTTTTAGGTATGCCACTGCTGCAATCGCTTTGACTGAAGCATCGCAGAAGATGCAGAGTCTTTGTATTTTGACTTCTGTTGATGGTACGGAAGCATAAGGTCGTGTCACATGAAGGCTGGACAAAGCTTCCAGAGACTTCCTCCAACCTGCCCACAGGTCTCTTTTTCCTACAGGAAGAGGATCATCCCAATCAGATTTCTCTTGGGTGAAGTCTCTTAACATCCATTTACCTTGGATAGTAACAGGAGCTACAAATCCCAGAGGGTCATATAAGCTGTTTATGATAGACAAGACACCTCTGCGTGTGAAAGGCTTTTCTTCCTTGCTGATTTGGAAGGTGAATGCATCTACCTTTAAATCCCAGAGTAATCCAAGGCTCCGCTGCATGGGAAGGGAATCAGTGCTTAGATCTAAGTCCTTTAGGTCACTTGAGTGATCTTGAGAGGGAAAGGCCTCCATTAATTCGTGGCTGTTGGAAGCAATCTTGTGCAACCTCAAATTAGACAGAGCAAGCATTTCCTGAGCCCTTCTGAGGAGACTGCAGACTCACTTGTGGGTGTGGATTTCAGGCAGTCGTCCACATAAAAATCTCTTTCCACAAAGGATCTGACTTCCGACCCATACCTTGTTTCACCCTCTCGGGCTGAATGTCTGAGACCATAGATGGCAACTGCAGGGGAAGGACTGTTTCCAAAGATGTGCACTCTCATTCGATACTCCACAATGTCTTTACAAGGGTCATTGTCACGGTACCAAAAGAACCTCAAGAAGTTTCTGTGTTCCTCCTTGACAAGAAAGCAGTAAAACATCTGTTGTATGTCAGCCATAAATGCCACCGAATCTCTGCGGAAGCGGAGAAGCACTCCCAGAAGTCTGTTGTTGAGGTCTGGACCTGATAGTAGGACATCATTTAGCGAGATACTGTCACACCTGGCACTTGAGTCAAATACTACTCTTATCTGACCTGGTTTCTTTGGATGATACACACCGAATATGGGCAAGTACCAACACTCCTCAGAGTCCTGAAGCGCAGGTGCGATTTCTGCATGGTTGTTCTTAAATATCTTCTCCATGAAGGAAAAGAAATGTTGTCTTGTCTCTGGTGACCTCTGAAGTTTCTGTTTGAGAGAGACAAATCGATTGTAGACAAGTTCCCTGTTGTTGGGTAAGCGTCGTCTCTGGGGCTTAAATGGTAAAGGTGCGACCCAACTTTTTGACTGGTCTTTCACCATTTCCTGATCCATTATGTCCAAGAACAGCCTGTCTTCTATGGACATTGTGACCCTGTTGTCTTCTCTAGTCCTATGGAAAACTGTACACCCTATGTGATCTGGCTCACCATCACAGGCATGGTCTTCACAGGAAAGGTCTGCGAAAGGACAAGGCAGGGGAGCACTGTGTGGCAACTCTTTTACCAGGAAACTACTCGGACAAGGCTGGAAGAGAGAAGGACGTCCCTTTTCAAGTGTGCAAGTGAGCATACTGTTGACTGAAGTCGGCTTGTGTGCTCCTCCTAGACAGACATCTCCTACAATGACCCACCCTAGATCCAGTCTCTGGGCATATGGAGCGTTCTGGGGACCGTTAATTAGTCCCCTAACCTTGTGGACTCGTAGTATGTCTCTCCCGAGGAGTAGGACTATTGGAGCCTCTGGGTCCAGTTGTGGTATCAGGTGAGCTATACGCTTCAAATGAGGGTGATGTGCTGCTACCTCCGATGTAGGTATCTCTAACCTGTTGTCGGGAATCTGGTTGCACTCCAGTATGGTTGGCAGAGATAAACAGGTCTGACCGTCCATGGATTCTACTTTGTATCCAGTCGCCTTTCTCCCCGCCGTCTCGACAGTACCTGCACATGTCCTTAAGGAGTAGGGAGAACCGGGACCTACTATGTTAAAGGTGTCAAAGAAGGTGGACTTAGCTAAAGACCTATTGCTTTGGTCATCCAAGATTGCATATATCTTAATAGCCTTATCTCGGTGACCTGCCGGATAGACTCTCACAAGGCAGATTTTTGAGCAGGACTTTCCTCCTACAAATCCTTTACAGATCTCTGTACAATGAGAGCTGACTATCGGGGTGTCTATTGCGTCAGTGTCCATCTGCTGTACTAATGGCTCCTCAGCTTGCGATGACATCTGTGAGGGTGGTCCAGGGTGTAAAGCCGTGTTGTGTTCTGTGCTACCACATTCTGTGCATTTGACACTGACCTCACAGTTCCTGGCGAAGTGTGACGTTGTAGCGCAGCATCTGAAGCAGATGTTGTTTTCCTTGAGGAAACTCTTCCGGTCCTCCAGAGACTTCTCCCTGAAGGCTCTGCATTTTAGTAGAGGATGTGGTTTCTTATGTAAGGGACACTGCTTGCTGAGATCCTTAGGTCTGTTCTCTTCTTGAGAAGACCTGAACGTTCTGTAAGAAGAACCTGTGGAGGTAACATTAGTTTTGTGAACTGCCACCGGTGTTTTATAAGATTTGACACCAGGGGCAGTGGAACATGACAAAGTAAAATCAAAGCTAGGATCATTCCTAATTCTCGCCTGTTGTCTGACAAAGTCTACAAACACAGAGAAAGGAGGGAATGGTACATTGTTAACCTGTTTATAACGGGATCCATGCATGATCCACTTCTCCTGTAGGTTATATGGGAGCTTCTGAACAATTGGATTGACACCCCTGGCAGTGTTCAGAAATGCCAGGCCTGGTAGATCTCCTTCTGCTTGAGCAACCCATACCTCCATTAACAAGTCACTCAGCTCCCTGAGCTTCTGGTAACCTCCTTTACTCACTATTCTGGGGAAATTATCAATTCTCTTAAATAAAGCGTTTTCTATAGCTTCTATTGACCCATAACACTCATCAAGCCTTTCCCATACCATCTTTAGGCCCGTGTCAGGATAATTTACGTTAATGTCTCTTATTCTTTTGGCGTGTTCAGCAGACTCACTCCCAAGCCACTTTATCATGAGATCTAACTCCTCACTACAAGAAAGATCCAAGTCTTTGATGGCGTTCTGGAAAGAGGCTCGCCATGACCTGTAGCTCTCAGCGCGGTCAGTGAACTTTACAAGTCCTTTGGTAACCAGCTCTCGTTTAGCAAAGAACTTAGCAAAGTCCATGGAGGCTTGGTTATTGCCGATATGAGCTGGTGTGCTGATGTGGTGTGAGTGAGGTGTATCACCATACCTTTTGGGAGCTTCTGGCCTAGGATAGTCTGTATAATACCGTTCTGAAGCGAAGGGTGACCCTTTTAATTGTAGCTGAGGCTGTATCTTCTGCTCTGTAGATCGGTAGTTGTGGTCGACATCGCCTTGTTGCATACTTTCCTGTTTGCGGTACTGCAGTTCATCAGGGTTGGATCTCTTGTAATCTGCATAGGCTGGTTGATGAAGTGAATCATGGTTGTTGCCTGTTCCGGAATGCTGGTGGACGTATTCTGAGACACGCCGTGCTGGATCTTGTTGATCTAGGTCTGGCCCCAGTACACTGCTGTGTTTCTCAGATTTGGGGAACTCCACGGTTTCCAGGAACTCTGCTTTGGCTATTGCGGCTGCTGCCTCTTTCTCTGCGGCCAGTTTTTCCAGAGTCGCCTGCAGGCGTGCTCTCTCTGCCTCTCGATCTGCTTGCAAACGTGCGTCTTCTGCTTGCAAACGCGATTTCTCTGCTTCTTGATCTGCTTGTCTTAGCTTCAGTTGCATTTCTTGTGAAGCAAAGGACAATCTTACTTTTGCCACCTCAGCTTCTGCACGAGCGAGAGCAGCAGATTCTTTTATTGAAGACTTGCTGGAACAGCTTGTTCGGGACCTCGTCCTGAGTGAAGATGCCCTGCTGATAGACATTGCGTGTCTGCTTGCTGACCACTGAATGTCTCTGTGTGCACCTCAGATAGAAACAGATTTCAGCGTGGTCTGAATTGTGTTGGAGGGTTGCACACTCGTTACTTGTGACTGTATGGCGGCTGCTGCAATACCCGTATGTACGACCATGTGGGTGATAGCGGCTCCGTATAGTCTAATCCACTATTGCTTGTGACTAGCATCTGTTTTACTGTTCTGTCTTCTTACACGTTCTCTCAGTGTGCAGTCTGACATAAAGCATAAACCTTCTCTGTCTTCCAAATAAACAGACTGTTTTTTCTGTAGTCTAAGAATTTATTGGTCAACAGGTTGTAAATATGGTAATGTGATGATGATATTGATATGATATGTTGTGATTTTGATATGTTGATATGTTCTGGTAAAACTAAAAAAAAAAAAAAATATAGTTATATTTTTTTAGCAAGAATAAAAGGCCAAGACACTTAAAAAAAAAAAAGAAAACACAAAATAAAAAGGAAGCCCATACATATACACATATAACTAACAGTAATACATCCTGATTAAGCTTTACATGGCCCCCTAACAGCCCTGCACACTACATACATTCACATAGGAATAAGACAATTCCTACCAGATATGCTTGCACAAGGATAATGGAGCTCAAGTGTGGAGTAGTGCAAGAGATGGCATCCCAATGTCTTGTGGGCAGGTTTCTTGCTCCCAGAATGCCTTGCTTTACCCAGAGTGCATTGTAGCTCCCATAATGCAATAGCTTCATTAGGAGAATTCAACAGGTAATGTAACTGAAAGACCACTACATGGTGCTATAACCTAATTAGACTATACATTAACACAAGTATGTAAAATGAGATTATACACTTTTAACATCAGATTCTGATCCATTGGGCAGAACAGCCCCCCACAAAAAAAAAAAAAAAAAAACAAAAAAAAAAAAAGAAAAAAAAGAAAACCAAAACAACCCCCACAAACAACACCCACAAAAAAAAAAAAAAAAAAAAAACCCCCCCCCCCCCTAAAGAGGGGAGGAAAAAACAAAAAACACCAAAAAAAAAAGAGAAAAAAAAAAAAAAAAACAAAACCCACCCCCCCCCCCCCCCCCCCCCCAAAAAAAAAAAGAAGGGACCCCCCCCCCCCCCCCCCCCCCCCCCCCACAAAAGAGAAAAGAACCCCCCCCCCCCTCCCCACCGGGGGGTTTTGGGGGGCCCCCCCCCCCCCCCCCCCCCCCCCCCCCCCACCCCATGGGTTGGGGGGTGTTTTTTTTTCAGGGGAACCCCCCCCAGGGAATGGGTTTTTAAGCAAACCGTCTTAAACCTTTCTCTATCCTGTCCCAATCCTTTTTTCTGACATTTAGGTCGGATTCACGGCGGATGGAGTGCCGGTGCAAGTGTGAACCCACCCTAACACAATCCTTGACAGTTGACCTCCTTCCCCTGCTCACCGACTATGCCTAGACATATGTAGGATAGATAGCATTTCACTTGTTGAGCTTATCACAAAATAATGTTGTTTTTAGAAAAGCTGCTTCATCATTTTTGATCGTGTCTGACCAGAAGACAGGTAAGGATAGACACATCCATGCAAGTTTATCAATTAGTATCGCAGAATAAACCAAATAAATTTTTATTTTAAGTTTATATTTATTAATTTCTCTAAATGTAGATACTGTAAAGTAGATAACTGTAATATAAGTCCAGTATTGCCAATATCTTGCTGAAAAAAAAAATAAAAACAGGTTTGTGAGATAATTGTGATTTGTGATCCTGCTACAGTGGTTTCTATATCTAAAGTGTTATATGAACAAAAAATGATTTTATATGGAGCTGTGCTTTAAATCTAAAGGTGGGAATTTTGTGAGAAAGCTACCCATCTGTGCAGGTAGCTTTCTGCGAATCAATGGACAGTAGGAATCTTCACCTGCCAAGACACAGAAAATCAATTTCAATAAGATTAAGTTAAAGATAGTACAAAGGGTCATCAACAGACAGCGATATGACATAGATTAATAAAGCCAGCATCTTGTAAGACAAACACTGCTATTTTGACACCCACACAGCCTACAAAAGAATATGAAGTAGAAAGATAGCCTACTCCTGTAACTTTCAATAAACAGCTTTATTTATAGAAGTGGAAAACTTTGTGCCCTTCTAAAAAGTTTGTGCCCCCTCTATAGCCACTTTTGTACAATAATCGCTGCCTCAGTAGGTCATTTTATGAGGCACTCAGTTAGATGGACAGTCACAATGCACAACTAAAGAGGCTTAAAGCATACCTCCAGTTACAAACAACTTTTTGTAAATGAATAGTATAGGTTAATATATAAAACTTTGTAGTATATCTTATTAAAGAAATATGTTTTCTTCTCACTTTTCAGAGTTACTTTCTACATATTAGTCTATGAAGAGGGAGAAGAGGAGGAGGATAGAAAAGACACTCAAATAATTGCTGCTGTTATATTCTGCTTTTTCTGTGGTCTTTTAATACTGGTTTAATACAGGTTTGTAGATAAGAGGCCACCAGTGCACAGAATGGGGTAATAAATCAAATAGCCTGCGGGCAGCAGCCTCTGACTCCATCCCTCCCTTCTCCATAGAGCGCTGTGTGAAGTTGAATACAGAGATGTATCTAATGTAAACAAGCAGTCAGATTGAAAATAAGGAGCAAGAAAACGGCTTAAGTGAAGAAGGAAATCGATCTTCTTAAGATATGTTACATAGTTTCTTAGATTTAAATGCACTATTCATTTATGAAAAGATGTTTATAAGTGGAGCTATGCTTTAATAAAGTTCCCAGATGTCTAAGGTGCAGGTGTAAGGGTAACAAATAGACTTAGACCCAGAGCTGTAGTTAACTGTTTCTTTATTCACAAGGATGTGGTGGCCCATAAACAAACATTAAAGGTTCTTTTTTTATTTTTGACCTTTCCTAAAGATAGGGGATCAGCAAAGGTTCAGTGGGATCCAAAATCAGGGACCCTTGCTGATCAACTGTTAGACAGGGGTGTCACATAGGGGTGTTGTTTCATAGTGGCCTTGCAATGTAATTGCAGTCTTATCCCATAGAAGTGAATGAAACAAACAGCGTGCAATGTAAATAGCTGATCAATGAGTTCTCCATTGATCCTTTATTGATGACCTTTCCTGTGGATAGCTTATCAGTAAAAATGAATTGAACAACCCCTTTAACTGTAACAATTGCAACAGCCTTTTCCCACTAGTTGGATATGGTATAGACTATGCAAAGAAACAGTTTCCTGAATGAACTGAGAATACACCAGGTGCCCTTTTCTATGGATATGTCCATGATGAGCTGCTTAGTGACACAGTCTCTATATTATACAGGTACTGATTTCTGCTCAGCTCCCTTGCGTCTGCCTACCTTGAATGTTGGTTCATTTGATCTAGAAAGACCAGACACTTTGTGCCAAGGGCCCAGGGCCGTGCTTTCTCTTCTCATGGCCCAGGTATCACTCTCAGGCTGCTTGAGAGAGTAGATTCTTACAGGTTTGCACATTCATGCACTGCTCACATCTACTTTCATGGGAACAACTTTGCACCAGCTCTGATTCTGGCCATCACCATCTACTGTGTTCTCTGGTTCCCAGCGGTGTCTGGCTGCTGCTTATTCCCTTGTCTCTACTTAGAACACTTGCACACTCAATTGCATACATGTATAAGGGAAAACCTATTGTAATTTATGACCACTTTTAAGTCCCAATTCTGTATTAGAGCTGCTAAGAAGCTGGAGCTTGCTGCTTGAAGGAGTCACTTAGCTGTCAAGTGAAGGAAGCTGTAGGGATCCTGCCATACAACTTAGCAAGCAGTGGGGAATTAAATTAGCTTAAAAGTTGGAAAACATGGGAAGAATCTTCTCGTGATCATTTTTAATGAAAATTACCAAGACAACTGGTACATAAGGCAGAATTAAAGTAAACACCCTATAAACAAGCAAGGGATTCTGATGTGAATGTGATTGAAATCACACACATACTGCAAAGAGTCCTGCACAGTGTGCTCTGGTCTACTGAGTACAAAGTGACAGGCTCCAGGCAAAAAATGATTTATCCGTGTAGTTGTAATGAGCAGAATAATTAATAGCTGTGACATCCATCACTTCACAACAAGAGGACTATCCAACTTACTTGAGGAGTTCATTTCTACAGTGAGTTAGAAAGACACTGAAGACAAACGACAACAAGAAGCTCCATGAAACTTTGTCTTCAGATGATTTTGCTACAAAGTCTACAGATTTCGATATTCTTTTTTGTCTGTGCACTTGTAACATGTGACCATTGGTGTAAGTATAAGGGTTGTGAAGATGGAAACCACCTCAACCATGCCATAATGCCGATATTCTGGAGACAAATCATACTTAAAGGGCATCTACCACCTACCCGAGGCACAGTAAACTGCTTACAAAGTATTATAGAACAGATTACACTGTTACTTACATCTCTATGCAGTTCAGGGACAACATCTGTAAGGAGTTTGTATGTTGTCCCTGTGTTTGCGTGGGTTTCCTCCAGGTACTCTGGTTTCCTCCCACACTCCAAAGACATACTGATAGGGAATGTAGATTGTGAGCCCTATATGGGACAGTGACTGTCAATGTCTGTAAAGCGCTGCGGAATATGATGGTGCTATATAAATAAGCATAATAAATAAATAAGCTGTTGGTGCACTTGGGGTGTGCCGTTAGCTCCCAGAACATCTCTCTTGCAGTTCCGACCCCTCTCACAGGGTGGTGCAGGAATGAGAGGAGTTAGAACTGAAAAAGCAGTGCCTATGGAGCAAAAGGCACACCCCAAGCTTGATTTGCATATAACATAAAAGTTATTTTTCTCAACAGCTACTACACAGGCAGATAACAAGGTATGCTGGCTATTAGTGTAATGTGCTCTATAATACTTTCAATCAGTTTACTATGCCTGGTAGACTCCCTATAAAGGGGCATCAGCACAGACAGTGGTGTCCTATTGCTAGAATATACAGTAGTTTGTAAAAGTTTTAGACTGGTTTGGAAATCATGTTGCAAATTAAGAATGCTTTAAAACAGGAGACGTGTTAGTAGTTTTTGTAAATGAACAACATTAAGTGAATGAATAAAAGAGAACACTAAGGATAAAGACACACTATATACTGTACATGAATACACTTATAACTGCACTGAGTTCTGGGGCCACAGATACTATTACTAATAAGTAAGTGAAACACTGATTCATTCCAGTCTATTTCTCATTACTGAATAAAGTTTTGCTGCTAATGAGGCCAGTAATGAGAAATATTAATCGTAACTATATTTTGTTGTTGTTATTTATGGGTTTAAGTTACAGGACATATGTATATATATATATATATATATATATATATATATATAAGGATATGATATAATTTATTGGTATTCCCTGGTCTATGGGAATCACTGAAATTTGGTAGGATTACTGTAATGAGAAGTAGCTTGGAATTAATCAGAGTTTCACTTACTTATTATGGACCACCCCTGTGTCCCCAGAACTGACTGTAGTTATAACTGGATCCAGGTACATAATGTGTCTTTACCCTAAATCAAATACATTTTTGGTGTGACTTTTGGAGGAGTCCTGGAGGTGATGATATGGCCCCCAGAGAGCCCTGATCTCATCATCATACAGTCTGTCTGGGGTTACATGAAGAGACAGAAAGATTGGAACAAGTCTACATCTACAGAAGATCTTTGCTTAGTTCTCCAAGATGGCAGGAACAACCTCCCTGCCAAGTTCCTTCAAAAACTGTCTAAAAGTGTACTTGGAAGAATTGATGCTGAATGAAAGGGCGGTCACACCAAATATTGATGGGATTTACATATCTTTTTGTTCATTCACTTTGCTAATTGACAAAATAATCTGTTGACACTATTCTTAAAAGCATTCTAACTTTACAGCATTTGATCCACCTCTGTCTAAAACTTGTGCACAGTACTGTACATGCCGTAAATGTCTGATTGGTAGGGCTCTGACTGTCTTGACCCCTGCAGATCACAAAAGTGAAAGCCAGTAGTGTTAGGCCTCATGCACATGACCAAGTGGGCAGGCTGAGGGGGTCCGATTTTGTAGCAGAATGCACTCAGACAACACTAATGATCCATCCCCCAATGATTTAAATGAGGGTGGGGGGTATACAATCTGCTCTGTTCTGATCTTATGGTGCATTATAGGACCTGCTCTATAATTATCAGGACAGAATGGAGCATCGGACGCCCCCTCGAACACCACACTCATGTGCATGGGGCCTTAGGAAAGTACATCTATGTGGACCCCTTTTGCCTATATTGGCTCTTTGTGTAGTTACATGAAAATAACCAGTTCTAGGGTAACTATTTCAATGTCATCAGTGTCTATGGTGCAAAATCCATAGTAATCACTATATAAGAAGAAAAAAATTACATTACAATTTTTTATATGAAAATAGTCCATAAAAAGGACTTCTCTATGTAGGGGATGCACATTATAATTAGAGATGAGCGAATTTATCAAAAATTTGATTCGGCAGCTTAGCCGAATTTCCCAAAACAATTCGCTTTGATCTGAATTACTTTAAATCACGTTACAAACAGCTATTTTCCTGGCTGCAGAGAACCTGGGGATATGCATTTTAAACTAAGGACACGTTGGAATAGCCTCTAGAAAGGCTATTCTACTCCTACCTTTGCTGTTGCATCACACCCCCTGCGATGTCCTGGTCCGCCAGGCATGCGCAGAGCCACTCGGAATAGAATCAAGATGGCCGCCTGACATACGCAGAAACGGTCTTGTAATGGGATATAATCAAGATGGCCGCCAGACATGAGCAGAGCCGCTTGGAATAGAATCAAGAAGGCCGCCGGACAAGCACAGAGCCACTTGTGTAGGAATAGGATAAAGATGGCCGTCATGAGCGGCTCTGCGCATGTCTCGCGGCCATCTTGATTCTATTCCGAGCGGCTCTGCGCATGTCCTTCGGCCATCTTGATTCTATTCTGAGTGGCTCTGTGCATGCCCGGTGGCCATTTTGATTCTTTTACTACACGAGCCAGGAGGACCAGGACATCACAGGGGACATGATGCAATGGCAAAGGTAGGAGTAAAATAGCCTTTCTAAAGGCTATTCTGACGTGTCTTTAGTTTAAAATGTGATTTGATACCACGAAGCGTGAGGAAATCCGGATTCGATGCGAATCGAAGATTTCCTGAAATTCGGATCGAATTCCACTTTGTCAGCTTTGATTCGTTCATCTCTAATTATAATTTACGATAAAATTATTTGAATCCAGTTCTCAAAAATCCAAGAACACTGATAGTCCTGAATTATTTCTGGCACAACGAGGGAACATGGATTCAATGACAAGGAAATAAAACCTGGTCTCAAACTCAAATAATTAAAAAGTTAAGTGACAGTATTTTATTTTATAGTAGCATTTTACTGTGGATATTTTTGGAAGATCTCAACCCTCACAACTAACTTTTATATACTTTGTGTGCAACCGAAAAATCTAGAAAATGTGATACCTGGCACCCATCAATACCACAGGTACATGACAAGAAGTGTCTGCCATTCTCCGAGTGTCGTGATTAGAAGTAGCAGCCGTGTGATGGAATGTGATCATAAGATGTCACAATTTATCCCTCCGAATGAGACACCTCAGTATTGCAATCTGGAAATGCTTAATTGAGTTATATAAAGGCTAGCTTTGTAGGAGCGGTATATTGTTTGAATTATCTTCTTTTATGTGAATCTCGCTCGCTCTCTTTTGTCTCTCTAACAGCTGTGGTAAATTACATGAAAGACTCAAAGTAGCTGAACTCAAAAGTTTAATTTGCCGCACAGTGGAATGTTCAGCTTTTCCCAGCACATCTTTAATTCCCTGCACATTCCAGCTGAAAAAAGGATCACTTGAGAATAAAGTCTGAAATCGTTTCTGACAAACCGCAGGCCCACGCTGATATTGTACTCCGCAGGCTGCAGCGGCTCAATGTAATGTACTTATATTAGCATAAGACTGTATTCTGTGTCATTTGAAGATGTTTAACTTTTTCTTGCAGAAGATCTTATTTTATGGGATCTTCCTCAAGATATGTCTTGTCAGCTACAGTGCTGTTCTCCTATACTGGGAGCCAAGAGAAATGGTAGTTATTTAGGCATTGTTCATACGTGAGTTGTGACTTCAGATTGTTGTGGAGAGCAGTATGTGTCAGAGCTGTGTGATATATAGGGTGCATGGGATTTGGATCAGAATTACTAAGGCTAATTTCACATCGGGGCAACTCCGTAACAGTGTCTGCCAAAGGACGGAGGACTTTTTCAGCTTAAAAATGACGGACAACTGATGGACCTCACTATAGCCAATGTGTAACCGCTGTTTGAGTCGTCCGCCTCTCCATTGTTCGGATCCCTGGACGGACCCAAACAGTGGAGAGGTGACGCTAGTGTGAACTTTATAGAAATCCTAGGGGAGACAGTGAGATTCCAGATTATCCCACCCACAAACAATGATTGACAGCTCTGCCTGTGTCAATGTATATAAACCAATGACATTAATTATTAATTATTATTATTATTATCATCATCATCATCATCATTAGATCTGCCCATTAATTCATGATGCCAAACCATAAATATTTGGCATTGAAATCAAAAAGTAGAAATGTTCATCTGAAAAAAAACATGAGCTATTCTTCTGAGCCATAATTTATCACTGCTTTTTTTTGGCCTCACTCAGTTTATGGCCCTACAGAAGCTGCTGCGGTAGTTATGCCACCATACACGTTGATTAAAATACCCTACTATTTTACTTTGTTCTTTTCTTTGTACGGTTACACACTATAAACAACTATGTATAATCTTTTTTTATCCTTCCTTCAGCTATTTTTTACTCTACTTTTTGCAAACCTACAGACAGTAGTAGATTAGGAAATGGAAGGGAGTAAAATAAAAGATAATTACCTTACAGAACTAGTGCAGGACCCAACATGGGGGGAGTTAGTGGGTAGTGACCACAGCATAATAAATTTTTATTAATCATTTATTACGATGTCTAGTAGAGGGGTTACAAAAACACAGTTCCGAGGAATTGCAGCACTGCTCCTATTACTTGAATAGGAGCAGCCTTCACATGCTACCCATTCACTGCACTACCTTCCAGCGCCATAAGGCTGGCAAAACAGCTGATCTGTGTGGGGTCCGAGTGTCGGAACCCCACCAATCAGGTGCTGATGATCTATCCTGTGGATAGGTTATCAGTGTGAAAATTCATTTGGGACTGGAAACCCCCTTCATTGGCATAAATCTTCACTATTGCAATTATCTTCTAATTGGGCTTCCTCTTACTAAACTCTCCCCACTACAATCTGTCCTGAATGCGGCCGCCAAACTCATCTTTCTGTCAAACCGGTACACAGTCGCTGTATTGGTTGCCCATCCATCACAGAATACAATATAAAATTATCACATTGACCCACAAATCCATCCATAGCGCTGCGCCCCCCTATATCTCCTCTCTCGTCACTGTCTACCGTCCTCTCCGTTCTGCCAATGACCTTAAACTTGCATCCCCTGTTATCTGATCATCCCACTCCAGTCTCCAAGACTTTTCTTGAGCTGCACTGGTGCTCTGGAATGCTTTACCCAATACAATCCGATTAATCCCCAACTACAGCAGCTTCAAAACTGCCCTAAAATCACATCTGTATGGTCAGGCTTATCATGTGCCCTGATCACAGTGTAGTGTGCTGAGGTATAGAAAAATAACACCTTTTATCCTTCCTCCTCTGTCCCTCAGATCCTATCCTCTCCATCTAGACGTTACACTGCACTCCTTGCACTTAGTATCTGTTTATTCACAGATACCGGCTGGTGACGGGTTCATACAGCTTCAGTTACACAACCTTTTCTATTAAAAGATGGCTGGACCATGGCAGCAAACAAGCCCTCTGACCTCTTGTGTCCCCCTATCTCCTCATAGAATGTAAGCTCTGGTCCCCCCCCCCCTGCCTCTCGTGCCCCCTACTCCTCAGAATGTGCTCTTGTGCCTGGGCCCTCTGACCTCTTGTGTCCCCCCTATCTCCTCATAGAATGTAAGCTCTTGTGCCCGAGCCCTCTGACCTCTCGTGTCCCCCTATCTCCTCATAGAATGTAAGCTCTTGCGAGCAGGGCCCTCTATCCTGTTGTTTGATATGTTTATTTCTTTGTCACATTGTAACGTCTCATATTGTCTGTACATGTGTCGTCTGATTTGTAAAGTGCTACGGAATATGTTGGTGCTATATAAATAAAGTTATTAGTATTATTATTATTATTATAATTGGGACAATGGCCCAATGGCAATATATGTGCTATATTAATAGTTGTTTATGATGGATGATAAATTTGGTGCATCTTTAGATTTTGTAGTAAGTTTTTTTACCTAAATTTTGGTTCATTTTGCTGCATTTAGGTCTTGTCACTTCTACTGTCAAGCCATGCCCTTTTATAGAGTGAGTCAGAAAACATTGATTTGATAAACCATTGATTTACCGAAAATGTGCCAAAATGCACTAAATTTTGTTGAGTCACATTCACAATAATAAATCCCCCTCTGTTCTCAAAGATAAACTGGGACATTTGTAAAAGCACGTTGAATGGGTCCTTTGAAAGATTATACACCTTACACATTAGAAAAAGGAAAATAACAGTGTGGTTAAATAAAACCTGAAAGAGAATCTGTCAGAGTGATTTGGGACACTAAACCACCCACAGGTCCTTGTAGACCAGGGTTTAGTATCTCAAATCGCCTTGTTATATCGCAAATCACAGCCACAGTAAAAAGAAAAAAAGCTTCATACTTGCCTATCATCTGTACTCCTTGCACTGGCGCTGTTCTTCAGTGAAGCCAGAATAGTACACTTCGGCTTCAGTTCGCATGTGCCAGACCTCAGGCAAACTCGCAGTGGGGCCAGGGTGCATGCCTTCGGCCTCATTGAAGCACCAGAGATGAGTCCAGTGAGACTCGTTGGTAACTCTAGGTAAGCATAAAATCTTTTTAATGCAGTTGGAGATTGCGTTGTAACAGGGCAATTTGGCAAACCAAACCCCTGGTCCGTAAGTATCTGTGGGTGATTTAGTGTCCTAAATCACCCTGACAGATTCTTTTTAAGGACAATAAATTATAAAATAAAAGGGGGAGACTGTAGACAAAGTATCTGGACTTTTCAGAGGTATTTAATACTGCATTACATAAAAGGTTGATACGTAAAATGAGAATACTGGAACCAGGGAAAAATATTTGTGTCAACTGTGTCAACAACTGGCTCATAGATAGGAAACGGAGGGTGGTTATTAATGGTACATACTCTGTTTGGGGCACAGTCACCAGTGGGGGTCAGAATTGGGTCCTCTTTTTAATATTTTTTTTAATAGCCTAGTAGGCAGGTTTACAGAATAGAATCTTAATATTTGTAGATGATACTAAGCTCTGTAAAGTAATCAACACAGAGGAGGATAGTAGAATATTACAGGGGAGATTTTGGGAAGCTAGGGGTAGGAAAATGGCAAATAAAGCTTAATGTAGAATCGTGAAGTTATGCTGTTGGACTCAAGAAACAAGTATAATACTGGTTACAACTGTAAAAAGAATTAGGGATATCAATAGGCTGTAAACATACAAATATATCAGTATGGACGGTAGAGCTTTTAGAATGACAAGGGATCATCTTCTATATCTATAGGAAAGACGGTCTCACCATTATTTTAGACAATTCATTACTATAAGAGCAGTGAGACTGTGGAACTCTCTGCAATGAGATCTTGTGATAGATGATAAATTATACATGTTCAAGGGAGGTCTGGATGACTTTCTTGAAAGTAAAAAATTATAAAGTTTCAGGTATTAGATTTTTTGTTCTATTAGATTTTTTTTTCTGAATTTCAGAATTTTCTCCACTTAATATGGGGCCATTGGCATTCATCTTTTATAGGTTTCTACCTTCCTGTACAACAACACTGTCAGAATATACTGTAGATTTGACGAGATGGAGATGTGCCTTTATCCAGCCTTATTGACTACAGTATGTTACTGTCAGTGCATGTTCTAGCTGCAGTATGTAACACTAGGATCACACCTGCGTTGGGCTGTCCATTCTTCGGGTCCCCAAACAAAAACCCAATCCACTTAAAAAGTGGTTACCTGCAGAAACCCGCAGACTCCATAAACTATAATAGGGTCCGTTGGGTCTCTGTCTCCGGAATGTGGGACAGAATCCCCGAACGGTAACCTAGCCTAACCCTGGAGACACATAGGTCTACATAAGTGCTGCATACATGAAACAATGGAAGATTTTTTTTAATCAAGATTGTTTGTCGGACTTGTTCCATTTTTTATTTTAGGTGTCAACATGTTCTTTAAACCATATCTGTAAATAGATAGGACGGTCTTTTGTTGAGATATTGTATATATTGTTACAATATTAGTAGTATGTGACCAGTAAAATATTTCTTTGCTACATTGACTGTAAAGTAGTAATAGCTGGCTGTTAATTTGCTAGGTGGGTGTATTAATATATGTTTGGCTCTTTAGATTTCCGGTGTCACAAACGCTTCCAGATCTGTATTAAGGCTCATGTAATTAGCCATGCTGAGCTGGACCATTGTGATTTATGTTACACATTTTCCTAGTGAAAAATCTGATGACACCACTTTATTAAAAATGAGCTGTAACCTGATTGTTTACTAGGCAGCGTAAGATCTCAAGTAGGGAATTGTGTCTAATATGTGACGGGCATTTAATTAGTACAGTCGATGAAACACGTCTGAAGTCCCTGGAAAACCGCGGGAGCTGTGTCTACAATACAGGTAAATTACCGAGGAAAAAAAATGTCAGATATGATTTAGTTAGTGTCCAGACAGAAAAACCCCTCCAAGCTATATAATAATCCCAGAGGCATTTGTGAGGAGCTTACTAATGGTGCTTAGCTGACAAAACTGATTTGTACACTTAGATATGTTGAAGGCTTCTGAAGTCTATGTGGATGGCCCACGAAGAAAAAACTGGACTGAAATATTAATATGCTTTGTAGGAAATTCTACCGGAGACGTGCACCAGAACTACACTTGTCATATGAAAATGTCCTGCAGACTGGTTGCCATTTTGCATGCACTTAAAAGGGGTTTGCTCTATTAAGTATTCACACCACTAAGAGACATCAGCAAGAGGCGCATATGTATGTGTGTTCTAAGTGATCTGAAGTGTGTGGCTCACTAATAATGAGGAGATAGATATATCCTGTCCCTTCTGGCTTTATCGGCTACATATGAAAGTGGAATTCAGAGATCAAACGTGCTCCGTCCTTTCACCCAGAGCCAAACAGAAATAGCCAGAAATCACAGAAATGTGCTGAAGCTGCCTCCACGAATCTCTGCCGTCATCTATTTGAACCAAAGCATCTATAAAATAAATGTATTTTAATAAGTATTTTGTGATAAGGGTAAATCAATCACTTGAAGTATAATGCTAATAGGATTACAGGCATTCTAAACAGATTTGTTGTGTGCATGCAATAGCTATGTTCAGCTTCCATATTGACTATGACTTCCCATATCTGTTGCAATTCAGTATAAAATTGCAGAAATATCCAACAAATGATTATAATGTCCATATAAATGACCCATTGTAAGATATTATTGAGAATTTGCCAAATAATTTGAGAACATATATCCTGTTCATATGCACTATTAGGGTATATGGACTTCACACTGGGGGTCTTCTGCTAGGGAATCTACCCCTGGACCCTGAATAGAGATTGAGCCCAGGCCCCTTCACGGATAATGTCTGGCCTGGAATATCATGCCTTTATTGAGAAATCAGTTTTCTCATCGGAGACAACCCCTTTAACAAATTTTAATTTCCTAGTCATTATTGCGACTTTCATAACATGAAGCTACAATAAACAGATAAGGCGATGAGAATACAAATTGTAAATGTTAATAATTATTTTTTTCAGAACAAAATGGGCAAATCTTTTTGTTTATGGCCAGTTAGGTTGGGGAGGTCATTTCAAATAGTTGTATCCCTGGTTTATACCACCTAGGGTAGAAGTTATGATGTCATATAAAAGGCAGGAATGCAGTATGAACTCCTGATTAGGTTTTCAACTGGTGATATCTCCACTTTTGTCATAGCTAGAACTCCTATCTTGGTAACATATAAAAGCTAAACTCACCTTCTATATGACACCAGGACCACTGTTCTAGGTGGTATAAATCCAGATATACAGCCTTGCCCCCCCCCCACCACCCTTCCGCCCCGACACCAGGAGTATAAATGACAGAGATTGTTAATATATGGGTCTGCAATGCCAGTGTTAGCTTAACAAGTGCTACATCTGTAAAACAGTATCTATATATGATGTTCAATTGCTATTTATATTCCTAAGTGCTTGCTGGTTAGCTGTTTGTTCACCTGTATTAGGGCAGGGCTGAGATCTGTGACTACACTTTAGCTACAGTACCCACAGGGAGTCTGAAGTAGTCTGAGCCACACCCATATCTCATCGTTGGCTTGGGCTACTGCTCTTTCCCTCCCTCTGCAGCTCTCTCTCCTTATATTGACTAAGGCTCACCAGCAAGTAAGTAAATGGAAAGCTGATGTACCGAACAGCAAAGGTAAAGTTATTATATAGTGCAGACTACTAGACTACCAGTGAGAAAAATTATACTGTCAAGTAATTGCAACAGTGATAGATGAGCCTTGGGTTGGTATTTTGCATCAGTTTTGTAAACCAAAATCAGAAGTGTAACCTACACATAGAAAACGGGTTATGGAAACAATTTTACCTTTTCTGAATTTTGACTCACTCCTAGTTTTTTCTTACAAATACTGATGCAAAATACTGACCAAGTACTGAGCATGTGAAAGTGTCCTCATTAATAGAGAGCCCAGAGAATCACTTTATGAACCATTTTAGCTTATCACAATAGACATATGTTCCAACAATAATATTGGCTATGCTGTATATATATTGTAGAAAGATACTGCACTTGGGATAACCTAACAACCGGTCAAGGAATAGCTGAGGACAAAATAAGATTACTCATGAGATTTGTGGTTTATTTAGGGAGAAAACATTGAGAAAAGTACTCTTCTGGATGTTTTCTCCCTAAATAAACCAAAAGCTATATTGTTTGCTTGATAAAAGTGGGGAAACCTACTGAAACTTAGCATGTTATACTGGTGCTTGAATACTTTCTGCCTATGTTAACTACAGTTCTCGCAAAGGGAATCCTATGATGCTGAGATGTTACTTTCTAGACTCTAATAATTTTTGCGGATAGACTTCTAGATAGATGTGATCACGGCATGCAATGGTGTGTATGTATTTAGAGCCTGCAGTCACATGCACTTCCATCCCTCACCTACTTCTTGCTAACTTACGAGTATATTCAGTTGTTTAACAAAAAGTAGGGGGTAAATAGAAGAGAGAGTGGAAAAGAAGTATGTGTGGTGTCTGTTAAACCAAGACTATTTGCAAAGTTGTTTCATTTTTCATTTGAGATGAGCTGAAGCAATAAAATATTGGTTGTGAAGGTGTACATAGCCTTTACAGATGAGAGGAAAGGTATTATGTTGTAGTATAAGGGACTGATCCAGTCATTCAACAGCTAAAATCAAATATTGAATATAGGTCATACCTGACAAGGCTACAAGTCATATCCCATAGAGCTACACTTGTCACTTGTCACAAGGTAGACAGAGATGAGAAATTATTGTAAACATTTGCCAAAGACAAACACAGTATCGATGCATGGCAGGTCTGGTTGGTTGGGTTGCCAATTAAACTCTTTTCATTCCGTTGTCTTCGGGTAAGAGGATAAAGGGAAATCAATGATAATACTCGGCTGTTCCCATGAATGGCTTCATGTGTAAAATGTACTGATAGATAGATGTATGAAAACTACTGCAGAGAAAAGAGCTAAAGTATTATCCTTAAAGGGGTAATCCCATCTCCAGGATCATAGTTGTGTAACTCCTATTTTATTTTTTTTTTTTTTTTTGCTAAGGGAGGGGGTTAACATTTTTTTGATATACTTTTGTAACCTTTCAAACTTCCATTTAATAGAAAACAGGCTATGAAATTCCCATGAACAGTGCTCTAACAAAGCATTGGAAGGGAGACTCTGTCTGTACATCTGTACTCAATGCAGTATGTAGAGCTGAAGCATTTACCAAAGGGGGATGGTCACTTCAAGTAGCCGTAGCTCTGGTTTTATACAACCTGGAAAAAATGGTTCTGGGATCATAAGAAATCTGAGAATGAAATACTGGCTATAAAAGAATTAGAGATATCAGTAGTTAAAAACATAGTTGGGAATGTGATTTTTATATGTAGTAAAACCCCCTTTTAAAAAAAAAAAAAAAAAAAAAAAGGTCTGTTAATGCTATTAATGGGTTAACAAGTATACCCATATACCTTTAGCAGTGTTTTGACTGATTTCTTCGTTTCTCTGGGAGCTCCTGGCATCTTCTGCATTTGTTTACATGGTGTAGCTTCCTGCTGTGTGGCTTCCTGTGTAGCTTCCTTCCTCTCACTGCCCCCCCTCCTCTCTCACTCCATTACACCCCCCTCCCTGTCTCCCTAGCTATCCTGTCCCCTACTAGCCCTTCCCAACTAACTAACTCAGTGCAACCCCCTACCGCATCATACTTTTCTGCCTTCCTCTCTGCTAGCTCGTGCACAGACCAGAAGTGCCTCTGACGCCTGTGCAATAGAGATGGAGTGCCACCTCCAGACTGGGCAAGTGCTAGCCGAGAGGAAGAGGGGAGGAGTCCTTCCTGGAGAGGAAGACACTTAAGTATGATGGGGTTGGGGAGGAGTAATGGTGACATCACCAGTTTATCAAAAAGTGTGCCTGTGGCGGTCACATGACTGCCCCAGGGATATGGGTAATTATAGATTTTTTTTTTTTTTTTTAATATAAGTAAATTAGAAGTTAGTGCGGAGATTTAGTTTAGAGGTTAATTTTTATTTCATCCCGAACAACCCCTTTAAGTTCAAATTTTTTCTGGGTGGTATAAAACCGGAGATACAGCCAGTTGAAGTGGTCACCCCAATTTGATAAATGCTTCAGCTCTGAATATGTACAATACAAATAAGTAACAGCTCAGTTAGATGGTTGCTAAGGAGAATGTTACAGCCTGTTTTATAACAAAAAGGAGGTTAGAAAGGATAATAAAGTATATCACAAAAATGGTCACCAACCCCCTCGACACACTAGTGCAAAAAAAAAGGAGTTTCACTTTAAACTTGTAGCTTAAGCTAACTGAAGTGTCTTAATAATAAACAATAAACTGCTTTATATTATCGATCTTGCTCTGTTTGTCAGGTACTGCTGGTTATGCCACTTCAGTATTGACTGCTTGTTGCCTAGGTTTCAGGCCACCTCTGCTATCTATTAGCAGTGTTCAGACTGGTGACGTCAGTCCCTGTTCCTGGTCAGCTGTGTTTTCTCTCTCACAGCTGCTGAGCCCTAATAAGAAGTAGAATGATGCTTGTTGTTCTGTAATCTCTGTATGGAAGAACAGATTTAATAGCTTGTAGTTTAGAATAAGCACAATCTTGGAGTATGCAGCAGGCCTGACCGATACATTGCAGATGATAATGCCACCCCCCAGCTTGTCACTAAAACCAGGAAGTGGAATGGAGTTGAGTCATGAGAGCAGGTGAAACCCTAAGAGTGCATTCACACGGTGGAAAATGAAGAGAAATTCCTCTTCATTTTCCGCCGCCGTATTCGGCTGCAGGCTACCCGCGACAGGATGTCAGTGCAGAGCATCGGCATTCCCTCATGGCTTTCCACTACTGATTAGGACCATAAACACGAAAAAAGGAGGGAGCTTTATACCTTTGGGTATTAGGGAAAGAGCTAGATATTCCTCCTATAATTTTATCAATTCCCTATATCCATCCTTTGGTACAATCTCTGCCACATATGGACCCACTACAGTCCACTGTTGAAATCGGTAAGATTGTTCCGATTATTTGTCTATTTACACGCAAATTAGGACCTTGTTGAATTTTTAACTATTATATTAAATGTTAAGTTTTATTTATCTTTTTGATATGTTATGGATCTATGCTTCTGGTACTGATAAGGACCAGATAAATGGTTTTGTGAAAATATTGATACATATAACATACTGTATAAACATTCTGCTATATTCTGTAATATAATTTGTGTTTCATTGATCTTTTCATTAGTTTCACTCCATAACTGAAAACTTCTACAGATTCACAGTAATGCGAAGAGTTTTGAAAAAGTTGTATCAAGCCTAGGCAATCCTCTAGGAGCTAAACATATCAGCAGAACAAATCTCTCCCCTGTCCTGATAGATCAGTTAAAATGTAGCAGTCTGGAGTTCAAGCTTTTTAGCTCACAGAGGAATTACTTGACTGGATAATTGTAGAAACTTTCAGTATTAGGTCTGTGTGGGTTTGCAATCGTAATATGGCATGGCACTCCTTCAAGTGAAGTATGGCCTCGGAAGACTCATCATTTCCGTTATGTGTTATATGCATATTGTATGTCTAGTTGCCAGCTCTTATCTAACAGCCATACTCAAGTCATTAATAACTTGTCTACATTTCTGTCTCATTAGATTAAAGGGCTATTACAGTCATATCCACTGGACAGGTGACAATTACTAGATTGGTGGGGTCAGACCAGTCAACAGAATGGGAGATCCAATATTCCTTGTTCCCCCCAACAGCAAGACTGCTGCCAGGAGCTGTGGTAGATCATACACTCCCAATCTGTTTAGCTCTATAGGACTGTCAGAAATAGCCAAATGCTGTACAGTATTTGGCTTCTTTTCTGCAGTCCCATAGACTTGAATGGAGCAGCAATGTTCATGCTCATCCATTGTTCATTCAGCATCTCCTTGCTTCTAAAGAGAGAAAAAGAGGACACAGGACTCTAGTTTTGGTGACAGTAGTCAGACCCCACAAATCTAGCAGTTATCACTGATCCTGATATAGGTGATAACTTGATGTTACTGGAATACTCACATCTATGAGCTCTACTGATCCATTTTGATGATCCAGAGCAGAATGGAGCAGTGTCCAAGTGTCATCCAACTGCATTCCGCTGCAAATTCAGCCCCACATGGGAAACATACGCGGTCGTGTGCATGGGGTCTTAGAGTATGTTCACATAGTAGAAATGAAAGAGGAAATTCTCTCCACTTTCTGCCGCAGTTATCACTCTTCTCTCTGATTAAGCTCAGATGAATGGACCTGATCAGAGGAGTAGGTTATACTGCAGGTTCTGTTGTCAAATCAGCAGTAAGATCGAGCAGGAAGCTTATTTTTTCAGCATCCTACTTCAATCTCCGTCTCCCATTGAATACAATGAGTGGCAGATTCAGGGTATAATTAGTGGAATCTGGCTCAACACCAAATGTAGCATCCATGGAACAAACACCTGTAGCACATTATGCCATTGGCATAGTGTACCTTTGCTATTTACATAGCATGCCATGCAATCACTTAGTATTAGAATAGTTGCTCTATGTTAATAACGCAGAGTGACATGACATTAATAGCTTAGCGCTCTGACTATGTGTTTGGTGATTGCTACATCTGTAATGACTTAGTGTAGTCAAATATAATGGAGAAAACCATTAATCTAGAATTGGGATCATTGCTGTCACCAGCCATGTATGTACATCACAACGTGTAAATTAAAAGAAGTTTCTTTTAGTTAAAGGGGATGCCAGGATGAAAAAAATAAACTAAACCTTGTTGCTGCAGTGTTGGTAGCCATGTGCAAACATTGTAATTGTAGTGAATGGTGTTAAAAGGAAATATAGTGAGATCTAGGGACCAGGAACTATTGCAGAAGGTGATCGCATGGTGCTATCATATGTCCATATCTGACCTCAAGCTTTACAGTAAGCTGGGGTTACTGACCATAGGAAATAGTGACAATTTTACATTGGGTTGGTTAGTCTTTGGTCTTTTCATTGGCTTCAGGTTTTTGCTTCTATGGATCAGATTCTAAATGCAGATGTGAGCAAATAAGATAATAGGGATAGAATTCACTCTTTATTTGCTAACCTAACCTTGTCTGCAGAGTTTTTTCTCTGTGGACTTTCTGCCCCTATTATACCTATACGTAAAACGCCATTGTTTCCGTAGGTATAATTGACATGCTGCAATTTTCATAAACACAAGCGTTTTTGAAACCACAGAATCTCCGCTGAAGAATTTTTTTTCTGCAATGTGTGGATGGGATTAGCCAGACTCCCATGCACTTTGCAGGTAATGTAAAACGCAGTGTTTTTTGCCGCAGAGTTTCCACTGCAGCCAGTACACTGTTTTTTCGCAACATGGTGCCCTGGGCTAAAGGAGAGTAACTCCTTATATTAGCGTTGTCACAACTTTTTGGATTTCTTATATAATGTAATACTTATTCATCATTTTATAATTTTAATGTACTGTATGTCCATATTATCTAAGAATATTTTCATCTATTTTGAGGTCATCTAAATGAAAAAATAATAGACAGAGATAAATATACTGTATATAGATATATTAGATAGTGTTCACATTTGTTAAAATATACCTTTGGGGGCCATAGCTGCATGAAATGGTTCTATAGACACAATTTGCATGAAAATTAATAATATTTATTTCATCTATTTAATTATTATTATTAATAATAATAATAATAAATAAATAAAATGTGAATTTTTTTTTATTTATTTATTTATTTATTTATTTTTTTCGTTTATTTAATTTTTTTTTTGTAAAATCCTAAGGTATTATTTGTCACAATGAGCGTGCAATGTATTTGTGAAAACTCTTAATTTATTTCATTATATCTTAGAATCTTCTTAGGATTTTTCTACAAACTGTATCCATTGGAAAATGAAATCAGATGTATACCCTGGAATAAAAGCACTTAAAGTGTGTAACCCTACTTTCCTGAATGATGACATTTATCTGTTCTAGTTGAATAAACACATTCATTCCCATTAGTGAGGAGGCGCTATAAATCACTAGTGGCAGGAGTTTTTACACATATCATATTTATATCATATTTGCTAGTCACACCAGTGTGTAGTTAGTTTCTGCCACATGGAAAATTTAGTAATTTATTTTTCCTCTATGCGTAGAAAATTGTATGTTACCAATAAATGTGAATTTGCTTTTTGAAGGGGACCTAATGGGAATGTTATACAGTAAAATACATTACCAACACTGGGCAATTTAGAGAAGGGACACGTAATGGGCAGAGGATCTATCTGTCTATCTGTACTGAGAAATATTGTGTCAAGGTTTCATATAGTCAGTAACATGGAAAGACATATGAGCTAAATATAACAAAAATACTGACTGCCATTGAAGGATTTTGGTGCAATGATTTAGTGACATGATCCTTAGATGTGATTTGATCTGAGGGAATATGTCTAGGAAAAAAAGGAGGCTATATGGTTTGGGGCCATGGGAAGCTGATATATCAAATCAGATGACCGTAAAGTCTTACACATCTGTCTCAATTTGTTCCAATCCAATCTAAGGAATATTGTTCATGAATAAGATCTATTCTCGGTAATCGTATAGATGTTATAAATTGTGGAGGTGTTTTCTCACTTTAATTGGTTAAAGGGAGTCTACCACCTCTTCTAAACCATGTATATGCTGTTGTAGATGGAGTGATATAGTGAACAGACCTTCTTTATCAAAGTGCCATCTTGCTGCTAAGAAACTCAACTTTTATGACTTATGTAAATGGATGATCATCTGTTTTCTCCTGTGATCACCACCCAGTGCCATTATAATACCTAACAGTAGACTACTGGTGTAGAGTACAAGTAACTAAACCATCGATAACTACTTTCCACACATGTACTGAACTTAGGTTCCATGCACACAACTACATTTTTGCTCCATTTGCAGTCTGTTACTATGGATCCATACTAATGTATAACACATGGATCAATTAATTTTTATGGCCCCATAAACATATAGGGGAATAGGAATGAGCTGCACAATATGTCTATTTTACAGCTTGGTCTTGTCTTTTCTATTGATAAGGTCCATGGAAAACAGGAACTGGTTTCCCCATGTATGCTATCTGTGTGCCATCTATTCTGTTTTTAATGTACCTGCATATGACTACAGTTGTGTTTATGGGGACTTAAAGAACTCTGGTGAGGGGTAAGCTTGAAGATCCACTGTGGGCTAAAGCCCCATGTAGTGGACCGCAGAGCAAAAAAGTGCTGCGGGAAAAACTGCAGCAGCAACGCATCATGGTTTTTCCTGTAGCGCTTTTCACAGAAAGTGAACCTCTGCAGAATTTCTGCTTCCATTATACCTATAGAGAAACTGCCAGGTTAGGTATAATTGACATGCTGCAATATCCAAAACCACAACAGTTTTGGAAATCACAACGTTTCCACTGCACATATTTTTGTGCAATGTGTGGATGGGATTAAATGGGCTAGAATCCACTTTGTAATGACTGTAAAATGCCAAAGATTTTGCCGCGTCGTTTCCGCCACAGCCAAATCACTGCCCTTACGCCACGTGGGGCCCCGGCCTTAAGGATCATATTCTTACATAGCAATAGTATAGCATACATTCAATTTATCAATGAAGTTATTGGCTGCATGGTTTTTGCTGATCAAATATATTTTTTATCATGGTTTAACCATAAAATTTCTGTGTCCAATAAATGCTGCAAAACTGTGGCAATGCACTGTAAAGTATGTACTGTATTTCTACATCATATATGGCAATAACACGGCGAACTACTGGTATATGTGAACCCAGTCTAAATAGAAAATAAACAATGCAAAACTATTTCACCACCAACATGCTGGTCAGTTGAGGCATTGGCAGGGCACCCCACTATAACAGCCCCCCATCACACCATACATCCCAATGTATTTATATGTAGCTATATAAAGCCGCAAATTCATTTAGTTCTAGCACTTCTCATTGAATATAATAGAAATAATAGCAGTAATCCACTATAGTACTTCTACTTGGTCAGGCAGTATTGACGTTTCACATAATATGAAGAATAAAATGTAACCTTGTAGTCCCTGACAAATGTAAATCCTTCTAATGGGCCATCTAAATGTTGATTATCGTTTAAGCCGCCTGTTAAATTACAACAGGGATAATTGAAATCCATTCATTCATTGCAAATGGGGTTAAAACTTGCACTTTTCATGATCGCTGCTATGTCAGTATTAAATTCCATATCATGGACACAAGGTAAAGACATGACGAGGCTGCAGAAGGCGAAGACGAAACCGTGCCAGGGAATGTTAATAAAAAGACCTCATCATAGCCTGTCCCTAACTTCACATTAAACTAAACTTGTTGATACATTATTATCTTTCCTCCAGTTGCCAAAAGTTGTGCAGCCATGAATAAAACATAAAGTGTAGTATGAGATGTCAGTCCCTGCTGAGTCGAGCTTCCATTTAATCCAAGGATAAATGCTAATTAATTTGACAGTGTTTATGATATGCTCCACCGCTCACCTTTTTCCCCTGAAGTTGAACGGTTTCCAAAACGGAATAATGGCTTGTGAGGTATACCTGATGCCAACTCATCCATTATTATTTTTAATAAGCTTGTCTACGACATGAATTTGTTCATGTGCCCTTTGGGTAAAGTGCTGTAGATGAGGGTTTGTGGTAATCTGGTTATGTTGTCATTGGATTCCTTGTGTCTATATTTCTTTTAGGCACTTGTGATTGTGCAAAGTGACCAAGCGAATCTTATTAGTCTATTTGGTAATGGAATTATTTTGGGGCATGAATGTACAAGCAGGTGTTTCTATTGCCACGTAGAGTGGTTGGTATATCAATTACCTGCACTTTTATTATAATATCATGCCTTGTCAGTTTAAGGGTACAGCCACAAAGGACACACACGTAGTGGAGAAGCCAATGTACAGAAGCCGCAAAGTGAATGGGGTTTAAATCTCATCCACCACACAAGCAACCCCTAGTGCAAATTGACCTGCAGTGTGTGTTTTCTATCTGCAGCATGTTAAAGGGGTGCACCCAAAAAATAGACATTGATGGCATATCTACTGGATATGCCATACGTGCCTGACAGATGCAGGTTTCTCTTTTTTTCTGAAAACCCTGACCACCACTGACAGCCAGCAGAGACAGGGTGAGAATTAGTTGCAGGACAGACTTTGTGGTGGGTCATTTTAGAGATGGTTGTGGGATCTGCATCCATCAGACATTTATGACATTTCAGCAGATACATTAATTGGGGTGGTTCTGAATGTTATCAGTCCTGAAACTTTGGGCCCTAGAAGTGTCTGAGTTTCCCTGACCATATTCCTGTAGACAGATTGTTATAAAACATGAATTATGATGACATAGGTGGTTTTAAAGTTATATTTTATATTTTTATACACAGATTTCCCATGACATCCCACGGCCATGATTTCTAGCCTGACCCTTCTTCCATCTGGGTAAACCCCATTAATTTATGCTGTGGTTTTTCACCTTACCTTTCACTCTTTTGCAATGCAAAGCAAAGCGACATGCCTGCAGCTATTCCCCTTTGTATCCTGCCACTGAAACTAGATCAGAGAGGAGAGGTGCCAAATTTATCACAATAGTTCATATGTTGGAAACTTTTTCCTCTTTACTCTACTTCTTGGTTGACTTACAGATATGGCCGTCCTTTCCATTTCACCTATTTTGCATTATATCAAGATTACACACACGCTTAAAGAGTGTCTGTCACTAGAATCCAGCACATCAACCTAGTCCCTCATATAGATAGGTTAGGGTCATCTGTATCAAAATGTTTTCTCCTGGTGAATCGGTGACTCCATTGCAAGGTATTGCCATTGTCAATATGTAAATTAGCTCCTTGGAGCAAGGAGGGCTTGATCATTGGTAATCTGAAACAACCTCATTGCTCCAAAGAGCTCATTTGCATTTGAGAGATTGCAAAAATGGCCAAGGCTGCCTGCTTAACTTGTAAAACACATATCTGTACATGTCCGGCCAAGATGTCAGGTAAAAAAAGGACACATGTATGTGGCACAAGTAGACCAGCCTTGAAAAAAAAAACCTCTTGATTTTTTAAGACATACCCCCCAAAGCTACTTTTCAAATTTTTTTCCCCAAACTGTCTAGTAAGTTGTTGGTAGGGTCTAAAATATATGAAAGCCCTAGCGTAAAGCACATACGTCAGATTTTTGGTGCAATTTAGCCAGAACATTTAGTACCATATTACCTTTCAATACCAAGATACATATGCAAATGCTGGTGATACAGATGTATTGCACATTCATCTACCCTCCCTCAGATATAATTTCACTATGTTATATAGAATGCAGAAAAAAAATTATAGCTTGCATTGCATGCCATTTTATGGCAACATTCTCACCATTATGTCTGGGGAGAATAAAGTGTCTGAGAAAGTTATCATATAGCAGCACACATAAGGGTTTTCTTTCATGAAAAAAGTTAAAAAGTTACACTGCATTTGTGCACAAAAATGTTGCAACTTTTTGTCCTTTAGTAGTCCTTCAGACAGGAAAACTGTGTAGATTTACACAAGAAATGGTTGTGCACTTTAGATGATGCTTACTCCAGCTCATAGCAGACAGTAAGCCAAAGATGTGACAAACATATAGCGAAGTTCTACACCCCTTCTCTTACTCCAGCGAAACTTCAGAGACTGACTTAAAGGGGTTGTCCAAGCAAAAATCAGCTGGGGGCATTGAAAAAAATTAAAAAAAAAATTGTACTCACCTGTTCCTGATGCTCCGGTGTCCTCCCGGCGCGTTCCAGTCCTTCTGCTGAACGAGTCTCTTCTGAAGTTCCGCTGAAGCTGCTGATTGACCGCTGAGGCCAATCAGCGAATGGAATGCAATGTCACTACCTGTGACATCATGAGCCCTCTTCTTTAGGCCTCTCTAGGCCGCTGATTGTCCTCAGTGGTCATGTGACTGCTGAGGCCAATCAGTGTCTTCAGCGAAACTCCGGAAGAGACCCAGGAGAAGCCGCCAGAGCAGAAGAACCGTGATGTGCCGGGAGGACACCGGAGCATGTGGGACAGGTGAGTGTGCATTTTTTTTTTTCACTGCCCCTGACTGATTTAAAAGTTAAAGGGGTTGTCCAATTTTTTCTGGACAACCCCTTTAAGCCAGTCCTAATAAGCCAGTCCACCATATGTGCCTGCAGGTCCATAGTAAAAACCCCTAAGGACTCCATGTACCACAATACAATGGATCCTTACTCTCGCTGGAATGTGAACCTAGTTGGTAGAACATTGATTTGTTCTTTGTCTTCTATTTTTTCCATTATACAATCTAAAAGATAAATTGAGTTTAGTTGTTCCCACATGGTCCAAATGCTGAACTAACAAATAAATTGCAGCAAAATTACAGTGTGTATATTTTGTTGAAGCAAACTTCCCTTAATATATTCTGTACCGTAAGAAGAAAATGGTGGAAGGTTTTTCCCAGTAGTCTTATTAGCCGTACTTGGCAATGAATTATTAAAAGTGGACATTGTTTAGGCAAAGTGGAGATATAAAGTTGTAATGGAATTACAGTGTATGATTACTGGATGTGTAGAACAGATGTGTTGCATTAACGATAATCCTTTAAGATGCCTTACATCTCTCTTACTCCCTTAACAAGCTGTTAACATTAAGAAGTTATAAATGTAATGCAAATATGTTTTCCTTTTAGTTGTCTGCTCATTCCACAGAGATGTTATTTAGATTGTGGATTGAGAAAAAAAAATTCCTTAATTACAAAAGAACCTTCCGCTACAGAAAGGAGAACGGAGAGGCAGACAATGCGCAGAATATTTCTATTCTTCCAGCATGAGTACCTGTGGTCATAGGCTTAAGATCAGATGTCAGAGTCATAAAAAAGTACCAATCCATACCAACCCCTTACTGTTTTTAATTAACACATCAGCATTTTGCCACCTTCATATGGATTAAGAGAAAATCCCTAAAGTATTTGCTATTATAGTTAGACAGTGTGCTCTGAATTTCAATTCACTCATTATGGTTTTGGTTGAGTACATGGTAAATTGTCTTATTCGTAGGATTGCTATTTCATAAAAAATCGGATATTTACAGTTCTGCCTATTGAAATAAATTGATATCTATAATATATATCTGATTTCAGAAAAATTTCAATCCAATATTATAGACTTGAACATCATGTAAAATGGTTGTAAACATAATTATTACCCAAAATTGTCCTACAGTCCTTTTGATCATTCAGAGGCAAAATTATAGCCATTGCTGGGGTTCCCATAGCAGCGCACACTCATGTACCATGAGACTTCTTATAGTTACAGGGCATGTCAGCTGCTTATTGAAACCTGCTCTGAACTGCCAGACTTTTCCAGAGCAATAAGGTCCCCGTGGATTTGTGAAGGGGTTAATTCGCTGTTACAAATTTGACCTGGACTGTTTCATGCCTTTCATTGCTGTATCGATCTTGTGTTGCATGAGCTGTGCGAGACTGCCCCAGGGACACAACCTTAAAGGGGTTGTCCCGTTATGGACACTTATCCCCAATCCACAGGACAGGGGATAAGTGTCTGATCTCTGTGGTCCCCCAGTGATCAGGAGAATGAGGGTCCAAAAGTCCCTCTGAAGCCTCCTTTGGAATAGAGCACCAGTGTGCTTGCACTTATATGGGGCTGCCGGGACTGTAATGCGCCCACAGCCCCATAGAAGTTATACTAGTAGAATCAATAGACAAAATTAAAACTCTCTGCATGCAGGACTTTATCTTCCATTACAAAAGTAGACAAACATATTGAAAGCTAGCATCCGTCATGTTGTTTACAATAGTGTCAATGGGAACGGACACAGGATCAGTCTGTGACCATTCTCTGTGACAGCTAAAGTCTATTGCTATCATCCTATGATGGAAGACAGCAATGGACTTTAGTAATGGTAGTGTGAATTCCCCCTTACTGTTATCTTAGGCAGCATGTAGTTGTTTCTTAGTCACTGGACTCTTCCTCCTTCCCTCTCCATAGACGTCTATGTAAGCTGATCTGTCTGTGACTAATCTATCTGGCAGTTAATTGAGCAGTTTAGCAAACAGGCGAGGAGTTGAGTGTTTTCTGAATGGGGAAAAGAAGCTACTGCCAGACCTCTGAGTTATTTCCATGAGAACAAAAGGATTAAGTATGCTGAAATATATTACAACGTTTCTTATATTCACCTGAATAGTTATTAACAAAAATAAATAAATAAAAAACTAATAGCTATGTACAAAGAAAATAGATAATTTTTGGTGGATTTAAATGTAGTGTAATGCATTGGAGTCTCCTAACTTCTTCTTTTAAGGTAACAATAATGGGATTTATGTATGTCTGAAAGCACCTTATTCACTTTCCACATTTAACAGGCACACTCAGCCAATCTCAGAGTTCACGGAAGACTCCTAGGAGACCTAAGTTGGAAGTGAGTATTCATGTGGCTAAGGATAGGAACCAAGTGTTGATCCCTTTGGGTCCACCCTCTGGGAATCCCAGTGTGCACAAGATTGGTTGTCCTAAACGCCCCATGTGAATGGATTGCTGAAATTCTGTACCTCTACTGTCATTATCAATGAGGGTCCCAGTAGTTGGACCCCCAGTGATCAAACAATTATCCTGTAGAAAGTGATAAGCATTTATAGTGGGACGTGGAAAATAATAAAGTGCACAATATGCTATTCACAAGCTCACTTTCCAAATGTGAAAACATAACCTTGGTTGCCCATCAAGTAACCTTCTAAATTCAGCCAAATAACACCTACAATGAAGTTCTTTAACTAACTTCCTACCCTTGGACACTATCTCTACTAATTAAAACCTGCTAACTCCTTGTGACTATTCGCTTTGATTTCCTTCGCCCACCTATTAGAAATCATCGGAGACAAGATTACAGGTAGAAGCTTTTGAACAACATTTTTGCATTTTAGTTTACCGAAGATATGCACAAACCAATAGACATAAAAAAGTAACTATATAGCAATAGACACCGTATTAATACATACAAATTAGACCATTTTTGAAAGTTGCAGAATAAAGAAAATTATGACCTTGGGAAATTTGGAAGTAAACAAATGGAAAGCAGTTGAGAGAATTCTATAGCTTTACCCTCTAATGAGAAAACACAGTTTTTATTGATGAAGCCACATAGGTTAAGCGGTGTCTTTCAAAAGAATAACCTGGAGGTACTGTATGTAAACCATCCTATCTGTGTTTTTCTCTGAAACACTTCCCAACTTAAAGTTAACATTCCGATTAGCATTTTAATAGAAAAATTTCCTGCTCTTATTTAGCAGAAAGTTACAATCTGCATTTAAATGGAAAATTGTGGACATGTAACATGAAAGTGGCTCCTTTCTTGTGTTTGAAAGATCGACTTTGTAGCGTTAGGGTTTCTTTTACAAAGGGGAATAGATCAGGGGCCCACAGTACTTTACTGTATTTTAGAAGATGAATGAGACAACCTTCTGTGAAGAAAACAATGGCTTAATGAGGCATAGATGGTAATAATACTCCAGGATTTGATGGAAAATATTTCTCTACCTCCCTGTTTTTAATGAATCTTTTGCCATTGTCAGGGAATTGATTGAGTTCTCTGTATTATTTCCCGGCTAAATGAAAATGTAACGTACCACATTTGATAACAATGTATTAGGACATTTCTTGGTCATTCGACGTTCTTGTCTATTATCATTAATTTTTTTTTCTTTATTTTAGATCTTTTAGCAGCTAGAAACATGCAAATAATAATGAATTCATTAAAAATCTAATCATAGGTTTTGTGCATACACCTGTTCATCTCAGGCATATCTAACATGTCCCAAGTTTTTGTCAAAAATTTACAGAAATAATAGAAATTAAATGCATGTGCCAATGCTGGATGTGACTTCACATGGGTCAAAGTTTGTTCCGCTATCCCTGTATTTAAATATACTGGCCAAAGGCAGGATTGTTAGTGCCGCAGTTGGGACCTAACATATACCATGCTGAGATGGGCCACCCACATTAGATAGCTGTCTTTTCCCAACAGCTTTCTCTTCTTATGCCCCCATACACTCGAGCTTGGTAGAGTGTGCATGTGTTCTGAATGGGGATAGGAAGTTGCTGTTAGCCATCTCTGGCTGTGACTTATTTCCCCAAGATAAAAAGGAACAGGCATGTCAAAATCCAACTATTTGAACCTTATGTGCCTTGACATCTGCCAAGTGTTGGGAGGCCTCATAAATATTAGACGGTTGGCCAGTCCTGCTGAAATCTGTGGGTTCAGCTGATATTACTGTAATAAATATGCCCATCCTAAGACCTCTCACCCCAGTTACACTTTAGTGCTGATCATGAAATGTATTTAAATCACCCCCCTACTATAAATCTATTGGAAAGAATATGTTAGGGAATTCTGTAAATACCAATTTTCCTGATTTTGTTGTTAGAGGTGATTCATTAATAACTTGCAGATCTTCAGGAATTGTAGTACTTTCTATTAAACATCTACCACCTGCTTAAAGGTGGCATCACTACATATCTGATATATCTTAAAATTCAGGGAATAAATTTCATAAAAAGTCATCCATAACTGAGAAAAGCACTAACAAGTGATGGATAGGTTAGATGAATCCTTTTTGTTTGGATATGTTTTTGTCCCGTAAAGTGTAATTTCCCATCTTTACTGTGATTTTTACACTTCACCTTCTAAAGTTGAACTCCTCATCGCTGTATTTCTATGACCGGAGTACTTGGTCCCATTTTGAAAACTAAAAACAATGGCATGTACATAACATGACTTCACAATACAGTATTCTTGCATTCAGTGTTTAATTTCTGTACATGTATACGTTTCAGCTTCAGTTACATTAACTTGGAACCTTTTATATTGAACTGGGGAAATTTTAGAAGCCCAGAGTTAAACTGGTTATACAACTTTATAAAATTGATGGCCTATTCATTTTGAATCAGTGGAGGTCCTACTCTCAGCACCCCTACTGAACAGCTTTTTGAAGGGGCTATGGTGTTCATGCAGACACCGCTGTCACTTTATTGTTTTAAGGGTGTCAGCACTGCCATGTTTAGAGCACCATGCATTTCAAAGTGGCTGTTGTAGCGTTGCTCTGTTCAAGTGAGTGGGACATTGCTGCACTGCCCACAACAGTTTCTGCAAAAAGTACAGTGTTGTGCGCATGGCAGTGTTGGCAGCTGGTGCTAACAGCAAGGAGGTCATAGAGCTTGAACAAATGGCAAGGCCTATTCAAACAGCTGATCGGAGGGAAATGTGGGGCGAGAGTCAGACTCTCTCTGATCTAGAATTGATTGATTTGATCTTAAAGATTGGGTATCATTTAAAAAAATCAGAAGAAGCCTGTGAATTTCAAAGTATAATGTATTTAGTTTGCTTTCATTTTATAATAATAATAATAATACATTGAACCTGATTTTTTCTCTATATAATCTAAAGGCTTTTTACAATCTAATGTATGCTTTAGTGTACTTGAATGGGAGCTGATTGGCAGTACCCCAGTATGGCCACTACACAGTGTATGGAGCTGTCTGCTTCTGGCTCTATACACTGCAGTTACAGAAGGTGATCAGTAGGGTGTTGGCCCCCACAAATTTTATACTAGAGATCTAGTCAAAGGATAGGACAACAATATCAACTCTTGGACAACCCAACCCATTTAAGGAAAACCAGGGGAAAGGTTTTGACATTGTGGTTCTGACATTCTGTAACACTGCCTATAGTGACATCACATGTATCCACACTTAACTGATCTCCAGTTTTGTTAAGTACTCCCTTTTCTCATAAAAAATTAAACACGATATCACAAGATGCTAACAAAATGCAATTTTTACCCTCACCACCAACTGGGTGGCTTCACATAGATGCAAGCAGGATAGCTATCTTATCACTTTGTAATAACCAATCACAAAATCATGTTACTTTTAGACAAGTATACAGTATCTGGACTTGTCAAGCCAAGAGGACTGGTAAGGATAGACACACCTATATTTGGTGAATACACCATACTGTATATTCAGAACATTTACTGTAATGTGAAGTCAACAGTATATAATTCTATAAAGTAAGAGAACTAAATAAGTAAAATAAATGAGTAAACCATAAAAACCAAGGTTTTCAAAGTGAATGAGCAGTAAATTTTAGAGTAGTAGATCATACCTGCTGAATGAACACACCATATGGAGGAAATCCCTATCCACCCTCTGACATTTATTCAAAGGGAAATATATTAAAAATCCCATAGCCGAAAGAGGGTCTAATGAAATATTTATTTTTCCAGACTTAATTCCTAAAGTAGATTACTTAAAATACTTAGGAATAAAATCTTTGATGGATTTGCTGTAAGTCACCATTTAACTTTGATGGATTTCAAGGACGAAGGTTACAATTACAAGGAGGCCACTTGAGCTCGTCCATGCCAAACTTCTCAAACAGTGTTTTTGTGGGCTTTGATTTTTGCACAGGGGCAGAGTCAAAGTAAAAGATCTATCATGAACCTTTTGTAAAAAAAAAAAGTTCAGTCCTTACCGGGATTACTGGCCCCTTGAGTGGTATTTCTCGGACACCCACATGCAGTAATATAACCGAGAACAGCAGATAACTGGAACAGATGCTCAGTCAGAATTTCAGTTAATTAGATTTTAGGCTGCGAAGATCCTGTGAGAGGCATTTAGCGTGGTGGTTACTAACAGGCGCTCTGGTTTCACACCTTACTCTAGGTTCACACCTGCGCTTGGGTTTCCGTTCTTTGGGTCCGCTTGGAGACCCGAAAACCGGTAACCCAATCCACTTAAAAAGTGGTTACCCACAGAAACCCGCGGACCCCATAGACTATAATGGGGTCTGCCAGGTTTCTGCCTGGCTTCCGCCCCAAAAATGCAGAGTCACAGTACAGACCTGAGTGTATTGCCCCTCTCTTGCATCTCAAGATGCCAGGTTGGCTCGTTATTATACAGGTCACACTTTCAAATCCGTAAGCCCACCATCTTCACAGGGCTTGGTCTCTCACCACCTATAGACAGTCTATGGCACCTGTAACAAGTAGTTTAATGTAGTCAAACTAAGTAGTCTCACAATTGCACAAGAGTCCACTACTATTGCTAAAAGTCCAGAGACAGGTGTGCTTTCAGTGTGGATTCTGTCATTCTCTTTGTTTTCCTTGGTTTCAGGGTTCACCAGTCTCAGGTGCCCCAAATACAGCATCAATGCTGTCTTAGGTGGAGGGCCTATTTTCCTGCATAAATCTCCTCCTAAATGTTTCTATAAGCTTTGACATTAAAATAATGTTTCCTTGAAAATAAGGGACCCAAACCTGGTAAAGTGTACCATTATAACTCCTCCACCAAATTGTACAGTAGGGACTATACTTTCTAGTTGGTATCAATCTCTGGCTATCTGTTGAACCCAGACTTGTACATCAGACTGCCAGCTAGTGAAATGTGATTCATCACTCTAATGAACATGTCGCTGCTGCTCCAGAGTCCGGTATCTGTGTGCTTTACACCATTCCAGCTGACTCTTGATATTGCGCTATATCTTTCGCTGATATGCACCTGCTCGTCCACCTCTCTAGTGAGTGACAGTACCACATTTAATATCACTGAGCTCTCTACTATCAACCATAATGCTACCAATGTCTGTGGAGATTACATGGCTGTGCACTTCTTTTTATGCACCGGTTTACAATGGGTGTGGCTAAAACAGCTAAACTCAATAATTAGAGATGGTGTCCACATACTTTTGGCCATATTAGAAATAGACATTTGCATCTGATTCCCCAACCAAAGACCAATTTTCCTATCCCTGCAATCGGACCTTACACATTACATTCAGGAAATCTGCCCAACCATCCATCTTTTCAGAAAACATTAGAAAGGTGTCCCATATTTCTTCTGCCATGATTCTCCCTGCTTTTTGAACTAAATCAGATCTTCCTCTATGGCTCCCCCATCTAAAAAAAGAACAATGACAGTGGTTGCCCTTTAGAACCATAACCCATTGACTGTATCTAAGACTATAATGCGGAGTCCATAGACATTGGTTATGCACATTTGTTTAAGTATTAGATTTTAGGATGTGGTATTTTCTTCTACTTCACTTGGTCTTGGGTATTAAAGGTGGTGTTCAGGAATTTATTATTTATGACCTGTTCTGTGGAGTGGCCATAAATCTCTGATTGATGAGAGAGCATATACAGTATATCTTCGCTCCGCGCAAATCAGCTCTATGGGGTTGCTTCCAGCACTTGTACTATGCACAACACAGGGCTGTATAGTCATCCGGAGCCATTACTGCAGCCCAAATACCATTGAAGTCTAAGGCCTAAGGCTTTCCCTAGAAATGCAGTAGAAAAATAACAACTCAAAATTCTGAATGTGAATGGAAATTGAAAGGGACTGTACTAAGATTTAAACTTTTTACCTATTCACAAGATAGATGATAAGCGTCTTATTGATGGGGTTGTGAGCACTAGGACTCCCAGCAGTCATGAAAATGGTTCTGTGTCCCACGGTAAGAATGGAGTGTTGGTTGAGCATGTATGCTATCACTCCATTCATCTTATTGGGAATGCCAAAGATAGCCAAGCGTACTCTGCTATCTTCAGTAGTCCAATATAGTTGAAAGGAGCAGCAACGGACATGTGTAACTGTGGCTCTATTAGAATGGGAACACTGGGACTTTTATGTAATTGTTAGAGGTGTCTGATCCTGGTAGAATGTAATGACCTGGGGTACATTTTAGGCACCAACAATATATTACATTGACCACCACTTGCCTACATGGTAACATAGGGCTTATGAAATTCTCTGTAGCCCGAATACACCAATGTAAGAATACATATACAATACACACACATACATGTTCAAACGTGCACACATAATCCTTATCTGAAGAGTTTATACCGTAAATACCTTTTGTGTAACAAGAGTACATGTCCGATTATGTCTTCATGTTATGTATATATTCATGTGTGAATGTGTATATGATATACTAGATGACTTCATAAAAGAGAAGAAAACCCCAGATTATATATTACACGTATGAAAATTTGGTCCAGACAGTGTTTAGGTAACTGATGGACTTGGATTTGCTCTGCAAATAAAATCAAATAAGAATGCTAAAAAAAGGCATTCAGCCAGTCATTTACAAGGCCCCTGCTCAAAAGAGCTTACCCAGGTCATAAATCATACACTATACAAATAAGATTAGAGAAATAAAACCATTTAGAAAAATGAGTAACACTAAGAACAAGTCTATAAATGCATTATAGTGTGCATGCATAATGACATCTTCTGTGGGATCGCTGTTTACACACATCAGATTATTATTTTCCTGCCTCTTAGGCAGAGAAATGTTGGAGATCGGTATAACAGGTTATTTAGTATGGACTGTAATTTCTTTCACAATATCTAGCAGAGAATTGCATTTGCCTGTTAAGTGTTTACCTGGAATAAATGATTTGAGATCTCCCTTGTTTTTCCAGTGCTTGTACAGTTACAAACATTATCGCTATACATTGCAGAATTATTAGTCCCCGGATTCACATGGAGTGTTTGTTATTACATGTTATACCTACATATAGAATAAGGCAGGAGTATGTCGCTTATGTAGAATTTCACAAAT
Organism: Leptodactylus fallax; assembly: GCA_947044405.1. Lineage (NCBI taxonomy): Eukaryota > Metazoa > Chordata > Amphibia > Anura > Leptodactylidae > Leptodactylus > Leptodactylus fallax. The sequence goes on along the minus strand of CAMRHE010000047.1, from coordinate 6,429,465 downwards.
AAAGGTGGAAAAGTTACATATAATTTAGAATGCCGGGAAGTATATGATTATTAAATCATTGGGACGTGTGGTCCATAATACACAGATACATACAGGTGACAAAGGGGCAGGGCTGCTCTAAAGGGAGCCTGTCACTTCCCCCAAGCATACTTAACTGCCAGCACTGTATTACAGAACACATTACAGTGATAGCATACCTTTGTTATGTATGTTATTTTTGTAGATTTTGGAGAAAAACAATGTTGAAGTCTTATGCAAATGAAGCAGTTGGTGCACTGGGGGCGGGGCTTCAGTTCCCTGTAGCAGTATTCTTGCTAGTTAGGTAGGGTGGGTGATGTCATAGTAGTGGGAGGATCAACTCCTATTGCAAGGGGTGGCAGAGGGAGGAGGTGGTAGGGGTTTGAGTGGCAAGAACAGTCCTCCAGGGAGCTGAAGGCCGCCGCAGTGCATCAATTGCCTCATTTGCATAATACTTCTATAAAAGTGACATACACAACAAAGGTATATTATTTATCACTGTAATTTGCTCTGTACTGTGGTGTTTACAGTGGAGTATGATTGGAGGAGGTGAGAGACTCCCTTTAACCATGGGCAAGCAGTGCCTCTACACTGAGACATATTGTAGTGGGGGCCCCTCAGTGAACTCAGATTTAGCAGGAGAATCCTGCATTTCAGGTTCCGTTGTTGTTCCAGGCAGTAGGTAGAATTGTAATTGTTATCTGTGTCCTTAGGACGCAGATAAAGTTTACTACAATGGTGGAGCATGGAGCTATCAGCTTTGTGCTCCACTATTTAGAACTCGGCTGATAACATCTGCTGCATGGAGGTGCGATGAGCGCCAAGCCAGAGACATCATTACAGCTGGAGCTTGCAGGTAACTCCATGGGAATGGGGTTAGGGGAGTTTAGATTTTTTATTTTTTTTTTATAATTTGTATGTAATGTATTCATTGAATGGTCACTGAGGGGGTAGGGGGCATTAAGGGGGGACACTATTGTGTGGGGAGTTTGAGGGGACATTAAATTATATGGGGATATCACTTATAAAACATTAGAATGGGACCTGCCAATATGTTAAAACAGCCCTTAAAGGGCTTAACCCCTTAAGACCAATGATGTACCTGAACATCATTTGTTGTGAGGGGCTGTATGAAGAGGGTTCAGGACTGCTAACAGCTGCAATCGGTGCTGACACCGATTATAGCTGATAGCACTTTAGATGTTGCGGTTAAACGTAACTGCCGCCCTCCGGAATGTCATTGTAGGGTGAAGATCAGTTGCCACGGCAGCTGGGAACCTATTGTAGGCTCATTACCATAGTTCTATTACACGTTGCCATAGGCAGCATGTAATAGAAGGCAATGGATTTTACTATATACAGCAATATATTAGTATTGCAGTGTATTATATGAGACGTCTGAAAGTAAAAGAAAAAGTTTTTAAAAGTATAAAAAAATACACAAACATTTTTGCACTCTAGATCAAATATAAAAATAATAATAAACATAAACACTTTAGGTATCCACGTGCTCAAAAATACCCAAAAGTATTAAAATACTAAAATATTTATCTCATATGTGGTAGCAGCCAAAAAAAAACAAAATAGCCAAATACATCCTAAAAAAAATTGAATAAAAAGTGATCAAACCATCAGACCTTCCCCCAAATGATATCAATAAAAACTACATCTTGTCTCGCATAAAACAACGCCTTACCCAGCTCCATACATGTAAATATGAAAAAGTTACAGGTGTCAGACAATGGCAAATTTTTTTTTCTATTTTGCTAAATTTTAAATTTTTTAAAAGGTATCAAAACATTACAAATACTATATAAATGTGGTGTTACCGTGATCGTACTGATCCTCAGAATACAGGTACAATGTCATTTTTACCATATAAAGATTAAACTTGTAAGAAATTGGCACAAATATGTTTTTTCCAATTCCACCTCATTGTGAATTTTTTTCCAGCTTCCCAGTACAGAATATTGAATGGTGCAAATTCCTAAGAAAGTAAATATGCAACAAGCTATGCATATAATTAGTAGGTAACTTTTTCCTGACTCTGACTCCACACAAAGCTAGCACCAACTCCGACTCCATGACTCTGATTCCAAAGCCCTTGTTTCCACACTTAACTGATCTTGCAATTTGGTTAAGAATTTTGGTTAACAATACTTACTGTCATGTTATCTTAAGAAAATTCGCACCTCTCCCCCACTAGGTGGCTGTATATAGACCTATATAGGATAGTTAGCATATCACTTCATGATTGCTGATCACAAAATCATGTTGTTTCTAGGAAAGCTGCTTAATTCATTATACAAATATGTTTACACAGAAGGATACATCTGTATAGTAGATAAAGTGTCACAGCTGTAGATACAACTGTATACTGCAGAGCCAGAATACAAGTTACATGGTCATGTCTGTGGGTTGTTAAAAAACGGATCACACACAGATTTTGACAGAGCCAGAACAGACATTCATTGATGTGATACATTCATGATAAAACAAAGAACTTGCTTCCATTGTTTTTGTTGCAGGCCTAAGGCACTGATGTCTGAAAAAACACATTGAAATGAATGGGTATGTATGGCTTCCATGAAAACTGTGGACGTCATACATACGTGAAATTTGGATGTGTGAATAAGGCTTAAGAGAGTGATACAAGTGCTTGGTTTATATAAGTATAAGCCCGCCTATATAAAGCCCCTTTAAGGCATACACAGAATCCACTTGGAAAATCATTCTGGCTGCCTGCATTGTGATAGTGAGTGTTCAATATTTGCAGTCATTTTCTACTGTGTGAAAGTGGTTTAAGCAGGATCACCCGCAGAGCCCTGATTCAGATAGGATAATTTAACCAGCTGACAAATCTTGGATTGAATTTTGTCACAGTCTCTGAACTCTAGTGCTTTTAATTTGAAGCTTTTCTATGTGCACGACAGTTCTATAAATCTTCATTCTAGGCGGCAATTACTTTCTGTTGTGTCAGGGCTGTTCATGAAGTGCTGGGATTGTCATTTCTAAATTAGATTTGTTTACAGAAAACAGTGAGGTTGCCCCCCCTCTTAATCTAATAACCTTCCCTTACTATTACTGTGTGTTAATACACAATTCATTAGATGGAAATGTCGCTACTTTACTTTAAATGAATCCTGTTATCAGAGGCGTAACTTGAAGCTCCTGGACCCCAACGCTAAATCTGGAATGAGACCCTGCCTACCTTATGCCATTTTAGAGTAGCGGTATACATTATGGCAGAAGGACCTTTGGGACCTATTCAGGGTCTAGAGCCCAGTAATATCTGCTACTGCTGCACCCCCTTAGCTACTCTCCTGTATGTTGTATTACAGTGGTTGCACAATGTACTGTCTGAGTTCTAATACGTTAAACCTCATGTGTCTGTAGGCTACATGCACATGGCAAGTGAAAAAAAACAGACATCAAAAATGGATGGAACAGTCAGTTTATAATGTCTGTTTTCTATCAGTGTCTCACATAGTCTTCATTAGTTTTCTAACCATGTATCAGTTTTAACACCGGTTTGCGCCAATTTATTGATCCGTTTTTAACTGTCAGTTGAAAAAAACGTATGAACTTTATTGTTCTTTTTTCTCTTTACCCATCCCTCTAATCCATTTTTAATGTCAGTATAACTGATACATCACCTAATAAATGGATGTTAAAAACTGACCCATAAATTTGTATTGGTTCCGTCAGGCTGGAAAAATAGACAAAAATAGGACATGTCCTTTTTTTTTAATTGACATTACTCAATGTCAGTTAAGAAAAAGTGACATATGGAGGTACCCATTGATTCTCATTGTGTAAGGGGATGTTCATACTACCATTAAAAATGGCCACTGGATGAACAATGGACGTTAATGGCAGTAGAGTGACGTATACAGATGGAGCCCCCTCCATCTGGGGTTGTTCTTTCTCTGATGGATGCTTTCTTTATGTATGCTTACTTTTATAATGGAAGAAAAAGTCCTGCAGAAAAGTAGAAAGCATAATGGTAGAAAGCTTTCATCATGTTTTTTTTTTTTACACTAGAGTGATTGCAGACGGAAAGTGCTCCATCTGCATCAGTCACTCTATTGTCATTAATGTCCGTTGCTTTCATTCCAACAGATGAGAGTAACAGATATTAATGTCAGTGGTGTGATAGTACTCTAACAGACAATAAAAAAGTCACTATTTCACGGTTATGTGCATGGGACCTTATACTGGCCAAGGAGGGGTACTTTGCCTCATCGGAGAGACCACCATTTCACAATATGGAGACTTATAAGCCATGTGTGCCTCTCTAGGAATTCTGAGAATCTGCATACATTTTCTCAGTGGTTATATTGTACATTCTTAGACTTTCTACTTTTGTTACTTCTATAGATGTGTCCTTCCTATTTTTTCCAAATGTCCTGAGATAAGTGGCACAAGATGACCTGCGTAGATTTGCCTTTCTCTCTAGAGTTTTATTTTTCTCAGTATATCTTGAAATAGGTGAAAAGGTTAAGAACGGACAAATCTGTAGATTAAATTATCACTGCAGATATCACCAAATATGCTTAGCTGTATTTGGAGCTCCTGCAAAAGTGAATGGTGAGAGCAGTGCATGTGCTGCCATCTTCTGAGACCCCCCCCCCCCATTTTGAACATCTACAGGTGTCAGACATTGACAGAAAATCTCTTGGGAATGTCTATGATTTTATCTAGCTGTAGATTTATATATGGCGTTGATATATATACTACTTATTCTACTGTACACTGTAACCTGAAGCAACCAAACAATTTACCCATAATTCAGTACAATGGGGGGCATTTATCAAACCTTCTGTGTCTATTTTCTTCTAATTGTGCCCCTTTTTTAAAAGTTCTGTGTTGTGTGTGCAAGATTTAGCATGTTTTTTTGTCTACTATGAAGGCTTTTACATAAGGCTTGTCCCTCTCTTTTTTTTCTGTGAAAGTGGGCGTAGTTTATCTGAAATAACTATGCAATGCAATTTTAGGCTGAAGCCCCACATGGCATAAATGACACGGCAAAAACTGCAGCCTTTTACAGTCACTGCAAAATGGATGGGATTAGAATCCCATCCACACATCGCAGAAAAATACCCACAGCTGAAATACTGTGATTTTCAAAACCGTTGCGTTTTTGGAAATTTCAGCATGTCAATTATACCTACGGAAACACTGGCAGTTTGTATAGGTATAATAGAAGCAGAAAATCCCCAGAGGAAATCTTTGTGGACTTTCTGTGAAAAACACTGCCAGAAAAACCACGATGTGTTTCAGCCGCGGTTTTTCTTGCGGCACTTTTTGGCTGCAGCCTGTACGTGGGGCCTTAGCCTTACAATACATGTATACAATGCCCCTTTAAAAAAATAATAAAAAATAACTGTACTCCAGTACCTGAGTAGCATAAAAAACATGTCTGGCAGCATTAGTGGGGTGTACATATTGCACCATTAAATATGATATACATTGTGCAGACAGTACCATATTATACCCAGATATATATTACACAAATAGTAATATAATATGCCCAGATAAATAGTGTTGGTATACTGCTCTGTTCCTGTGAAAAAGTCTAAGTGGATGTATCCATACACGCTGTCTCATTGTCCAATCAGTGCACAACTCTTTGATAAGGGGAATAGTAACACCCAATTGTCAATTTATATTCAAATGTTTAAATTAGAGTACCTAGTTCATATGGGCAATGTATCAATAAAGCTCTTCCAGCATTCAAACAATTTTCCTCTTTTTTTTGTGGGATCCTCCACAAAGTCCATTTTCATAAAGTAAGATATCTTTTCCAGAAATAGTTTAAAGGGGGGGGATCTTGGTGTGTCCAGGTTTGCAGGTTTTAACCCCTGCAGCTGCTATCTCATGTAGCAGTCTTCTACTGTCTGGGCTATATGGGGTTGTATCTTTGTTGATATATCCAAATATTGCTCAGGTGGGATTGAATGGGTTGCAGTGGTAAGATGCGTAATTGTGAATGTATGGACCCTTGCTCAAAATGTCTACAGCCGCGCACAGACCCACAGACAGTGGTACAGGTCTGCTCCTTCCAAGTGACAGCAAAAACATTTATCATTAGGGTATATACCCATTTTGTAGTCTCTCATTGGAATGATATATATCCTGTGGAGAACCATTTTTATGAAATGGCTAGACAGGAGATATTGCACACCACCCTCATGTGTCCTCTGCTTTACAGATACTGATAGCGAGGGAATGTTGGATACCCAGCGAGTCAGAGATGTTTGAGTGCAAGCATAGTCCAAATGTATGTGTAAAAAATTATAGTAGCGAGAGATGTGACCTTTGATCGAGGTCGGGAATCACAAATAAGAGAGAGCTACGTCCAATCCAGCGGGGACATGGCTGCTGTCACCTTGTAGCTCTTTGTCTGTAAGTATGTAAAGGAATTTGAGGTCTGTTATGGAGAGCATTTTATACGTTGTCTTGTTGAAAAGATGATCCCACCCCTATGCCAATTATAAAATTCCTTATGAGGGGAGCTCAATTGGAAGTCACGATTAGCAAGTAAAGACAGGTGGACATGTGGACATGAGGTCAATTTATTAATACATTCCCTGGAGGAATAGCAGAGGAACAGGACAACACAGAATTATAACAAAAGGTGCGCCAGGTTGGTAATCTTATGGAGGATATAATTATTTACTGAAATGGACATGTCAGGAGAGGGGACAGTACCAATAATACTGTATAATGCAGCTCTCTAGTCAGATACCTCTAAGATTCTGATCTTGAGGCTGAAGATTATTTGCTTTATTTCACATGTACATGGTGTTATTATTATTTTTTTTTTTTTTTTTTTTTTTTTTTTTTTTTTTTTTTTTTTTGTTTTTTTTTTTTGTGTTTTTTTGGGGTTGTGGGGGGGGGGGAGGTGGTTGGGGTTTTGGGGTTGGGGGTGGTTTTGGGTGGTTTGTGGTGGGGAAGAAAATATAAAATGTGGGGGGGGGGGGGGGGGGGGGGGGGGGGGGGGGGGGGGGGGGGGGGGGGGGGGGGGGGGGGGGGGGGGGGGGGGGGGGGGGGGGGGGGGGGGGGGGGGGGGGGGGGTTGGGTGGGGTGGGGGGGGGGGGGGGGGGGGGGGGGGGGGGGGGGGGGGGGGGGGGGGGGGGGGGGGGGGGGTGGGGGGGGGGGGGGGGGGGGAGGGGGGGGGGGGGGGGGGGGGGGGAAGGGGGGGGGGGGGGGGGGGGGGGGGGGGGGGGGGGGGGGGGGGGGGGGGGGGGGGGGGGGGGGGGGGGGGGGGGGGGGGGGGGGGGGGGGGGGGGGGGGGGGGGGGGGGGGGGGGGGGGGGGGGGGGGGGGGGGGGGGGGGGGGGGGGGGGGGGGGGGGGGGGGGGGGGGGGGGGGGGGGGGGGGGGGGGGGGGGGGGGGGGGGGGGGGGGGGGGGGGGGGGGGGGGGGGGGGGGGGGGGGGGGGGGGGGGGGGGGGGGGGGGGGGGGGGGGGGGGGGGGGGGGGGGGGGGGGGGGGGGGGGGGGGGGGGGGGGGGGGGGGGGGGGGGGGGGGGGGGGGGGGGGGGGGGGGGGGGGGGGGGGGGGGGGGGGGGGGGGGGGGGGGGGGGGGGGGGGGGGGGTGGGTGGGGTGGGGGGGGGGGGGGGGGGGGGGGGGGGGGGGGGGGGGGGGGGGGGGGGGGGGCGGGGGGGGGGGGGGGGGGGGGGGGGGGGGGGGGGGGGGGGGGGGGGGGGGGGGGGGGGGGGGGGGGGGGGGGGGGGGGGGGGGGCGGGGGGGGCGGGGGGGGGGGGGAGGAAGGGGGGGGGGGGGGGGGGGGGGGGGGGGGGGCGCCGGCCGGCGGGGGGGGGGGGGGGGGGGGGGGGGGGGGGGGGGGGGGGGGGGGGGGGGGGGGGGGGGGGGGGGGGGGGGGGGGGGAAGGGGGGGGGGGGGGGGGGGGAGGGGGGGGGGGGGGGGGGGGGGGGGGGGCGGGGCGGGGGGGGGCCCGGGGGGGGGGGGGGGGGGGGGGGGGGGGGGGGGGGGGGGGGGGAAGGGGAAAAAAAGAAAAAAAAAAAAAGGTTTTGGGGGGGGGGGGGGGGGGGGGGGGGGGGGGGGGGGGGGGGGGGGGGGGGGGGGGGGGGGGGGGGGGGGGGGGGGGGGGGGGGGGGGGGGGGGGGGGGGCCGGGGAAATTTTTGTTGGGGGGTTATTTTTTTTTATATTAAATGGTTTTTTTTTTTATAAAAGGGGTTATTTTTTTTTTGGGGGGGGAAAAAAAACCCGACACAACCCAAAAAAAACGGGGGGGGGGGGGGTGGGGGGAAAAAATATTTTTTGTGTCTTTCCCAAAATTTTTGGCCATGACTGTACATGCTCACTGCTGTTTATATATTTTACATACTCTCCTCAAAATTGATGTTGACTACTATTTCTCATGAAACAGCAGACGTCGCAGGGTTATCCCCATGGAACAGAAAAAATCTATCATGAATCATCTATGGCTGTGCTACAGGCCTTGAGAGTCCTGAGTTATGGCATCTCCTGAAAAATTGAGATGCTTGACGTCGTGACAGATGATGCAGAGATTTTCCTTCTTTTATATTGCTATTTAAATTGTATATTTAGTGAGTTTGCTTTGATTGATGATAGTATATAAGACACTTGCTAGTTCTTCCAAAGAAAAGATGACACGTCTTAACAGTATTCATGTTTTCAGACATAAATATAGTTATACAATTGTGAAATCTTTCGGTAGGTAAGCTACAATTTACACAAATGTTTGCGCTCTTTTCGGGCTATGGTAAGTCTGAGAAAATGCCATTTAAATTAATGCAGGTTAACAGTCATAGATGCAAAGGCGGGAATGTGTTCTTGCAGAGTTTAATGTGTAAATTACATTAGAGAAATATTTAACTTTTTATATAAATTTATACTGCGAGAATTGTCTAGTAGTCGCTGTCTTTTATTCTTTTACTTATGGTATTTGTGTCAAGAGGAAGCATAATCCGTATCAACATACACTGCCAAACACTATGGCTGTCTCTTAAATCTCCTCTTTTCTTTTTCAACCTGACATTCAGTGTATCATATACTTTGTTAATCTCTCCTGTTGGTCTGCCACAAGGCTTAGTCCCTCCATCCCCTTCCCTTCTCCATTTACTGATCATGACCAGCTCACCGAGACTTAGCTTGTTGTCTTCTTCCATTACAATCAGCCTTGATACCTTAGATATCCTATTTATCCTTAATTATACAACTCTTCAGAAAAAAATGACATGGACTGCAGATCCAAATATTATACACTGATCTTTGCTTCACAACAAAATCTACAAAAATAAACATTTTTGTATATGTTGTTATCAAGGTGCCCACTAGCAACTTTACAGTGACCTCTATATAGTGAATCCCTGCTCTGTTGGGTGTGGCACTGCATGGCAACGGCCACCACTGCAGATCAGTGCCCACAGGAGGAGCGATCCAGCAACCAAACAGCACCTCTGCTGCCAGCCTAAGCCCCCAATAATAATTCTTCCTTAATACTACATCATATCCAAATTTAAGACTCATCTACAATACCGTCTTACCACTGTACCTCCTACTGTCTCCCTCTCAAAAACACTTGTCGTTCCTTTTATGCATATGAGTACTGGAAATGCTAGTGTGTACACTTACTGAGTAATATTCAAGATAGAATACTCTAAGAACTCCTTTGTGGTCTAGTGGCACAACAGAATTACCTATTTCTCCTATATTTCCGCTAATGCCATTCTTCCCATAATTAGACCCTCCACTGCTTACAGGGCACATTTCAATTCTGCTTCATCCTGTAGCTCTTCTATAATATATACATACCACTCTACATCCAACCTCAATGCCATTGGCAACCTTCACTGTACCAAATTCAATCTCTTTCCTAGTGCCTTCTCACACCCTTTCGTGTAGGACATTTTTCATGCCTCCTTCCTCTTTCTACTGGATCTCTCTCCTTAATACCATCCAATACTCTCCTAGCCTAACAAAGTTCAAGACATTTCTTATTATATAACATAAAAAGTCTGAACTGTTTTCTAAGTCACCAATACTTTTAACTATTTAGAAGTACATTGAAGATGTGTAACTTATGAGATAAGAATCTACCTACTGGGAACAATACAATAAATGGTACTATGAAAGTCTTCAAACAATTTCAGGTAAAGGTTACTTAGGGATACAAAAAGTGTGCTGTGACTTATATTCCCCTGGAGCACTGTCAGGTTCATCATAAAGAAATGGAAAGATTGTGCCTAGATTGTCTTCCAAAAATAAGCATCTGTGGAAATATCAGAAGTAGGCTTTTGGCAATTCAGCAACATCACATGGAGAACATGAAGGAAAATGTCCAGGAGAGACATAGTGTAAGCACCTAGTTTTAATATATATACAGTACAGACCAAAAGTTTGGACACACCTTCTCATTCCAAGAGTTTTCTGTATTTTCATGACTATAAAAATTGTAGATTCACACTGAAGGGCATCAAAACTATGAATTAACACATGTGGAATTATATACTTAACAAAAAAGTGTGAAACAACTGAAAATATGTCTTCTATTCTAGGTTCTTCAAAGTAGCCACCTTTTGCTTTGATTACTGCTTTGCACACTCTTGGCATTCTCTTGAGGAGCTTCAAGAGGTAGTCACCTGAAATGGTCTTCCAACAGTCTTGAAGGAGTTCCCAGAGATGCTTAGCACTTGTTGGCCCTTTTGCCTTCACTCTGCGGTCCATCTCACCCCAAACCATCTCGATTGGGTTCAGGTCTGGTGACTGTGGAGGCCAGGTCATCTGGCGTAGCACCCCATCACTCTCCTTCTTGGTCAAATAGCCCTTACACAGTCTGGAGGTGTGTTTGGGGTCATTGTCCTGTTGAAAAATAAATGATGGTCCAACTAAACTCAAACCGAATGGAATAGCATGCCGCTGCAAGATGCTGTGGTAACCATGCTGGTTCAGTATTCCTTCAATTTTGAATAAATCCCCAACAGTGTCACCAGCAAAGCATCCCCACACCATAACACCTCCTCCTCCATGCTTCACGGTGGGAACCAGGCATGTAGAGTCCATTCGTTCACCTTTTCTGCGTCGCACAAAGACACGGTGGTTGGAACCAAAGATCTCAAATTTGGACTCATCAGACCAAAGCACAGATTTCCACAGGTCTAATGTCCATTCCTTGTGTTCTTTAGCCCAAACAAGTCTCTTCTGCTTGTTGCCTGTCCTTAGCAGTGGTTTCCTAGCAGCTATTTTACCATGAAGGCCTGCTGCACACAGTCTCCTCTTAACAGTTGTTGTAGAGATGTGTCTGCTGCTAGAACTCTGTGTGGCATTGACCTGGTCTCTAATCTGAGCTGCTGTTAACCTGCGATTTCTGAGGCTGGTGACTCGGATGAACTTATCCTTCCTTTCCTGGGGCGGTCCTCATGTGAGCCAGTTTCTTTGTAGCGCTTGATGGTTTTGGCCACTGCACTTGGGGACACTTTCAAAGTTTTCCCAATTTTTCGTACTGACTGACCTTCATTTCTTAAAGTAATGATGGCCACTCGTTTTTCTTTACTTAGCTGCTTTTTTCTTGCCATAATACAGATTCTAACACTCCATTCAGTAAGACTGTCAGCTGTGTATCCACCTGACTTCTGAACAACACAACTGATGGTCCCAACCCCATTTATAAGGCAAGAAATCCCACTTATTAAACCTGACAGGGCACACCTGTGAAGTGAAAACCATTTCAGGTGACTACCTCTTGAAGCTCATCAAGAGAATGCCAAGAGTGTGCAAAGCAGTAATCAAAGCAAAAGGTGGCTACTTTGAAGAACCTAGAATATAAGACATATTTTCAGTTATTTCACACTTTTTTGTTAAGTATATAATTCCACATGTGTTAATTCATAGTTTTGATGCCTTCAGTGTGAATCTACAATTTTTATAGTCATGAAAATACAGAAAACACTTGGAATGAGAAGGTGTGTCCAAACTTTTGGTCTGTACTGTATATATATATATATATATATACATACACACACACACAAATCTTAAATCCATATGTTCCTTCCCTAAAGATATAGGAGCCAAATACTGACACAGAAATCACAGTGTAAGAGCTGATTTCTGCCATCTCTGCCGAGAACCCGTTGGTATCATGTTGAACCATTGAGAACCCGTTGGCATCATGTTGCACCATTGAGAACCCGATGGCATGACATTACTTTCAAACAACTCCACTTACTAGCCTGAAGTGCAAAGCAATGTCTTTCCAATGGAAAAATAATAAATGTATATGCTTTAGATAACAGCCTTTATCTACGTTATACATAATGCATTACCACATCCATACATTACATCAGTAAGCGGTGTTCACATTCTAAAAAACAAACTTAAGAGATGCATTGCCTCGTAGAAAAGATCTACTCGTGTGAACCTTTCACCTGAAACAACCCTTCATAACAACAGGAAGTATTCTGCAGGATGATGCATCACTTCTAAAGGCTCACCGAGGGTTATTCAATCAAACGCTGAAGTGCCAAATTGGCACTTACTCACAGAAACTCCCACTGACTGAAATGGCAGTGTCTGTGTGATTTTTTTTGATCCACCAGGGAGGAAGGACCGCAGGGGGGGGTGTTTTAGAAGAAAAAACCCCCCCCCCCCCCCACAAAAAAGAGCAGCGAACACAACTCTTCAAAGGGGGGGGGGGGGGTTTTTTTCCCCACCCCCCTCCCATTTCCATAAGGGGGGCCCACAAAATTTTTTAAAAAAAAAAGAAAAAGAGGGGAATTTTTTACCCCCCCCCCCCCCAGAAAACCCCTCCTCCAAAAGTAAAAGCGCCCCCCAATTTTCTTTTAAGCTTCTTTTGTTTTTTTAAACTTTTAATTTTGAATTTATTTCTGTGATTCTGTTCCTTTAAGACAGCAGCCATTGTAATTGTGACATGATGCTGGAGTGAGACCCCCCCCTTTTATGTCAGCCTGCCTGTTCTGCAGACAGAGTGTGAGCAGAGAAGCAGGAAGTGACGAGACAGAGAGCAGCAGCCATCTTGGCAAGTGTTGTATTGAACTGGTGTGGAGATTTTTCTGTACAGCTAAGCTGTATCTTGGTCCAGAGACAACAGAGTGTAAAGAGACAACAGGACTAGTGAGTCCATGTGAAAGGAACTGTGCTCAGTGGCTGATCAGTGAGACTGACATTGTGACTGTGTATATGGATACCACAGATAGAGACTCGCAGTGCTGTTGATGTACTGGACAGCACCTGCTAAATCCCGGCTTACATCCCAGCTCAGTGTATGGATTCGGCAGGACTGTCAGTGTGCTGAGTGGAATCTGCTGTTGGATTACATTGCATTCATTGGGTTTCCCTGTTAAAGAGGACTTCATTTCTCCCAAGATCCTGATAACAGTGAGGAGAGGACGCTTCACTATAAAAGAAAGGAACGACTTTGGGCCCCACCGCGCGCTTCTACGGACTGTAAGCGGTCCACCTGGACCACTGGGGAAAAGGGGGTGCACCCAAATGTGATGTCAGGGTCAGTTAGGGATAGTTTTGAGTATATTGTTCATTCAGTGTCCATACTGCAGAAGTGGACAGAGTAAAAGTAGAAACCATTGCAGAATTTGCCTTGAAATTGTTCATGCTATATTGTATATTTTGCTTGTCTTTATCCCTGTCATTTTACCTTCAAATAGCCTTTATTAACTTATAGTAAATATATATTCTTTTCTTGAACTACCGCGTGTACGTTCATTTCTGGTTGCGGAGTCCAAACCACCTGCCTTGCTCTCGGTTCACACAAGCGCACCTGACATTGCGGCTGATCACTGGCCTCAATGGAGTTCCAATTCTTAAATGTGCGGCGCAGGACTTCTGGCAGCGAAGGACCAGCTTGTGTCAGTGGCGAGAACAGGTGAGTATGAGGTTTTTTTTATGTTACATCTTCCCCAGCCTCCTCTGGAATTTGTCCAATTCCTGGATAACCCCTTTAAAAACTAGAAAGTGATATAGGGTATATAACTGTTTAGAGACCATCTAAGTATTGTACTTTTTCAATGTATAAACCTTACCTAGAGAATTATCTGAGAATGAACATTACCATGAATTCTCATTTAGTTGATAATTAGCCCATTTAAAAGGCCACAGAAACTTTTTTTGGTGGGCGGGAGGGGGCACAAACTTTATCCAGCCCAGCGCCCATGGTAGTCTTGATCTGCTCCTGATGCTTACTTATGTATTTTCTTCTCTGAAGATTGGTTGACTGTTTAGTGCTGCTGTATTATGGCACACTAGCATTAATAGCATTGTCTACTGGAAGCCTAAGGCACTGTAGCCTACTCTCTGTCGCTCCTCTTTCCTACCACCATGCTTTGCACTGCAGCTCTATGTATTATGATAGGAGGTTGCATTCTATAAGCATAGACCCAGCACAAATTCACTATAAAGTCTGTTCATGTTGAGATGGTTTTCATTATAAAAAGTATATAGTTGATCACAGGTAGAATCACCCGAAATAAAGACATCAGGTAATTGATGGGCCATTTATGTAATATACAGATGAGCAGTAAAAACTGCCTTAATAGGGCATATGAATGTATTTTTTTTATCTTGCTTACTTATATAGCGCCATTACAGTCACTGTCCAATATAGGGACAGAGTATATCTTGTTAGAGAAAAATGCTTCTTTCTCCACTTATGAGACTCTTTTCCTTCTTACCCTCCCTCCTAAACTGACATTCACTCTGACACATCTGCTAAATCTTTCTTGGTCTTCAAGATGTACTGTCAGCTCATTGAAGGATCAAATTACTTCTGCCCATAGAAGTCATAGGTGGAAAGGGAGGGAATAAGAGATAAGCAGAGACAGAGGCCACTGCAGATAATAGTAAGTGTGCTGTGTCATCCCAAGTATCTTATTCACATCAGTTCTGTTCTGTACTGCCGTATTGCTCTGCTTCATGATAAAAATAGATTGGGGAGCACAATCTCTTACATCTGGTTTCAATGGGTGACAGTATAGCATCTAGTCTGCACCCACTGCCTCAAATAAAACTGAGAGTTAGAGAGAGAACTCACATAGGGGAAAACTGCTACAAAGTTCAGAATGCAAGTCATATAAAATACAGAAGTAGTTGCTGCTCATGTACACACACTTATCTTGAAAGGGCATCAGAAAGGTTAGGTACACTTTAATGATGAAAGACTGACAACCTCTTCACAAGAGTGTTATTTTTGGCTTCTTTTGGAAAGTGGAACTGGCCATGTAGTCATCCTGCAAATGGAAGGAATAAGGGAAAACTGCACTGTACATTAACCTCTACACCTGAGTGTCTGTTTAGAGTCTCAGTCACAGTGTCCACCAAAGTTTCCACACAAAAAAAGGTCCTGCAGGCACAACTTTTTAATCCGGCTCTTTCACATAAAAACCAACAATGCTCAACGGACCTCATTAAAGTCAAAGGGCTCCGTCCCTCTCCGTATCTGTCCACTATTTTAGTGGTCTGTGTATCCTTTATTCTGGTCCTCCGACAAGTTACATGTAGTAGGACTTTGCTTAAAAACTGAAAATTCTTATGGTCTGTCCTTATGGATATCAAGTTACTTCAGTGAAAAAAATAGTAACAATTTCACGTTTAAAAGTCTAAAGTCCAAAAGTCTTCTCAGCCTCCTTAAGATATTCCATTTCCACAGTCACAGAAGACATCAAGACGATTATCCAAAGACAAGAAACTCAAAATTTAATTTAATTAAGAAGAAAATTCAAGGACAGTTTATAATGAGATGAATAACGTGACCTTGGGGTTATAATCATTTCTTTTCTCTTGGCATCTCATGTACTGATAATATTTAATGCATTTTTTTTGCAAATATTAATTTCATAATCTTCCAAAGTCATAATTCATTGGGAAGCTAGTTTGGAAACATAATAATCTCATGCTGCAGTTCCAGTTTTGTCAACTACATTTAATAATAATGAGTAATGTGTTAAATTTTCCCAAGTAAATAACAATGCGGAGATGAGTTTACTGCGCATGAACTCCTAGTCTGGAATTTTTTTTTTCTTGGGTAAATTATGTGTGCCTCCCTCCGTTATAAAAACATTCTAATTTGTAGTGTTTTATCATCAGCTGAAAGCCATTAGGAAGCAAGAGAAGGTCAGGTTATACTCTGCGACAAGACCATGAATTTCCTTTACAGTTAGGCAGTTCTTTAAAACGAAGCCTCGGGCAGCCAGGGTTATTTAATCGCTGATAGCAAAAGCAATTGCAGCCACTTTCTACTAAAGGTCACACGGTGAAGGCATTGTTGTGAAGATTTTGTTGTTGAAATAATAGACCAGATTATGTTCCGAATCTGAAACTTAAAATATAAATGAAATTTTTTTTGTTTAGGTAAAGGCAAAAAGAACTCTTTGTAGGATTCTTTAAGGTGACCTGAAGTTATATTTGAATTAATTTTACATTTGTTTATTTTTGGATCTTTATTGATAGATGTAGTCAAGGTTTAAGGCCCCCATACACATTGGAGCAAAGTTGGCCAAACCTGATAATCTTGGTGGGATGAGACAACTATCGAATGTCTCTGTCCCAACATATGAATTCATTTTATCATGCCTAATCCTTTATGCAATGGGAGATAAGCCACCAGAAGAGATATCTGATAGCTGAAAACACATGCACACTTGGGCAAATCAAGCAGCTGACAGCTGTTGAAGATATGAGTAGCTTCAGTTGCCAGGATGTTTAGATGACTATGCATGCACAGAGATCATGGATATATTCTTCTACGCTGTACTTGTGTTACTGACACCCGGATTTAGTATTGCATGAACAATACTCTTACAGTAGGTTTTATACTCTCTAGATTTTTTTGATATAAACTGTTTTGTGAGTGGGCACAAGGGATGTAGTTATAATGGTGTTGTGCCAGAATGGGGGGCATTATTATTGTAAATACTGCATTATTTCTGTCTGTAGGTACAGTAAAGCTGTAGGATTTGGACTAACCTTCTGATTCTCTGTTGTGTTATTGAGGTTTATTTTTAGATACTACTACTTACAGTAATTTTGACTATTGTCAATGATTGAGCAGTAAAAAAAAAAGGACTAAAAACTACTTAAGAAAATCATCTGCAAATGGCATGACATTAAAAAGTATCAGCACTCACCATCTCATTCCACCTGCAATCCAGTGCTGTCTTTCTGACGCTCCTCCCACAGACAGCATGTGACCACTGCAGCCAATCAATGACTGCGGCGCTCAGATGCTGTACTACTGGTGTCATGGCTCCAGTAATATGGCATGAGGCTGTTGTGGCCATTGATTGGCTTCAGTGGTCACTAGCTGTCCGTGTGTAAATGAAGACCAGGAGGTTCACCAAGGAAAGTGATCTATTACTCATCATATTTATCCACCTATCATCTATGGACCTATCCTAAGCAACTGTAGGACATAATGGACTGCACAGGAGAAAAAAACTGACAAAGCTAAAGATGTTTCAGCTATTTCCTTTCCAAAGATGGGACATTTTTGGCAGACAGATATATTTAAATTTTTATTGTGTTTTTTTAATGTGATTTTAGGTAAGCGGAAACTGGTGGATAATATGTAGATAAGTTAATACAGAGTGAAGAGTGCAGAGTCTATAATATTCAAAGCAGACAATATTTACATTTTATTAGATATTATTATTGCAAGATTATTCAGAAGTATATGAGCAGAGAACTGAAGTAGGGGAAACTTCACAATATAGTTCTTCTTGTTACAGTGATATGGTATCTGCTGTGACATTGGCAGTGCCGAGCGTCAGGAGAATAACTGATGATCAGACTTTTTTTTTTTTTTGTGCTGTTGTTATGTAAGAAAAGTGAAATATTCATGCAGTTTAAATTGTTAATCTGGACATCTGTGAATAGGAATTGTCACCCGAAATAACAAATTGTACAGCTCCTAGAAGCGTCAGCTTGATTTTGCATGAGGTTAGCACTTTGACTTGTGTGCTTGCTTGGGAATTTTGAAATGGCAAGGAAATTAGTAGGTGTAAAACGAAATGAGTTCTGGAAGAACAGGTTACAGTGATGTTAAACGGGGGAATCATTTTACTGAAAAAGCAGCACAAAGTATTTCAGAGGTGGCTCATTACTCAGTATTAATTTCTTTTGTACAGTACTGTCGAAAAACTTTTAGGCAGGTGTGGAATAATTACTGTAAAGATTTTACAATACTTGTAAAAATAGAAGTGCTAATAGTTTATTTTTGTCAATTAACATAATGAAGTCAATGAAGAAAAGAGAAATCTAAAACCCATCAATATTAGGTGTGACCGCCCTTTTGCCTACAAAACATCAGTTCTTTAGATACATTTGTAGACAATTTTTGAAGGAACTCGGCAGGGAGGTTGTTCCAATCATCCTAGACAACTAAGCACAGATCTTCTGTAGATCAGGGGTGTAAATACCGGGGTAGCAGCAGTAGCGGCTGCCACAGGGTCCAGGACATTAAGGGGCCCAGAGCCCTGTGGCGGCCGCTATCGCAAACCCCACAAACATTGCTATCATTATACTCTGCGGTCTTTTCAGACCCCTGAGTATAACAATCAGGGGCCTAGGGGAGGTGAGGGAACATAAAAAACAATGATACTTACCTCTCTGTCGCTCCGCAGGCTTCGGACCTGTTTGGTGACGTCCCAGACGTCAGCCGACGTCATTATGCGTCGCGATGCCGGCCTTGCTCACGCAAGATCTGGTTCAACAGTGAAGATGGCCGAAGTAGCGCAGCGGAGTGGAGCCAGGGAGATGCAAGTAGCAGTGTTTTTTATGTTTGTATCCTCTTCCTTGGTTTCCGATCATTATACTCTGGGGTCTGAAAATGTTCGCCTTGGGGCCCAGCCATTCCTAGTTTCGCCACTGCTGTAGATGTAGGCTTGTTCCAATCCTTCTGTCTCTTCATGTAATCCCAGACTGGATGATGTTGAGATCACGGCTCTGTGGTTGCCATATCATCACTTTCAGGTTCCCTTCTCCAAAAGGTATTCACACCAAATATCGATGTGATTTAGTTCTCTCTTTTGTTCAGAAATAAACTATTAACACTTCTATTTTTGAAAGCTTTTTAACTTTGTAGAATTTTTTTTTTCTCACCTGCCTAAAAAGTTTGTACTGTACTCTGTCTACTACATCTGTATGACATTTTTGAAACCCTTGAACTCTTCATTCAAAGAGTAGTCCCACCAAATATTGATGTGATTTTAGATTTTTTTCATTCACTTAATTTTGTCAATACACAAAAATAAACTATTTGCACTTTTATTTTTGAAAGCATTCTTACTTGGCAGCATTTTTTCCACCCCTGCCTAAAACCTCTGCACAGTATTCTTAAGTGTACAGGTACATCTCAATAAATTAGAATATCTTTGAAACATTTATTTATTTCAGTAATTAAATTAAAAAAGTGACCTCCTATATTTTCTAGGTTCTTTACACACACAGTGTTCTATTTCAAGTGTTTTATTTCTGTAAATGTTGATTATGGATTACAGGTAATGAAAACCCAAATCTAAGAAAATTAGAATATTGTGAAAAAGTTCAGTATTGTAAATTCAGTGTGTCACCTGCCAAGGTTACCTAAGCCTTTAAATGGTTTTGTGTTGTAATTTCTGTAACAGTCCTAACCATCTGAATGGGCCTTGCAGAATCCATGGGCATGCTGTATAAATAACCACATATACATCTATGGATCGAATTTTGATTCACAAAAAGTTCTACAACAAATCTGCTGTGTATGGAGTTATGCTAGCCTTTTCAATCTGTGGTAAAGCTCAACAATACTGATACATGTATAGCAGAGGCGTAGCTAGCGGGGGGGCAGGGGGGGGCGGTGGCCCCGGGCCCACTGAATCTCAGGGGCCCACTTCGGGGTCGCCGCAACACAGGTTTCCCTCACATATTAACTGCATCGGCGTCTGCATAACACCAATGTAGTTAAAATACATTTTCTGTTCGTACATTGCTCGTAAACCACAAGCCAATTCAGGCCTGTGGCCTACGAGCTGCCCTAAGACGTCTGCGTCCTGGCACAGACGTTTGCGCGATGACGTCATTGTCCTGCGCCGTCCGCGCCAGGACGCAGGTCCTGCTTCTTCAGTAAGTGGCGGCAGTGCCGGCGGTGGAGATTCCTCACTTTGGGCATTGTAATTGGGGGTGGGGGGATGGGGGTAATACATATAAGAGGTCAGTTGGGAGCATTGGGAACTTAGATAAGAGGCCATAACTAATATAAGGGGTATTAGGGGGCTTTAGTAAAAGAGGATATAAATTATAGTGAAAGGTCATTGGAGGCTGAATGAATGTAAGGGGAGATAATATTAGGGGGCATTGGGGCAGTATTAAAGGGGTTTTCTAGGGAATAATAAAGTTTACTGATAAAGATTGTATTGGGCAAATTGGAGAGGAGGCGGGGAAGGTGAAACATAAAAAAAATACTCACTTGTCCCCGGGCTACCGATGTCCGCAGCCTTCTGTTGCTGTCTGTCCAGGCACACGCACGCCGCTTCCCTGCCGCAAGTCCTGCACTGCATGTGATTGGCCTCAGCGGTGGCTGGAAAGGACTCGGTGATGTCACTCATATACATGACTGGGTCCTTTCCAGCCATCACTGACACTACTGATGGCCTCAGCAGTCACGTATGGCATGTGTCTGAACAGACAGTGGCGGCAGATACCAGAGCACTGGGGACAGGTAAGGCTGGGTTCACACTAGCGCTCGGTTTCCGTTTTTCGGGTCCACTTGGGGACCTGAAAAACGGAAACCCAATTCACTTGTAAAGCGGTTACCTGCGGACTATAATGGGGTCTGCTGGGTTTCTGTCTGATTTCTGCCTGAAAAATGCAGAGAAAAAAGGCCTGCTTGCAGGACTTTTCTTTCCGCATTTTTCAAACGGAATGGGGGACAGAATCCCTCAACGGGGTTCAAGTGTTGGTGTGAACCCAGCCTGAGTATGATTTTTTTTTTTTTTTCACCTACTCCACCTCCACTGTGATTTGTGCACTTCCTGGACAACCCCTTTAAAGAGGACCTTTCATGTCCTCATGAACCTGTGATTTTATATAACGCTAGAAAGCAGACAGTCGGCTTTCCCGTTATGTGCCTCGATGGAGGAGATATCGGTGCCGTTAGTTTCGGCACATATCTGTCCCCACTGTCAGAAGGGCGTTCCTGACAGTCTAGCTTCATCGCTGGGCTGTGAGGAAGGCCCCCCCCTGACAGTACTCTAACATAGCCTTGTACTGTCAGAGGGCGCGTTCCTTACCGCCCTGTGATGACGCTGAGCTATGAGGAAAGCCCCCCCTCCCCCAGTAAAAGTCTTGGGGAGGGGGCGTTCCTCACAGCCCTGCGATGACGCTAGACTGTCAGGGACGGCCTTCTAACAGTGGGGAGAGATTGGTGCCAAAACTAACGGCACCAATTTCTCCTCCACCGGGGCACATAACAGGAAAGCCAACAGTGCGCTGAATTCAGCGAACTGTCAGCTTTCTAGTGGTATATAAAACCGCATATGCAAGAGGACATGAAAGGTCGTCTTTAATACAAAGGGGTTATTAATAGGCATTATTAATACAGAGGGGCATTTATGTAAGAGGGCATAATTTATACAAGGAGACATAAGAGGGTATAATTAATAATAGGGGAATTGGGCAATATTAATTTTAGGTGGCACTCGGGCATTAAATTGATTTAAGGGGGTACACAGGGCATTATTAATTAGGGGGAATTATTAATTGAGGGGCAGTATTAAATAAATGGGGCACATAGGAGCATTATTAAATTAATAAGGCACATGGGGTTATTATTCATTTCCAGGGGATTTTATATCATATATTTTATAATTGGGGTAGCAGAAGGATGGAGAGTTTATGTAATTGAGGACAATGTGGGTCAGGTGCCTGGAAAAGTGAGGAGCCAAAGATGTCTGTGTTACAAACTTTACAGTCACAGTTGTAAGAAGTGGTCATGGCGGTCCAGATGGAAGAGACGATAAATGTAAACCATCAGAGATGTCACCTGCAAGTCACAACATTGTTCCTGTACTGTATTTACATAACTGGTCTACCCAGCCCTGTGTAGAACCACTATCTACCACTGTACAGTCACCGTATAGTGATAGTTTTGGTATACCTGAGTTGGGGGCCCACTTGGACGTGTTCGCCCCCCCTGTGCTGAACCCCTAGCTACGCCTCTGATGTATAGAGAATCTAAAGTAACTGTACACTTTCTATTGGTTGCTGCAGCCATTAGTTCACTATATAGAAGTAGATGGGCTCATACAGTACATTTTTTTATGTTTCATAGTTTAATTTGTCCTTTTCTGCTTGTTCTGTGAAAAAATCATTTTGGATCATTTGCATATTCATGTATTTTATTCTGAACGATTCCTTATATACAGGTGTAATAGAATGTTCGGCATGTTAAGAATCGTTGTTTCGTGATATGCAGAGCACAGTAGCTTCCTATTCAAAGTAAATGGCGGCCAACTAAACGAAGGGCTGCTACATCTGTATATTGAAATCCAGTGTCCGACTGGGTTTCCTTTTAGTCCACCAGAAAAATGATTCAGGAGAGAACATGAGCATACTGGACATATCAATAAGGGTTAATAGGTTATTAGTGACAAGAGATTGGCTCCAGTGTTGGCTACAAATAGGGTTCTCTGCCTAACATTTGGGACTGATCATTGTGATAGAGCCTGGGACAACAGAATCCTCTGGAGCTCTAAGGGGCCTGTCTGACCCGGCCTAAATGGTTTATTAGAGGGGTATATGAATGTTTCCTCGTGTATAGTAAAGCACCTAGAGTCATTTCAACTCAATATGCTGAATTCCCAGTGGAGATATTGAGAGGTCACCTATGAACCTCTTCTCTTTCATGCTCCGTTACATGTAACTACTTGCGTGGCAAAGAAAGTTATTTTAAGAGATCCAGCTTGTTCCGTATTCCCGGGAGCTCTGCAGGTGGCTCATGAGATTATGGAATAAAGTGTGAAAAGTTCCAGAGCTTTATATGAAACAACTTACAAGCTTCTTTACCAGCCATATGTGCTTCTTTTACATTCAATATGTGGTTCTGATTTACTTATAGTATAAGGTCATTATGATATTTTACTTATATTTTTCTGTAAACTAAATCATCAGTGTCAGGTTCTGTGGGCGTCTGCAGATCTTAAAAATTGTAGGATTTTGTATGTAATGGACAACATAACCTCAGCATATTTCATATACACAGTACTGTGCCATTATTTAGCATATGGCACATTCTCTTGTAGATTTGCAGGTATTGATTAAGTTTTTAATGCAGTCTTTAAATGCAAAACCACTTTAGGGCAATAGATCCTGATGGAAAAATGATACCTTGCACAACTATCAGGTCAACCAATGTGTAGGGAAAGCATGAAAATTTCAGATCTGAAGTCTGTTGAATTGTGAATGCAGCTTTGGAATATACCAATGACAGAGATGGCACTTGTGGATCTCCATAAGGCTTATTTGTAGACAGTGAATGGAGCATTGGTCACACATGCACACTACTGCCCATCCACAGAGGACTCAGAGACCCCTGTTCTCGTGATGGTAAGGGTGTCCCAGGAGTTTGACCAAGTTATCATACACTTATAGTGTACAGAGCTTTGTTCTACTAGAAGGCAGTGGCACCACAGGTCTTGACAATCAGGAAGACACATGGGCGCAGGAGAGATACGGAAGAGGACTCCATTGTATCATCAAAAAGAGTGCGGTTAGTTTGCATGCCTATGACAGAGAGGAAGGATATGCTACCTGAGATGGAGCAAGCTCTTGCCTGGGATGCAGACCTAGACGCAGCGGTGGTGGAGCCAAGCCAAATGGGAGTTTGAGAATGAGCCTTCAGGAACATTTAAACCTTATCATCATGTGTAGAAGAAG
Organism: Leptodactylus fallax; assembly: GCA_947044405.1. NCBI lineage: Eukaryota > Metazoa > Chordata > Amphibia > Anura > Leptodactylidae > Leptodactylus > Leptodactylus fallax. Next base: position 6,405,518 of record CAMRHE010000047.1, on the reverse strand, counting down.
AGATTTAAAAGAGAAGGCAGCCATCTTTGTGGCTGGTGAACAGAGGTGGCATAGGGAGCCACGGTTGTATATGTTATACCCAGTTACTACTGGAGTGTGCGTTGTCTGTTTCATCCTTATTCTCTGCGTGAGGGAGAGAGAGATTCCGCCTTCATAGGCCAGGCAGCCAAAGATGGAGGATCTGCTCCTGCTTGTTAATCTGTACCATTACATTAAAAACTTGAGTAAAATCCATTAATTTAACAGTCTGGATTTCATTCTTGTGTCCAACCCTGCACATGTTACACATTTATCCTGTGGATAGGTAATAAATAATGTATATAGGATGACCCCTTTAAGGTCATTATAAGATATAAGTAGTGGAACAGTTACTCAACTTTATAGGCAATTTTAAAAAAAATATATATATATATATATATATATATATATATATATATATGCATAATAGTAAATTATACTTCATTATTGTATCACCATAGAGATGTCAATGTCCAGTAAATTAGATGGATATTAAATGGGTTATAATTCACTTTTGTCCATTCATCCTTGTTAGAAAATCCCTTGGTAACCAGCTGATACCAATGTTCCTGCTGGAACTACAAGCAATCAGCTATGATCTGAGGGGTCATCAGTAAGTGCTCAATTTCCCTACAGCACCACCACAGGGCAAATTAGGCATTACATAAGAGTTGAGTTTCCTGAACAGAGAACCCAACTATATTAAATTAAAATTCCCAAATACTGTAATATATGAAATGGAACCAATTTTCTGAACTACAAAACAACTTTAATTTTTATTGCAATTTTAATCCCAACTCATCCATAAATATGAGATGTAATTCTTCCATAGATGCCCCAATGGATCCTGTTGCTACTCTTGCTATCTGTTGATTTTTGTTTGGATGTAAAGACGTACATTTACAAGATATATTTTCGCTTCCATGGGGCATATTAAAACATAGACCCAACGCGCTAATAATTCTTGTTAGTGAGATTGCACTGTACTGTGGAGAGCCTCGTGCATGAGTGGACTGATTGGTCATGGAATATTAATTGGCTCCGGACTGCAGTCTTTGGTGCTATGGCTTTAGGTTGACAAGAATGATAGGTTTCATTTGCATGCTAAAGCTCCAGCTGTCCATTCAAGATGGATGATGGGTCCCTGCCTCATCCGTCACCACTTCTTTACTTTTCCAGAAGATGAAAAGAAAAAAATTAAGAAGGCAGGAAGATAAAAATGTCATAAAATGCACACTGCAGATATCCTTGAACTGAAGGGTGATGTGAAGCATCATTCTTTAAAAAAAAAAAAAAATTCAAGCTTTATGTAAGGATATAATATGTATAAACCAGATATAGTATAGTATATTATATGAATATATGCTACTAATACAAGTCCTATTGTTACATGCATATTCTTTCTATAAGATATATTATTTTTCTATTTGATGTTTTTTATCTGATTAAAAAGTAGTACTTTTATACTAATAATAATTTAATAAATAAATAAATAAATAAATATAAGGTAAAAAGCTATCATGATATTGAGGTATGTACACCCAAATTGCTTTTTTGGATTTGCTTTTATGCTACTTTTTATGCTATTTTTTTGATACCTGCTAATTTTATACATAAAAAATACTAGAGGGTAGTGTAATACTGATAAGGGAAATATATTGGAAACTCAATTGCAAATGTATTTGATGAAAGTTTCTGTTAATCTTTTAGGGGGCATAAATGATAATAAATCTCACGGGGTCGATGACCCAACTCATCAGGCCCCCTTTGAGGAAAGTGTGGTGCAGAAAACTTAAAAAGTCTCAATTTTTTTTTGCAAAAATTTAGACATGCAACAAAAATTGTTGGCATGTACACAACTTTTCTGGCTCACAAGCCATGATAAATCAGCCCCATATCTTTTGTATATGGTTAAGCCATGTCACGCAAGAGGATGCCCAACCTTACACCCTCATAGGTTAAACATAAATTAAATGACACATATTATTAATATAGCACAGTGTCATGTGATTTCACTTGAGATGTTCTGTGAAAAATAGTGGGGATGGTGGAATTTGCATAGTTAGATATATTATAGATAGATAGTTTCCAACCCTTAGCAGCGCCAGTATGGGTAGTATAATAGACTATATTACCAGTGTATAATACCAATTTCCGGATTATTTCTCCTAGCTTACAATTTCTTTTTTTTTTTTTTTTAAATTAATGTAGCTCTCGACCACCACTCATTTTGGGATGTCTGACTATTTCATTTCCAACATAACTATATAATGGGAGGTTTCAGTATTTGCTTTGGTTGATTGACTTTTACTACACCATATGGCCTTATAATTACTTTAATAGTACTTGTTTTCCTCTGGGCTTTTAAAATAATATTACCTGTGCGCTGCATGATTCTAGAACAACTACATATGAAATGATTATTAAATTCAATGGAAATGTTTTACAATACTACAGCAGCTTGGAACACCAGCAATGCAGTATGCATATGTAGGAAAGTTTAACTTATCATTTTAGGTTAAGTTTATATCTGCTTATTTTCACTCTGTTGCTCTGATCCATTATAGGATCAGAACAACAGACTGTAAAACTAATCTATGCATGGAGGACTTTATCTTCCGTTGCAAAAGTAAACAAACATGACATTAGTGTCATTCTCTGCAACAGTTTAATGTCCGTTGCTGTCATCCTGTGACAGAAGACAGCAACGGAAATTAACAATGGTAGTGTGAACCCAGCCTTAGTGAGTGCCATAAAACTGCATATTGGCTATCATTAGAGGGTTAATAAACTGAGCTATTACTTAAGCTATTTTCTTAATATTTCTACATACACATGATGAAAGACAGCAACGGATATTAGCAACAGTAGTGTGAACGCCTCCTTAGTAATTATATATATACCGTCTCATCAGGGACTTTCTGCAATCTTCTGTACTGGCCTGTGATTGATATATCTCACAGGTATGCAATAAATGATAGGCAGTAGACATATACCTCTTTTTATTCTCACAAACAGTGTATTAAACATGAGGAGCTATCGAATGACTGCTGCCTAGTGATAAAAAGTAGTCTCTACATGTTTCACACCACTTAATATTATAGGGGCACACATCAGTAGACCTGTATGCAGATATTTAGGCAGTTAAAATAGCAGTTTCAATAGTTAATTGCAATGAAAAATGCACTTCCCTGGGCCCTGTGGTTGGGCACTGGTAATTGTTGGGAATCCTAGGCGTTTAATTCGATATAATATAATGGGGGAACATCAGTAGACCAGTATGCAGATATTTAGGCAGTTAAAACAGCAGTTTCAATAGTTAATTGTAGTGAAAACTGCAGTTCCCTGGGCCCTGGTGGTGGGCACTGGTACTTGGTGGGAAGCGACAGGTCACGGATACATATCAGGTATATAGAGATCAAACCCTGCCTCTATAAAGCCCCACCACTCTGACATCAAATCATCAACCATTAGAACAACCAGCCCACTTATATATGTGGGTCTATTTCCTCCTTCCAGCAGCCTCCTCCTCCCCACTCCCCTCTCCACAGCCTGCTATGTTACCCATAACTGAATTCATGTGTGAGACTGACAGTCCATCTTCTGGATACTGGTTCTATTAGTGATCATAGAGTGAAGGGGTTGGAATCGGTCTGCTAAATGGAGGTAGAAGCATTTCTATAAGTTTCTTATAATTACTTGTACTATTAATCTATGAAAATTTTGTTTTACCTATATGCACACTATAAATTAATTGCAAACATGTTCTCCTGTTTTATAGAGGCACTTTACTTTTTTTACATATTGTACTGAATTAATATATCCTAATCTGTATTTTTAAAGTGCATAAGAAGGAAAGATCTGACAGTGATGTAAAAATAACCTATATAAAAATACACATTTTACTCCTCCACTAGAAAAATGCAACAGATGTTCCGTGTCAATCAAAATCACATGAGTCTGCTGTACAGTATGCTTCTATCCTTCTAGATATATGTAGCATTTTACCTCTGGTGCAAAACTTCCTTATATGACGATCTCTGCTTTCCTCTCTTCCTTGAGGACAAAACATTAAGGCAAAAATAATCTTTTCTCTTTCCACTGCCAGATCTTTCTGTAAGAAAAACAGAAGACCTGTGATTATTTTGACAAGATGCCCTCTAAAATTAAGCCTGAACTATGACTTTTCCTGGACTATACTTACGCAGGCTGCCCTAAAACTGTCACCACTTTGGAGCTCCGCACATACATCTGTGCCAAGTACTACTGTTGGTCGACTTCTAGTCAATATGCAAGATTACCATTTCAATGAATTCGAAAAAAAAACTTCATTTATCTAGGAGATTGTTGTATATCTATGAAAGGTTGTAAGGAATACAATATAATATAAAGGAATATTAGAATAAAACCTGTAAGATTCTAATCTATTTGATGGGGTCATTCTGCTTAAAAAGGTAATTTTACAGGTATTTAATTAAGTGAATATAAATTGTAATTCAGGAGTTGTCCAGAATAATAAAATACTCCTTTCGGAATAACACGGTTCTTTTAAAAATACTGGGGTGGGGTGGGGGGTTCTTAAAACTGCCTTTTCATATAACAGTCTAAATAAGGTCCCTGAATGGTGTGATGTGTGTCGTAATTATTAAGAGACTCTATCCTTTTAATAAATTAGCCATATTCCTGTGTGCCAGAGTGGAAGTCTTCGCCAGTCAGGAACTGGCGTAGATTTTCTGTATAACTCATGGCAGAAAACTGGCCTGAGTTGTAATAAATATGTTAGGCCGAGGCGTGCCTGCCCTGCTCTCTACCCTACCCTGTCCACATTCGCAGAATGTATTGAGCGAGACACAAAACGGGGGATCAGTGCATGTTCGGTGCAAGAAAAGGCTGTGCGCCAAAGATGTATCACATTAACACCCATCAGATTATTACCAATTGTTAAATTCCCCCCACTGTACAGTAGCTGTCATCCATTTATATTCCATTTATAACCAAGTGTGTATGTAGAATTATGAAGAATATAGCTTAATTAATAGCTCAGTTTATTAACCCTCTAATGATAGCCAATATGCATTTTTATGGCACTCACTAAGGCTGGGTTCATACTATTGTTGTTAATGTCCATTTCTGTCTTTCGTCATAGGATGACAACAATGGACTTTAAACTGTTGCAGAGAACAGACATGGACTGATTCTGTGTCCGTTCCCATTGACACTAATGTAAACAACATGATGGATTCTATCTTCCGTCATGTTTGTTTACTTTTGTAACAAGATAAAGTCCTATGTGTCATGTTGTTTACATTAGTGTCATTAGTGACACAGAATCAGGCTGTGTCCGCTATCTGCAACAGTTTAATGTCCGTTGCTGTCATCCTATGACGAAGACAGCAACGGACATTAACAACGGTACTGTGAACTCAACCTAAGGGGTTTTATCCTTATGCATATGCCATTTTACAAAACAGCAGCAGAGGCCTGGCATTGGGGTCCCATACTGGCTGTAGTGGGTGCTCTGCTGTCTCATGATGGAATAGCACCGACATCTGTACTTTGTTATTCTGTGCAGTTATTTTTTTTATTTTAGTTACCAACATGTACCTAAATAAAAAGTTGCAAACTGTTTATGAAGATCATGCAGGCGGTTAACCCAGCCTGACGAAATGGCAAACCTCAGGCAAGTCCACTGTTTTGACAAGAGGCCCACAAGCTCAATGACATTGTGGGGATTCTACATAGTAGTGTCTGACATCTGGTGCTTGTGACTTAGGGCAATGCCTCTGGTCTTGCTATCGGTTCTGACTGTGCTGTTGTTGCTGACACTTTCCATGGCCAGTAAAACAATTCTATCTGACAGCAATGCAGTATCTAAAAATAACTGTACATATACACACATACTGCAGAAACTAATGAGACAGTAGTGTCTTACCACAGCTTGTATGGGACTTGCTTATTTTCAATAGAATGTTCCAGTCACATATTTTGTATCAGGTAGATGATCAACCAAATGATATGGATCAATAATGAAAAAAAAAACTAACATTTTAAATATTCATAATTATAAGTATTTTGTAGCCTATGTGCACCTAAGCCTTCATAATTAAAGGAGGTCTAACACCACTAAAATTGCTTCTAAGCCACTTATATGCTGTTGTAGGGCTGGTTAGTAGCACAGTGAACATACATTTCTTGTGACAAAGCACAATCTTGCTGCTGAGAAATTCAACTTTTATTTTATAAGACTTTCGGTGCACTTGGAGTGGGGCTACGTGTTTCGGAGCACCAATGTTCAACACTGCCTTCCTCAAAGCTGACATGTCCCATGGACAGAGATTTGTAGTGACCTCAAAAGAGAATGGCGCTCCAGCAGGTGTGGCCCCGTCCCAAGTCCACCAAACAGCTCATTTGTATATGGATAAAAAGTTTGTTTGCCACCATACACCAGACCACAACTACAGAATGGATACTGGACAGCACTGGATGTGTGAGCTCTGTTGCAGTCACTACTACTGATCCCGTGGTTGTTACTGTAATGGGGATCCTGTGGCAGGTGATTCTTCTCAAATTGTATTAGAAAAGTGTTCAATTAGGATTTAATGCCTATTTAGTATTGCTATGTCTCATCCTTACCACTGCTTTGGCACTCAAGCATTTCCAAGAATTTGAGCACACTCAAAAAAAAATCGTAAAAAAAAAAAATAAGGTTCACAATCCCAGCTTTATGAAAATATCCGGTTCTGAGTTCAAAATGAGTCATTCTGTAGTTTAATATAAAATGTAATGTAGCTGCCTTGTTGAATCTTAACCCCCAGTATGAAGAAAACATGAAAACTGCTGATGCTGCGGTAACTCAGACTTGTCTAAAGCATAAAAAATAAACCCTCATGTATTTTCTTGGTTTAGCAGAGGACTTTTTCCTATATGAATGTTAGAAATCTAAATATCCATGCTCCTGTTTCTCCACCCTGCAGTCGTTCCCTTCTGTGCAGCAGTCCTGGGAGAGATTTTGTATTCTAGGTGTTTTTATCACAGCTTCTGCCGTAAGGTTGCTATTAGAGATGAGTGAATCGATTCTACAGAAGTGGAATTCGATCCGAATTTCAGGAAATCTTCGATTCGCCACGATTCGGGATTTCCTGATGCTTCGCGGTAACGAATATTTAGTAAGGACCTTTGTGACATCAGACGGTCACAAGATATTCTCTAGTGATGTGATTGGGTAGGAGTGTCTTTGCTTGTTAGCAGATCCTTCCACATGAATAAAAGATGTCCGTGCTGGAGAGAGAGAGAGAAAGAAACATGACCCGGGAATCCAAGGGCTTCCGGCATTTTGCCGCCCACCCAGGCTCTCTGCAGCCTGGAAATAGCTGTTTATTCGCCGTAAAGTAATTCGGATTGAAGCAAATTTTTTTGGAACTTCGAATCGAACTGCCGAATCGAACTTTTGAGAAATTCGCTCATCTCTAGTTGCTATGCTTACCTTACCTGTCATCACTGGGTGGTAAGGAACGCCCCCTCTCTCTATCCTCATCCATAGCCGAGTACTGTTCGTTACAGACCAGTGATGACGCTGAGCTGTGAGGAACGCCCCCCCCCCAGTACATGTCTATGGACGAGCACAGTCAGGGAAGGCGTTCCTCACAGCGCAGCTAGACTGTCAGGAACGCCCTTCTTTCAGTGAACGGTGAAATTTGGACCCCCAATATCTCCAGCCTCGGGGCATATAATGGGAAACCCGACAGTGTGCTGAATTCAGCGCGCTGTCAGCTTTCTAGCGGTATGTAAAACCTCATATACTTGAGGACGTGAAAAGTCCTCTTTAAAGTCAACCTGTTGCATGGAAAGTGCAGTCACATCTGCAGGCTCCATGCTATACAGCAGATTGATATATAGTTTTTTGGGAAAAGATTCAGTATAACCTGTCATTATATCTTCTATTTCTTTGCTGAGAAGTTAAGGAGGTGGTCCTATCAATGATTGACAACTGTCTCTGTATGCACAGTCAAAGGGGAGGCTGTCAGTCATTGATAGGACCACCTCCTTGACATCTGAATGTAGAAAAAACAAAGATTTCAATAGATAAATGACATGTTATACTGAATCTTTTCCCACAATCCCATCAATCTGCTCAGCTCCTCTTGCTGTATAATATGCTGCCATGTTCTCTTTAAGAGCACTGTCTAATGAATTACCATCCTGAAATGACCACATGCTGATACATATGACAGTCTTAGATAAGGATCAGATGTGACAAGCTGACTAATAATGAAGTCTATGGGGAAATTTATCAAGAATGACGCTTGTTACACCAATCTTAATTTATTTCCTGTTGTTGTCAGATTCACCAGAATTTCTTAGAATTGCTTGCCTCTTAATAATCCCCAGTGTTCCGTGCACAGAAGCTGAAATCAATGCCATGTTACGGGCCAGTTTTTTGGCACGAATAACATGACATTTATTGGGTTATGAAGCCGTGCCCCCCCTCTGCCCACACCACGCTCATTTTTTAAAGAAATAGTGTGAGCGGCACAAAAAAACTTGCAATTTTTGGAGCAAATACAGCCATGCACCAAAAATTGCAAATTTTATTACACCTTTCATGCCAGAAGCTAGCACAAAATACATGGTTATCTCCCCCTTTGTGCAGCAAACTGAATTCTTTAAGAATATACCATAAGACTTTTTGCAAACAGCTCAAATACCATAAACTGGTTCCACTGTAAATCATGAAGATTCAACATGGTGACACTAATAGCCCCAAAGTTTACAGACCCTATTCCCATAACCTTTCTCTATATCAGGGTGCTACTTGGCTATAATTTTGTGTTTTTGCTTGAGCTAGATTATAGGGGGATGACTTTTGACCTTCGATACTATTTGCAAAAATTTATAGCATATAGAAAATGTACCTGTCAGAGAAAAGCCATCTATAATAATTCATAGAAATTGAAATGGAAGTGTTAAATATATTCTGTATAGATAGGCACGCTTTATGATGATGTTTACACTGTATCAAGTGTAGCAAAATTAAATGCCTTGCATGATAGAATGTTTCCTGCGCTGTAATTTGTCTCTGACTTCCATTACATTCTCCTGTTCTCTTTTCTAGCTTTACTCACAGCGAAGCCTCCTAAACCATTGTTCCCTGTGGAGAACCAGCCAAGTGTTATAGATGTCCAGCTGGGTAAGTCCCCTTCTGGGAATAATAGCTTCTAAACTTCCACTCCATTAACAGATGGGAAAAATTGCACGTAGCAAGGAAGGTTTATTGCCACTGTTATTACATGCAAATCAATTTGCTACTTCCCATTTATAATGCTTGAGTATATTGTAGCAGTCGTTTAAGGATATGGCTTTGCTTAGTGGCAGAGGCTGTTAATGCTAATTGGTTAAGCTGCATATTAAATACAGTATATGCAATGTTTGCATTTCTGTTTTATGCTGGAAGATTAAAAGGAATATATTAAATAACAGCTGCATTGACTTTACTTTGCAATGGCTTCTAATATCCTCCCTCCTAAATACTGATGGGGTTGACGGCAATTAGCGAGAACACAGCTTTATTAATTTATTCATTGTCGATGTGTTAATCGTGTCATTATACAGAAGTACATTAGTCTTAATAAAACTAAAATGTCATAACTAGTATAAAGCAAATACGTTTATAAAGTGAATGAGGCCTTGTTCTTATCGGCTATGTCATTTTAAATGGAGGCTATCAGGTTCAAGATGCCTCCTTAACCAATTATAGTGTTGTGTAGTGTTAATAAGAGCAGAAACATATCTTTGTGGCCACAAACTGATGAAGGAATGCAGAAATAATCCTTATTTTATGGAAAAGTGACGCTAAGTTCACACCCATAGACTATAATGGGATCCGCCGGGTTTCCGCCCCGGAAAAATCCGTAGAGAAAAGTCCTGCTTGCAGGACTTTTCTCGCCACATTTTTCAAGTGGTTTCGGGACAGAATCCCCGAATGGAATCCAGGCATAGGTGTGCCTGAATCAGCCTGGAAGTGCACTTGGGAACTAAATTTGTCTACAGGCAGTCATGACACAGGTAAGCACAGTAGAAAAATTGTAGGCAAGAGGGTGCACTTGAAGGCTGATCTATATCCATAAAAAGATCATTATCTCTGCGTTGCTCTGCATAGCCACAATGGTAGGTTTCTACTCTTATATGTGGCACTACTATTGGCATTATTATTGGTTTGGGAAGCTTAACTCTAGATTTCTGTGCTACTTTCTTAACATTTTTTTTTTATAGTGGTCAGACCTTTATTTTTCTGACACAGACCTCAAATGCCTGCATAGACATAGCATGCACTATAGGGAGCCTAGGAGCTTAGGGTACTTTCACCTTTCTGTTATTATAGTACATTGCTGTCATAGATCATAGGATGAGTAACGGTCTTAGACAGTGATAGTTGTATCCGTTCTCATGCGTACCACAGAAGGAACAATATGGTGCATCTCTGGTACAAGAAAGGCCAATGCACCAAAGATGTGTGACATTGTGGATATTGGCATAGATGGGCTAGTATATTTCTCCCATTGAGTGTGTTTTTGGTGCAAATGTTGCTGTGTTTTTTTGAGCCAAAGCCAGGAATGGATCCAAAAGGTGAATCCATGCTGGCTTTGGGGTAAAAAAATAAATGTGTCAAAATCTGAACCAAAAAGCAACAAAAACTTCAACCTAAAATAGTGTTTTAGTTGCAGTTTTTGATGCAGCTGTTAGAGCCAAATCCAGGGGTTGATATATATATATATATATATATATATATATATATATATTTGTGATAATTTGGGGGAATTAAGCTCAAAATGGCGGCTTCTCCTGGTCCGGACAGCGGTGGTTCATGGTACTGGGCGCCGTAAAGATAGCTTTCAGACGGTCCAAGCGTAAAATAAAAGTGGCTTTATTCAGCTTAACTGCAACACAGCAAAACAACAAACAAACCTATGCCACAGTTAGGGCCTAACTCACTCCTTGAGCCCCTAACTGTCCTGACTGTTACTCAGCTCTAGCAACAGTCCTCTGTGGATGCCAGCCCTGTGGGACAGAGCCTATCTCTCCGTCCTCGCTGGTCCACTCCTGTGGATGCCAGCCCTGTGGGACAGAGGCTCTCTCTCCGTCCTCGCTGGTCCACTACTTCCTGCTTCCTGCAGGATGCTCCAGCCCCTCTGGAGTTGCGTGCCACCACTTCCTGCTTCCTGCAGGACACTCCAGCCCTCCTGGAGTTACGTGCCACCCCCCAAAGGCGTGACTGAGAGCCTTTTCTGGCCTGGCCTGGGTCGCTCAACAGTGCCCTCTGGCTCACATACTTACATACCCTCCCCCTCAGCTCACTACCCATGGGGTGAGCTACAATGGGACGAGACATCCTATGATGAAGTCCCTCTTCAACCAAGTAGGCCTGTCCAGTGTCTCTCCAGAATTCCCAATCTGGGGGTCTCTTCTTCCAGATTCCGGTTACTCGACACTTCCGGTTTCTCATCACTTTAACTGCTACGTCAAGATCCTGGCCATTCTGTGCAAAGGCAAGTTTTTCTTCATCACCTTCACAATTCGCCATACAGGGGATCACATCATTTTCATCACATTTCTCGCCATAGTCTTCAGCTATCCCATTACAGGACTTTGATTCCTTTAGTGAATAGCCGTAAGAATCTTCATCTTCTCCTATCCTGAATCCACAGGAGCTCAGAGACCAACTAACACGTACTTCATGCACATGCAATGTCTTTAGAGTATAACTGTATCACGGGAACTTTTTCCGTAACCTTCATCTCAAAGCAAATTTTGCCATCACCATCAAGGCTTAGAAGTTTAGGAGACATAGGCTGCTTGCTCTCCTCTTTGTTTGAGATAAGCAATCTCTGTACTGCAATATCTTCTCCTTCTACACGAGGGCCATACCGTACACCCTCACAAAATAGCTCACGCTGAACTACATTTTCTGGCATGTCTTTAACAACTGTCACATCATTGGTGACATGTAACCATCTCTTACTTCTTGACTCCCCCTTCACAGACAACATGGAGTCATTATTCACCGTTTGTCCACTAGACATTTGGCTAGAGACAGGCACAGCAACACCTTTATCCACAATGGCTTCAGACACTTTAGCTGTTGGGACAACATATGCGTGGTCAGTCTTCTCACAGACTCTTGTTCCACACTTTTGGTGACCCTTCATCTTATTTACCATCTCACAGCCCTCTAGGCTTTGGACCTCATTGGTTTGAGGCTGGACCCACTCTGTCACAGGCAGTGTGTGACCAATCACAGTTTCTTCTTCTGTTGGACCTTCTTTGGCCTCCTCACATTTTGCAGGATCACTCATGTCTGTCTGACTTAATGATTCTCCTTTCTCTGCCTCTATGCTGGCAGCTTTTTCCAATTCTAATGCCTTCTGTAGCGCACAAATCTCTGATTCCAGCTCCAAAACTTTCTTCACTGCGACATTTTTCTGTGCCGCTTCCATCTCAGTCTTTACTAGTGCACCTTGCAGCTCTGATTCTTTAGAGGTTAACAGGTTCTGTAGCGAATCCTTCTCAGCTTCTAGTGCTGACAGCTTTGAAGATAGGGCAGATGCCGACTGTTCAGTATTGGATAGAGACTGCTGCAATCGATCCAATTCTTCTCTTTTAGATTCCACTTCGGTTTTTAACTGTTCAATCTGAAAAGTGCGCTCTTCCAACTTTATTTCTGACTCGCGCTTCACTTGATCCATCTGAACCTCCAGCTGTTTCTTGATGCGTGCAACTTCCTCCTGCTGGTTCACTTGCACCTTTAGTTTAGCAACAAGCATTTTTAGATCTATAATCTTAGCAGACAAATTAGACAGGTTTCCCTCAAACTGATTCTTCATGTCTTCTGTCTGGAGGTCCAATTCTCTCTTGGCCTTTTCCAGCTTGTCATAAGCATTAGCTTTGTTCTCATACAATATCTGCACAGATTCCAGGTTTTTCTCAACTTCATCCTTGGAGCTAACCAAATTCTCCATTTCAGTGCACAGTTGCTTGTTGAGCCTCTCTAACTCGGCCTTCAATTCAAGGGCCTCTGCTTCAGCACGGTCACGTTCTTCTGCATATCTAGCAGAAAGAGTCTTCTCTTCACCAAGCAGCTGATCAAACTTTTTCTGCTTCCTTTCCAAATTTGACACCATCCGACGTTGATGATCAAGGTCTACACCTACATCTTCTAGTTCCTGCTGCTGTCTAATTTTCGTCTTCTCAAGTTTGTCATAAGCAGCAACCTTCTCCTCAAACCGTTGATTTGTAGCTTCTAACTCCTTTTGCAACCTTTCGTTTAGTTCTTCAACAGAGTCCAAGGACCCAATACTATCTTCCATTTTTTTCTTCATATCAGTCGCCTGAGCCTGTAGTTCTGCTTGAAACCTGTCCCCTTCTGTGACTTTTAGTTGCATCACTTGAAGTTGAGTCTCTACTTTTTTATGACTCTCCTGTAAGGCTTGCACTCTCTGAGCATGGACAGACGACATTTCCATCAAATCTTTGTCTTTATTTTGCACCAAAACAGACAACTTCTCATTATCTTCACAAGATCCTGACAGCGCCCTCTCCAGGCTACATATTCTAGCTTTGAGTTCCCTTTCTCTTTGTTCCAGAACTCCAGCTTTACTTCGCCATTCGTGGATTTCACCATTTAGGCGAACCTGATGCAAGTTTTGCTCTGACTGCAATGTCTGCACCACAGATTCTAAATCGCTCTCTCGGTCAGACACATACTTCCTCAGCTCGGCAATTTCATCTTCTTTGTCAGATAAGGCAACCGAAAGTTTTTCACACATCCTGACTTTGTCATCCAGACATTCTGATTGACTCTGCAAAAATTCACTTCTCTCACGTTTAGCAGTTTCAAGGTCATCTCTTAATTTTTCAATGACACTCTCTTTGGCAATGGAGTCTTGAACATGCTGCTCCTTTAAATCCTGCAATTGCTTCTCAAGCCCTTGCTTTTGCTCTACACTCTGTATAACTTCCTTAGACAGAGCACATTTCATTTCAGCAAACTCCTTCTTAGTGACACAGTCCATTCCAGGCAAACCCAGTACCACATTTTCACAATGACTAGGATATAACCTCTTCATAGAGTCAAGCTCTGCCTTCAACTTAAGGTTCTCTCTTTCTGATACCAAAAGTTGCCATTTCCAATCAGATATTTCATTCTCATACATGAACCTGATGGTTTTATTCTCATCTTGAAGCTGTTGCACCATAACATTTTCATCTTTGGCGCGTTCATGCACTCCATTATGAGACACACACTCAGCAGTGACATATTCCATCATAGAACAGAGGTGCTTTAGAAAAATTGAGTCACCATCATGCAACCCTTTATCTTTACTTGCATTCCACATGATCTGTTCCGGGTTTTGTGTCTCTCTGCATTCAGACTGCTGCACTAATACACCTGTGCATGACTTCTCTGCTTTTTTACAAGCTGAAATTCTCTTTTTCTTGCCCATGGTTTACTAACAAGATTACACAATACTCCACAGCAACCTTGGTTTCAACCGGCAGCAACTTTTTACTATCTTCTGCAGTCATCTGTATTCAAACAGTTAACTTATGTGGCACTACAACCACCAGCATTTTCTTCTCTCTTCCACAGAAAACACCATGGCACCATAGCCTTTCACATACACTTGTTTATGTGGCACTACAACAACCAGCATTTTCTTCTGTCTTCCACAGAAAACATCAACATGGCACCATAGCCTTTCACATAGACTTGTTTATGTGGCACTACAACAACCAGCATTTTCTTCTGTCTTCCACAGAAAACATCAACATGGCACCATAGCCTTTCACATAGACTGTTTGCAATATCCATCTTCTATACACATTGCATACTTTCATGCCATCAGCAAACACTTCACAGACTTCTGTGCCACAGTATACACAAAGTCCATTCCCTGGATTCCTCATCCAGAGTTTTACTTTCACCAGGTCTTTTGCACACACTTTTGCTATGTTGCAATTCACTCACCCCATTCTGGGCTTCTCAGCTGAAATCACCGATTTCTTCCAGCTGTAGGCCACAATGCACACTTAGCAGTACTGCAGTCACCAATCACTTGTCTTCCAGGACTTGCGTGGATCTCTTTATGCCTGCGTTCGTAGCACCATATGCCCGCGTTCTCCGCCATATGTGATAATTTGGGGGAATTAAGCTCAAAATGGCGGCTTCTCCTGGTCCGGACAGCGGTGGTTCATGGTACTGGGCGCCGTAAAGATAGCTTTCAGACGGTCCAAGTGTAAAATAAAAGTGGCTTTATTCAGCTTAACTGCAACACAGCAAAACAACAAACAAACCTATGCCACAGTTAGGGCCTAACTCACTCCTTGAGCCCCTAACTGTCCTGACTGTTACTCAGCTCTAGCAACAGTCCTCTGTGGATGCCAGCCCTGTGGGACAGAGCCTATCTCTCCATCCTCGCTGGTCCACTCCTGTGGATGCCAGCCCTGTGGGACAGAGGCTCTCTCTCCGTCCTCGCTGGTCCACTACTTCCTGCTCCTGCAGGATGTTCCAGCCCCTCTGGAGTTGCGTGCCACCACTTCCTGCTTCCTGCAGGACACTCCAGCCCTCCTGGAGTTACGTGCCACCCCCCAAAGGCGTGGCTGAGAGCCTTTTCTGGCCTGGCCTGGGTCGCTCAACAGCGCCCTCTGGCTCACATACTTACAATATAAAGAGTAGAAGTTTTAGCTGTTTCCATCAAACTTTCCATTCCTTTTTATAATTCACTCCTGAATTTGGCTCAAAAACTCTATCAAAAGGTGTGACTCTAGCCTAAAGGTGTTGTTATATGTGCAGTATCAGCCGAGGGTACAGCGTACATATCCCTGCTAATTGGCCGGCTACATGTGGACCTGCCATTGTTTCAATGTGCAAGTATAGTCATACAATGGCAAATAGTGGTAATCAATGAGTGGTACCCTATCAGCTACCAAATATGCAATAGCACCCTAGCAGAAAAAAAAATATATTGAAGAATGCTGTTGTGTATTGAGTTGGGTAATGTTTTTTAGCCACATGTCCAAGAAAAAATAGTGGTTGTAGTGTAGTATTATTGGGAAGCTATTAAGTGGGTGCACTTAGGGCAACTGAGAGAGATCTAACTTGGTGTAAAATCTCTTGTCGTGTTCTTTGTCATATAAACGGTGGATTTAGTGTAGCCATTTTGATTCTTAATTCTAAAAAATTGAAAGGGTATTAAAACAGAAAAAAACGGTCTCAGGCTCCACATTGCGGAAAAAATGCTTTATTTATTGCAAATTTAGCTGCGTTTTTTGAGCCAAACTCAAGAGTGATTTGGAAAGGAATGGGAAATATAAAGGAAGCTCTTATACATGGGCTCCACATCAGCTTCTGTGTATGCTACATTGGTAGTGACGTCCATGTTTGTGGATGGAATTCTTCTATATGCATTGGTTTATTTCAAGGGTTGAAAAACATGATGTACTGATTAATTAATTGTACAACACTACTGAATAGGTAGGTGCTATGTATAAAGGGCATTAAGAACGTAAGGAAATAATTAATTGCTTATTAAGCATTTCAGGTTATAAACTTATCAATCCTTTCTTGTCACTTTCGGGTTCCAGGTGAGGTCTGTAGAGCACAGACTTGGGATTATTTTTGAATGCTTTTAGCTGTAAATGGGTTAGAAGCCATAGAGGGCTCTTTCTTCAAGTGACAATTTCCAGCTGACATTTTTCTGAATTTCCATTTAGGACTGGAAGGACTTGTCATTTCTTGCGTCTAGAGAATCTGGTTCACAGCTGAAAAAGTCAGCATTGTATTTGCAAGCCGTAGGCTGTTTGTTACAGGGTCTGCCCTGGCAAATTAGCACTTCTACAGGGAGTCCATAACACAGTTTTGCCTGTGGCACCAGACAAGACATGTGCTGGTCAAGTGTTAGTATCTGTGCTCTTGCATCTGTCGGGACAGACCAGCAGTAATAGCAGAATTGTTTAATGATGAAGTCTGGGTAATTAGGTTGTTCTTATTCGTGGAAAGTTTTAGGTGTTTTGATCTCTGCGTTGGGTCCATAGGTCTAATTGTAGCCCGACAAACCATATTCAGTCTGCGGAGGTACCAGGACATTTGCACATCCAATAACAATGCAATAAAGGGTTCAAGGGTTTCAAAAATGTCCTTGTCCCCAGTATTACATACAGATGTACAAAGGTGTTTGGAACAACCTCTATACTGAGTTCATTCAAAAACTATCTGCAAGTGTATCAAGAAGAATGGATAGAAGGTAAAGGCAAAGGTCACACCAAATATTAATTTTATTTCTATTTCTGTTTTTTTCCATTCACTTTATTTTTGCCAATTATTTAAATTAACTATTAACACTTCTGTTTCTGAAAGCGTTCTTACTTTGCAGCTTTTTTTCCATACCTGCTTAAAACTTTTACACAGTACTCTATGTGGATGTATCATTAGGTTTATGGTGTGTATCATTGAAGTTTCCTGATAAAAAAAAAACCCCACAAAATTATTACTGATTTCAGGAAATATAGCCAGGAGTATGGCTGGAAATCAATGATGGAACTATTTGGGGGTTTACTATCTCATATCATTTATAATAGTCTACAATGATTAATAGTATAATAAAGAAAGCCCCAACAGTTCATTAAAGGGGTTGTCCACTTTCTGACCAATATATGTTATCGTTTGTATGATAAAAAGTTCTACAATTTTCCAGTATACTTTTGAAATCCATTTCTCCCGGTTTTCTAGATCTCTGCTTGCTGTCATTCATTCTGCTACTTCTAGTGAATAAAAATCAGAACATGGTCATGTGATGGACACACAGGTGCACAGCTCGTTACAGTCACATCACAGTAATCAGACATCTGCCTGGTAACGAGTTGTGCACCTGTGTGTCCATCACATGACCATGGAATGAAATTTGTTCACTGGGAATAAGCATAATGAACGACAGCAAGCAGAGATCTAGAAAAACATGAGGAATTGATACAGAAAGTATATTGTTATGGTGATGTAGGGTGGCTACATCTTTTTTTACTGTAGGTTGTGATATTCTGGAACCATCATGCATCTTTGTGAAGGGGGGTGTTAGCCCAGTGCATGGAATAATGGGGTAAATTCTTACCCGTGCCACAGTCAGTTGGAGCTCTTACCATCTGGAGATGGTATTGTGTGATTAGAACAAGTTGGGTTACTAAATGTACATAGGTTATATGATAGCACTACAACTATGAGTGCTTGCTTCCTGTGCTTAGCTTGCATGCTTTACAGCTTCCAATGTGTAGATTATAGCTTTATCTGTGTTTGTCATAATTGTTAATAAACTTTTTTTATTTCATTGTTGGTGCACTGGGCTACTTCCTTGAGTTAGACCTCACGAACACTGTTGTACTCTGGCCCCATACCAGCTATAGAGAGCCATAATACAGCACAGCACCCATGTGTCTCTGATAGAAGATTGTAGAAAAATCCCAGGCTGGATAAAATGTCTGTGCAGCATGTGTCCAGCAGGTGTGTAGCGTGTGTGCAACATGTCTACAATGGATGGATGGCCCCTGTGTGTTATATATGTATATTGTTAGTGATGAGTGTGCTGCATGTGTCCAGTATATAAGCGGTATCTGTCATATGGATCCTCTTTGTGTATGGAGCTTGAGTGGCACTTGACCAATGTAACAGTGGTGTATGCATATTTTTTGCAATTCATATTTATTTTATACATCAATAATACACAGTTCGATTCTTTACATGGTTTGTTAGCACTGAAGTTAGGTTATCCATACACATTTCTTGGACAAGGGACTGTTTGCATTCAGTGCCTGTCCCTGAAGCTTACACAGGTTGTTTTTTTCTCTCTGATTCATATAAAGTCTGAAAGACATATTATAAAATGAATAACTCCTCTTGAAGCTTTGCTAATATGGTGTGTTACAGTAGGTGCAGAGGAACCAATGAGCCATATTTAGAATACCTATAGCAACGTAGTACTGAACCATAGGGATGCCATGTGCCTCCATACAGGTTTTAAAGTAATTTAGTAGTGTAGTGTCCCACAAGGACTCTAAACATGGAAAAATTTTATATTTAGTTGATCAGTGATCAGGAGGATGGGGAACTGAAAATCCCCCCCAAAGACTCAATGTAATTGGAGCACCAGTGCGCTATATTCACTTCCATGGTGCTGTTGGCGCTGATGGACATTACAGTCCCGGCAGCACCTTAGAATTGAATGGTATTCTGGTCACATAAGCGCACTGGAGCTCCATTCACAAGAGGTTTTAGGGGGGCTTTCAGTTGGCTGCAGGGTAGTGCAGATGTTTTCCGGAGAGCAGCTTCATCTCTCAAGCTAGTGGTAGTTAGGCAAATACAGGCTGCCCCATAACAGCGAGTCCCACAGCTCACAGAAGAAACCCTTGATTGATAAGGAAACATATATTCTGCCTAACAGTGAGAAAACCTGATATCCATGGCTAAAATGTGCCCTGCATATCCCCAATAGTGGCTGAAATGGAGGACCAAGAACCTGGGGGTTACTTCATATTCTCCATGGTGGAAAACGACAGAGGACTAGAGGAGGGAAAGAAGAGCAGATGTCACATGGCCATGTTTGTAAAGTGCCCAAATTGTGGATACTGCTTGATAGTAGTATAATGTCTGGATACTGCTTGCTAAGAGAACTTTGGCTCCATGTTACTTGTGAAAGGGAGATCTGAATAAGTAAACTGTGCTATGAGCATCACCTGTTCAACTTGCCACTTTCCCACCCAGCCCCAAACCAACACCCCAAACCCCACCTGCCGGCCCCGTGGGTGCCCCGGGACCTCTTCCCACCCAGACCTTCCTCATCACGTGCTGCCCCTCTTTGGCCTGCTTGCGGTCCTCGTCCTGGCTTGCGTGCTTCCTGCGCTCGTCCTCTGTATACTTCGTTGTCCTTCTTTTTGCTGTCTGCATTTACCCTTCCTGTCTGTTTGCTGGTTGCTACCGACTTGCTTTCATCTTGTGGTTGTGCCCTTTTTTTGTGTACACCACGCCGTGTGGGGTTTCTGCGTGTTCTGTGCTCCTTGGTTGTGGTTTGTTTCCCTTGTTTGGCTTGTTTTTTTTTTTGGGCCTGCGTTTTTGTCTTCTTTGTGTGTGGAGAGTTTGCAATGTCACCTGTGTAGTGACTTTTATTAGTTAATCTTCTATGTCAGACAGGCCTTAAGAACGCTGCAGGTTTGCATTTTAATCTCTGCTTTTTTCCTTTGTATTCCTATTTGTGTAAAGCTGTAAAACTCTTATGTCCAGCTGGTAAATAACCATCTGACTTCTTTGAGTATGATGATTTTAGGGGAGCTAAGAACACATCACAATGCTTCCAAGTGAGTAAAAGATGGCATGACCTTGATCGGCATGTGCCACAATCTATGCCATCTGCTGTCATGAACAATCGGTATTTGCAAAAATCTGTTATTCCACCCCAAATGCATACTTATTTCCAATTTTTGGTAATGCTTATATGAAACCGATCCGCCACATCACTTATGTGAAGTATTATATACAGTATATATTGAACAATGTTTCTTGATATCTATGTGCTGTTCTTCTTAGATGGCTCCTTAAAAGGACTCTGTCTCCAGCACCCAGTGCAGCAACCCAGCCTCACAAATAGATAGGTTACAGTCACCTGAATCAAATACCGTTTTTCCCTTGTAGATCTGTGCCTTCATTGCTAAGATTCACTGTTTTTGTCCAATGAGTTCTTTGAAGCAACATGGGCATTGGCGTTGCTTCAAAGAGCAAAGCAACAATAATTTTGTTGCTTCAAAGTACTCCTATGTATCTTGACATAATAGGCAATATTTTGGCAACAGAGGCACAGATTCATAAAGAGAAAACACTGTTTGAGTCATTTGACCCATACCTATTTATTTGCAAGATTGATATGTTGGGTTCTGATGACAGACTCTCTTTACAGCTAAGGCCCCACATAGTGTCCCCAGCAAAAAAGCGCTGTGGGAAAAACTGTGCGGCAACACATCGCGGTTTTTCACAGAAAGCAAACCTTTGCAGACTTTCTGCTTCCATTATATCTATAGG
Source organism: Leptodactylus fallax (assembly GCA_947044405.1). Classification (NCBI taxonomy): domain Eukaryota; kingdom Metazoa; phylum Chordata; class Amphibia; order Anura; family Leptodactylidae; genus Leptodactylus; species Leptodactylus fallax. The sequence continues at coordinate 6,384,391 of CAMRHE010000047.1, read as the reverse complement.
AAAACTGCCAGCATTTCTGTAGGTATAATTGACATGCTGTGATTTCCAAAACTGCAATGGTTTGTCTACTGCGCGTATTTTTCTGCAATGTTTGAATGGGATTCGCTAGACTCCCATCCACCTTGCAGTAACTCCAAAACTACATGTTTTTTCCCACGGTGTTTCCGCCGTGGCCAAACTACGGCATTTACACTTCATGGGTCCCCGGTCTAAACCTAATTCTCCACGAGAAATAACAGGGGAACAGTAGAATATAGAGTTATGATATGTGCTCCAAAATAGTTTTATAGGAAGTACAAGTATTCACAAAACAGGCATCTCAGGATAGTTTATACAGGTGCATCTCAATAAATTAGAATATCTTTGAAATGTTTATTTATTTCAGTAATTAAATTTAAAAAAAAGTGACCTCCTATATTTTCTAGATTCTATTTCAAGTCTTTTATTTCTGCAAATGTTGATTATGGATTACAGGTAATGAAAACCCAAATCTAAGAAAATTAGAATATTGTAATAAAGTTCAGTATTGTAAATTCAGTGTGTCACCTGCCAAGGTTTCCTAAGCCTTTAAATGGTCTCTCAGTCTGGTTCAGTAGGACACACAATCATGGAAGACGCTGATTATGAATTGAATTACTGAATTACTGAAATAAATGAACGTTTCAAAGCTATTCTAATTTATTGAGATGCACCTGTAGGTCCTCTTTGTACAGTAGTTTGACGCTCTTCATGAAATGTTCAGAAACATAGGAATGACGATGAAAGGATTATTGGTATCTGCAAATATTTGCACCTTATCTTTATCCAAAACATCATGATATGTGAAGAGAAAAAACTCACATAATGCAAAACTGCTCCAACAATATCCAAAACGGAAAAGCAGATATTTATGACAGTCACAAAAGTAACAGTGCACAAGGTAGTAATGATATATTTAACATCTCACATTTACAGAGTCTCTAGGGTCATAATACATCACCCATAAGAGTTGAGGGATAGGTCATCAATATTTGGTGTGTGCAATACCCAGGACCTCCTCAGTTCAGTTGCTTGAAGCTTCACAGGCTAGTGACATCACGATGAAATGAAAACCACAATATTAATCCATAATAAAGATACCATAATTCTTGTAACATCACAGTGTTTTATGTGTACTCTTATATAACACACTACAGTACTGTTTTGCTATGTGTTTACAACCTCAAGATCTCGTAACTCCAGTAAACAAATCCTCACTTTTCCACTTGCAGAGATTAGTGTTTCCGCTATTATATGCTCCATTTTGAATTATGTCTTTTTGCGGAGCAATGATTCACTTAGATCTCTAAAAGGAAGTCTGCGGTTGGCCTAGCGTAAGAACACATTGATGAAAATGTTATAAACTAGAAGCATAAAACGTGTTAGATTGTGATTGAATTACTGTACAGTCATGGCCAAAAGTTTTGAGAATGACACAAATATTATGTTTTCACATGATCTGCTGCCCTCTGGTTTTTATGTGTGTTTGTCAGATGTTTTTATCACATACAGAAATATAATTGCATTCATATTATGAGTAACAGAAGCTTATATTGACAGTTAGAATGAGTTAATGCAGCAAGTCAATATTTGCAGTGTTGACCCTTCTTCTTCAGGACCTCTGCAATTCTCCCTGGCATGCTCTCAATCAACTTCTGGACCAAATCCTGACTGATAGCAGTCCATTCTTGCAGAATCAATGCTTTAATTTTGTCTCAATTTGTTGGTTTTTGTTTGTCCACCCGTCTCTTGATGATTGACCACAAGTTCTCAATGGGATTAAGATCTGGGGAGTTTCCAGGCCATGGACCCAAAATCTCTATGTTTTGTTCCCTGAGCCATTTAGTTATCACCTTTGCTTTATGGCAAGGTGCTCCATCATGCTGGAAAAGGCATTGTTGAGCGCCAAACTGCTCTTGGACGGTTGGGAGAAGTTGCTCTTGGAGGACATTCTGGTACCATTCTTTATTCATGGCTGTGTTTTTAGGCAAGACTGTGAGAGAGCCGATTCCCTTGGCTGAGAAGCAACCCCACACATGAATGGTTTCAGGATGCTTTACAGTTGGCATGAGACAAGACTGGTGGTAGCGCTCACCTCTTCTTCTCCGAATAAGCTGTTTTCCAGATGTTCCAAACAATCAAAAAGGGGATTCATCAGAGAAAATGACTTTACCCCAGTCCTCAGCAGTCCACTCCCTGTACCTTTTGCAGAATATCAGTCTGTCCCTGATGTTTTTTCTGGAGAGAAGTGGCTTCTTTGCTGCCCTCCTTGAGACCAGGCCTTGCTCCAAGAGTCTCCGCCTCACAGTGCGTGCAGATGCACTCACACCTGCCTGCTGCCATTCCTCAGCAAGCTCTGCACTGCTGGTAGCCCGATCCCGCAGCTGAAACACTTTTAAGAGATGGTCCTGCCGCTTGCTGGTCTTTCTTGGGCGCCCTGGAGCCTTCTTGGCACCAATGGAACCTCTCTCCTTGAAGTTCTTGATGATGCGATAGATTGTTGACTGAGGTGCAATCTTTCTAGCTGCAATACTCTTCCCAGTTAGGCCATTTTTGTGCAGTGCAATGATGACTGCACGTGTTTCTTTAGAGATAACCATGGTTAACAGAAGAGAAACAATGATGGCAAGCACCAGCCTCCTTTTAAAGTGTCCAGTGGTGTCATTCTTACTTAATCATGACAGATTGATCTCCAGCCCTGTCCTCATCAACACCCACACCTGTGTTAATGGAGCAATCACTGAAACGATGTTAGGTGGTCCTTTTAAGGCAGGGCTGCAATGATGTTGAAATGTGTTTTGGGGGATAAAGTTCATTTTCTAGGCAAATATTGACTTTGCAAGTAATTGCTGTTAAGCTGATCACTCTTTATAACATTCTGGAGTATATGCAAATTGCCATTAGAAAAACTGAAGCAGTAGACTTTGTAAAAATTAATATTTGTATCATTCTCAAAACTTTTGGCCATGACTGTACGCCTGTTCTTAGATCTTGTTTCCTGACCCAGAATATGCTGCACATTACAGCAATAATCCCCGAATACAAGCAGATTGCTCAAGCTCCTGACAAAATGATTGAATTGCGGTAGTTACACTTATAGTATTTGTTTTCAGAGTCATTATTCTGTTAGTATTAACCTAATCTATACATGTTGGCAAATTGTACTCAAGAAAATAAAATGTAGTATAGATATCAGAGTGTTATACATTAGACTCATTGTACAAGTTTACCTTTTATGTGTCTTTTAACTCTGGGATGTTTTGGGGAAAATATATGTAATTGAACAGAATATTACATTTCCTACTGATACAAGTAACCTGAAACATGAAGCATTATGATAATGTAAAATGTTCTGTACTCCAGTTTGTTTTCATTTTATAGATTGATTTTTGTTGCTAGAAGCATTTAATCAAGTCAAATAATAGCATGTCAAATCTTTTTATTCATTGTGGATGTAATCTTTTATGACAGTCTGTAACTACAAAAAAAAAGAATTTACTGTAGGACATACAGTATCTACAGGATTTCATCAAATACAGGCAAGTTAAGACAATCCAAAAAGTGAAAATCCCAAATCCAAACCCAAATCCACGGAATTAGGCAAATTTCATAGATTTGTTATGAAAATGTAAGGGACTGGTGACTCCACGCCCCATGCATGCTAGATGAAAAGGGTTATCCTGTCAACGGTTTTTCTTTTTAATGAATATTAAAAATGTAAAATAATAGAAAGTAGTAATACTTTACTGATCCCCCTCTGCTCCACTTTCTATACTTCCTCGGTCGGTAAATGCTAGAATGGAGTGAATAAAATCATGTTCTCCCTGGTATGCCATGGATCCAGTAGGTGGCGCTGTCTCCTGGGACGGTTAGTATGAGACACCACCTCCTGTATCCGCATCAAACCAGGTGAGTTAGGGTTGCATATACAGAAGGCATATTTAGCCTCTACTTCAACAATTCAACACTCGAAAATGCCTCAGCTCTGGGTGTATTAGCTGACTGGCTGGCAGGTGGAGCTAGCCAGGTGGAGCTAGCCAGATGGCACAGCTAACACTTCCAGAGCTGAGGCGGCACCACCTACTGGGTCCACGGCACACCTATTTAAACCACTCTATTCTAGTCTCAACCTTCCTAGGTTCCCTGCTGGTCTCTACTTCCTGGTTCCTCTCAACATGGAAATGTGATTGTTCAGTCAGTAACTGGCTGATACGGGCTGCCGTTTTGGCCATGATTGACTGAGCAGTCACATTTTCTGTATAAAGAACCATGTAGTAGAGACCAGCAAGTGACCTGAAAAGTTTCAAAACAAGAACAGCTGGGGATCCTTCACTCCAGAAGTTTCTTCCTGCCATTAAACAAACTCCGCTCCATTACAGCACCATATTAAGCCAATATTGGAGATTACCAATAATAGAGATCTTACCAACTCTGAAAAAGCAATCCTTCACAGGAGTCGAAAGGTGAGGAAACGGTCCTATTGTAAAACTTTACTGGCCTCGATAGAACCCTTCTCCAAACCAGTTTTTTGAGCTCCTGGGAATCCGAATTAGGTATTACGTTAACTGAAGAGGTAATAACACTAACCCTTCTACACTTTCACGGCTTCTCCTCTTATGTGAGACTTCAAGAGATACATTACAAGCTCCTCTCCAGGTGGTATAAGACCCCTGAATGGTTACACGCATACAAACTGTCAGATACAAATATTTCCTGGAGATGTCAAAAGCACAGGGGGTCGCTGTCTCACATTTGCTGGCATTGTGAAAACATCAAACCCTTTTGGGATCAAGTACAGCAACACATTTGGAAGATTTCCAATTCTCCTACAGGTACATCTCAATAAATTAGATATATCTTTGAAACGTTCATTCATTTCAGTAATTCAATTCATAATCCGCGTCTTCAATGATTGTGTGTCCTACTGAACCAGACTGAGGGACCATTTAAAGGCTTAGGAAACCTTGGCAGGTGACACACTGAATTTACAATATTGAACTTTTTTACAATATTCTAAATTTTCTTAGATTTGGTTTTTCATTACCTGTAATCCATAATCAACATTTACAGAAATAAAACACTTGAAATAGAACACTCTGTGTGTAAAGAATCTAGAAAATATAGGAGGTCACTTTTTTAATTGAATTACTGAAAGAAACGTTTCAAAGATTCTAATTTATTGAGATGCACCTGTATCTCCATCACACTTCCCATGCTGATTTTAACGATTCCGCAACCAGACTTCTCTCCTAACTATCCATTTGTTGGAAGCTGTGAAATCGATCATTCCCCTGTTCTGGTTACAGCCTTTTACTCACCCACTTCATTTTGGGATAGATAAGGTTAATCAGTTCTCTAGATTTGAAGAATTATCAAGCTGGTCCAATAGGACACAATCGCTTCATCAACATGTAGTCGCCCTGGTTAAAGGAGCACAATCTTCTACTTACCTCTGAGTAAGGCTCTATAACTGATGTTCCACCTTAGAATATGCTCTGGTACTCATTACCCTCCACACCGTCCACCTCAGTCCGCCTATTCCCCCCCCCCCCCCCCACACACACACACTCATTTGTATTACATTATCTAGTTATTGCATATGAATGTTTTTGATTTCTGCGTTGTATTTCTTTTTCTCAGGCATTGTATACTGTATGTGTCAAAAACCTAAATAAAAAGCCAAAATGCCATTCTTAAAAAAAAAAAGGATGGTAATGCTCTCGGTGATACCCTTTATGTTTGGTGGACCTGCCCTCTGGCCCGTCGCTTCTGGACGCCCATTCATAGGATGGTGCAAAGACACTTAGGAAAATAAATTCCATTGACTGCACCAGTATTCCTACTCAGCCTTAAGCCAACTACTCTTAGGTACATACAATATAAATTAATTCAGTATATACTGATGGCAACAAGAATCCATATCGCTTCCAACTGGAAAAAAACAAGTCTTTCACTGGCCGTGTTGACACAATCATGCTTCATGAAAAAATCAATACCACTATTTCAGATACCCATCCATATTTCAACAAGGTCTGTTCTTCCGGAGTTAATAGTTCTAATATCCTGGGTCTGTCATACTGTCTACAGCTTTAACGTGTAACTGGGTGCGAGTGTTCTGTCTTTCCCATAGGCAGGGTCTTCCACCGCCCCTTCCCGACCTATGCACTTTAGCGCTGTTGACCCCTTTCCACTGTATTTGTTATTGGTTATATACCTTTTTTTATTTCATGGGATTTAACACTCAAGATTGGTTATTGTAGCTTCATATTTTATATTGAAGTTTTTATTGTTATCATCTTCTTTGCCTATATGTTGTATCTTTGCCATTATCCAATAAATACCTTTGAAACTAAAAATAAAGGATGGTACTTTGAAAGCCCTCCCAAGAAGTATTGGGTATTCCTTGAGCTTATTCCCCTCTCTGCTTCCAAAACAAGCATAAGGGTTTGACCAAGACAAGGTCCTTTAGTCTAAAGAAATATTCGCATAGCCATCATGCTTTACTATCATTCATACAAATGTTATAAATAATGGATTTCAACGTGGTAATAAATCTTTAGTGAAATCCAGCAATATATTATGTTGTTAAGTGTTCTCCAGATATTCGTGACTCATGCTGTCCATATATAAATAGTGAGTCACCAGACTGTCGTCTCTTTTGTTTGGGTTTTTCAGGCTTATCACTGACGTGTATAATTTTGGTGACAGTATTCATACTTTTTGCTGCGAACCATCCCAAGAAGTAAAAGTTTCTTTTTCCCAGATTTAGAAATTCTGATTGTTTTGGTTCCATTATTTCTGCTTCTATTATACCTATACGGAAAAAGCCGGCGTTTCCGCAGGTAGAATTGTCATGCTGAAATTTACAAAAATGCTAAGTTTTTTTAAATCACAGCATGTCCGCTGCAGATTTTTTTCTGCAATGTTTGGATGGGATTAACCAGAATCCCATCCACTTTGCAGGTACTGTAAAACACCATGTTTTTTGCCATAGCGTTTCTGCCGCAGCCAAATCGCAGCGTTCATGCTATATGGGGCCAATGCCTAAAGGTTATTCCAGTCTCAGAAAGTTATTGCCTATCCAAAAGATAGGGAGCAACTTGCTGATCTGTTTGGGTCTCACTGCTGAGATAACCACCTATCACGGTAACCAGGGTGATTTGCATCCCAGTTTTGACTAGAGCACTTGGGCAAACAGCGCACGGCACGCCATTCATTTCATTGAGACAACTGTGTTTTGGTTCTCTCTGGCCATCCCATAGAAATGAATGGAGCAGCGGACATTGTCAGACTAGCTGTATCATTCAAAACTTGGTTGCAAAGTACCTCCAGTTCAAGTGTGATTGGTGGGGGGCCCAGAAGTCGGACCACCAATAATATGCAAGTTGCCCCCTATCCTTTGTGACTGGAGTACCTCTTATAGATTATACATTTCTTTGGTGATATATACAGTGCAATTGATATCCAGGGCTATCCAGGATTATAAAATATGACTGCTAATTTCTTCTCAGGAAGTGACATAACTTGGCAAGTGAATGAGACTGAGCTGCACCATGGCCTTGTAACCAACGGACATAGTGCAGAATAGAGCAACCATGTTTTCTAATCCTGGATAACCCATTTAGGCTAAGGCCCTATGTAGCAAGTTGCAGCCTATAATGCGTTTCCACCGCATTTTTTTTCCGCAAGTGCTTTTCACAGAAAGTCCGCAGAATTTCTGCTTCCATTATACCTATACAGAAACTGCCAGCATTTCCGTAGGTATAATTGACATGCTGAGATTTGCAAAAACGATATTGCGGGGTTTATGTTGTGCGGGGCTTCAGCAATAAAAGGATTTTCCAGCCGCCAAGTGCATGTTTCAAACTGATGACGTGTTCATGAGTATCTGACCTGTGGGTGTCTGACACCCGAACCTCATGCAGATCAGCTATTTTGACAGCCTTCAGACAGTTAGCTATAGTAGTGGAGTGGAGCTGCAGTACCCCAGCGTTACTGCTATACCATGGAAGTGGCTGCAGCTCCGCTCCAATTACTTATAGGAGCAGACTACTTCTGCTCCCCGAGGGTTCTGAAACGGCTAATCTGTGCGGGGTCCAGGTCACAGGTCAGACATTCATGAAACATGGGTCCAGAAAATCCCTTTATGCAGTATTATGACATCACCACTACACAGGTGTTAAAACTGCTGACTGCCGCTGACTGCTGAGGGTTACAACATTTTGGGGCAAATTTATTAATACTACATTACATATAGTAAGTGCTGGTTGGACACTTCTGGAGTCTCCATCACTTGTGTTAGCTTTTACAAGGCGGCTGATATTTATCCTCTAGTTATAGTTGTCTTCAGGTAGACGAATAATGGATTAATTAAGAGTAAATTGTTCTAGAATAAAAAACACTCAATAGTTCTGATAAAGTTCTGTATTTCCTAGTACGTGTTTCTCCATCTGCAGAAGGTTTCAGACTTACGCTACACTATTTTGTTCTTATGACTAATTCATGAAAAGGCATCAGGTGCATCAAGACGTATCACGGAATATTATTGAGCTCGGTCCAGGGAGATTTTCAAGAATCTGGCAATTTTTCAAAAATCTCAAAAGCTGTAGGTTTACTTGTGGGTCTCAAACAAATCTAGACAATGTCTCTTTCTTTTCCAAAGAAAAGAGTTCAGTTCAGTCTGAGGGAGAATGACTGTATAAATACAGATTTCAGAATTCAGTAAACCCGGTTGTCATTGTGCCTCTTCGTTTAATGTCAAAGTTTTCTACATCAATCATTCCTATTGTGCTCTGTCATTTGACATTTCACCCAAAAGCTGATGTGAGTCATCTCATTGGTAAAGACATGCCGGGGCCTCGAAGAAAATTCTCCTGGGAAAAAATGTCCCAAACACATTACTGCTGAGAATTGTTCTGTTTCTGATAATGTCTACAATTTGTCAAAGGTCGAAACAACGATTGCCTTCAATTATATTTTCTGAAGGCTGTTTTAGGTATTGTCTTTATTTTCGAAGGCGCCAACGTTGCCTCAGAGCGACATGCAGTAACATCAATACATTTTACTACTTGATATTAAATTTTACAGGGTTAATATTATGATTTAATAGCAGAGCCATGAAATTTACATTTTACGCCAGGAGATATTATATGGTATTATAACAGTTTTTTTTTCATTTGTAGTTTTCGATGGAAATGTCATTTCAATCTCTACTTAAAATGGAAATTTATGGCTATAGTAGAAATTTAATGTCCCACAGAACACTTACACATTTGCCTCTAGACAAAATGAGAAAAAGAACAGTGCCAATCGCTACATAGTGTAGATCTATAGGCGCCAAATAACTCCTATCAGAGTAGCTATGGTATATGCTCACCCTTTACTGTTAAGAAATAGCCACAACAAAGTATGTGCCAGGGTTAGAGTGTCAATGGGTTTAGCAAGCTGTGGGCATCCAGTTGCCATCTTGGGAGGACCTCAGTCGTCAGAAATTAAACAAAGCAAAAGGGACCAGAAACCAATCATCAAAAAAAGTACCAGTACCAATTTATAGAGAAGTCTTTATTGATGGCCAGTCTCAACACATTTCTGGTTAATTCCCTATTTCAAGTTCAACAATGAACAATACATATACTACATGACCTCTACTTTATATGGACAAAGGGTGACTGCTTGAACATGCGCATAGTGTGCAATCCTCCTCATACGGCTGCCCTGACTTGCGCAGACACAAGCATTATATATTGCCTTCTTGCTCCTATCGCTACCAGCTCATTAGCTGGCTTATTCTCTTCTCACTTCATGCCTGGCAACAACAGAATTCCCCCCAATGGTTCTGGTATACATTTATGTTTGATTTGGATGGTGACTTGTACTAAATTGAATTTTATCATCGTATGTGTATATCCTGTTCTACACTTTATTATATGTTGTTTGTATAGCCATCAATTCTCATTCAGATCTCCAGAGGTAGACAATGTCAGAGCTCAGAGTCACACCCCCTTGCCAGCTCCTGCCTGACAATAAAGAGCATTAATAGTGTATCTGGTACCAAAACTAACATCACTTATTTCTTTGGAACTGTGGGGGACTAGAGAAAAATTCCAATGGTGGTGGAATCAGTGGATTGGTGCCTATTAAATGATGCTAAAAGCTGGACTTGGTGGAGGTGTGAAAGGTACTCTTTAAGGGCATATCTCTGAAAATTGATCCAGGGTAATGCTCCCAAATAGGAAAGCCAAAGGTGAACAGTTGTATAGATCTTTGGAAAAGTTTCATGTACCGGTCAATAGCATGATCCTGTGAAACTCTTAGAGTAAAGTTCTGACAACAAGTCTTTACAATATGTCATTTAAGTAACAGAATGTATTATTTTTTATAGTGCTTGAAAATAATTTAATATCTTGGAGAGCGAAGTTCATTAGTGAAAATGTCTATGTAGTAATTGGCTCACGCTCAGGCTGAACCCCTGGTGGGGGTATGGCACTGAAACCCCCGGTGGGCCCCACGACTTTAGGGGGTTCTACTAGCCCCTAACTGCCTTTTTAATTATAATATAATTAAAAATATCCTTTGCATAGGCGATCAATATTACATTTTGCAACTAAAATACTTAAATCTCTATCCACTGCTTGGACCCTTCTTAGTCTTTAGCACAACAACATGGCTACCTCAGGTTTCTGTGTTGTAACAGTGTACGGTTCTGGATCTTTGATAAGCATCTGCAACTTAACCTTCCTGTTGGGCCAGGGTCAAATGCCATGGAATTCATGCTAGATCTGTCCATTGGCAGATACCCTATTCTACTTGACTGCTGAACACAGCCGTTGGGCTGTAGTATTCTGGCCTGGCCTTGATGTCTATTGCCTAAGGCCTACTCAGCACTTTGGGAGCTCTGCAGCTTGTCCCTTGTTATCCATCTGCTGGTTCCAGAATTAATTCCCAACCTTCCTTCTTTGGTAGCTGCTTCAGAGTTTCCTGGAGTTAGAGGGCCTGCTTCCTCTAGTGGCTTTGGGAAGAGCCTGCCATGCTACAGGCTTCTTAATTTATTTACTCCCTTATTCTATACAATGCTAGAGCATTATCTTGCTAGATATAGTAGAGTCAAACAAGCTATCTTGGCCACGATGTGTAGCAAAGCTTAGCAGCCACAGAATGCATGTCTTTTCCAACTGCCCCTCCATAGACTTCTATGTTAGAAATAACTAAGCCTGTTAAGAATTTTCTTTAATAAGATATATTACAAAGTTTCTTCTATTCACATGTACTATTCATTTATGAAAAGTTGTTTTATAACAGGAAGTATGCTTAAACCAAAAGTATTTACCAGAAATCTACCCCAGATATTCTGCTTTCTTCTAAAGTTTTCTTTTTTTCTGAGCCTTGTATTCGAAAAACAAATTCTGTGTTCTAATGAATGTTCAGCCTTGCACGCTTCCTGTCTCACTTAACAAACTTGCTTGTAAATAGTGGATACAAAGATTTCTTAATTATATTGAGTGCACCCTGTTAGCGTTCTTTGATTATCCTGCACCAAGTCAGAGCTAAATCAATTATCTCTTGATTGAATGTATACAGCCAGATTCTGTGTTAATTTAAGGCGGTGTGAATACATAATTGATGTTCCTTTTTCCTTTCTATACACGTTCACACCTCTGATCTTTTCTGTTTCTACCACACCAAATTGTTCTTCATACCCAAAATTGTGTAATATGCACATGTTTCAGTAAGCTGTGAATTGTATTCTTAAAATATTTGGATGGGGCATTTTTATTAACTTATTAAAGGAAATTTGTTGCAAGTATTATTATTCATTATGCTTACTTATATAGCGCCATCATATTCCACAGCGCTTTACAGACATTGGCAATCATTGTCCCATATAGGGCTCACAATCTACATTTCCCTATCAGTATGTCTTTGGAGTGTGGGAGGAAACCGGAGTACCCGGAGGAAACCCACGCAAACACGGGGAGAACATACAAACTCCGTGCAGATGTTGTCCCTGGCAGGATTTGAACCCAGGACTCCAGCGCTGCAAGGCTGTAGGGCTAACCACTGAGCCACAATGCTGCCCCAGTAAAGAGGGTTTTAAGCTAAGGCTCAATGTAGCAAGCCGCGGTGGAACTCATCGTGCTTTTTCCTGCAGCGCTTTTCACAGAAAGTCCGCAGAGTTTTCCTCTGAGGAGTTTCTGCTTCAATTTTACCTATATGAAATACGCCATCATTTCCGTAGGTATAAATGACATGCTGCGATTTACAAAAACTCAATGGTCTGCTGCGGATATTTTTCTGCAATGTGTGGATGGTAGTAGACAGAATCGCATCCATTTTGTAGTGACTGTAAAATGCTGCAGCAAAATCGTGGCGTTTACGCTACGTGGAACCTCGGTCTAAAATGGAGAAAGTCATATCGAACATACAGTACTGTCTGATCTTATAGACCAGGAGGAGCTGAGTGGATTGATATATAATTTATGGGAAAAGATTTAGCAGAATTGTTAATGCTTTCCTTTTTATATCTGTCTAATGAAATGCTGACGGCTACTGAATAGGACCGCCCACTGGACTCTTAACATAGAACGGGCAGATATTAAACTAATGAATTACTAAAGAGGTTATACTAAATCCTTTCCTTAAAATTTATATCTCAATCTGCTCTGCATTTCCTGCTCTATAACATGATTCTCAGAGATCAGAATGATTAGGTTAGGAAATATTCATACCTTGACCTTCTCAATTCTCCTCTTGGCCCTTTACTTTGTGCTGTGCTTTTCCCCATGTCTTTCTCTGTGTTTTCCCTCATGTACATGTGGTCCTGTGCTGTCTGTATCTGTCATTCTGTCAGAACATCAAACTGTGAACCTAGCCTTACTTTTACACAACTGTAAGCACTGGTTTGGCTGTATACATCAATACAATTATCCTACATATAAGCTTTCATTGTAGCCTCAATACACGTTTTAACAAAATGCAAAAAAGACAATTTAAGGCTCCATTCACATTTGCATCATGGCTTATGCTATAAATGCAAACCATGATATAGTGTCAGCTTTTTCTCATGGCAGACTCCACCTTTACCCAACAGATCCCACTGACTTACATTGGGGTCTGCTGAGTTTTATCATTTTATGCTTTTACGCTGGATATTTGTTGTAATGATTCTAAATTACAATTACAGATTTACACACTCACTAACATTAGATTAGACAGTTGTGTAACAAGGGTGAGGTTCTACCCTGTCTTTGGTGTCAGACCTGTGGGGAGGGAGTCTCACTCCTCTCCCAAATGTATTCTTCTGGGGTAACCTTGACTGCTTCTCTGAGATAACATGTACAGCAGAAAGTCTCTTAATTGAATGGCTTGTTAAACCTAGTTTCTTCAAGAACATGTAATGGTTAAACTTAGCTAAACAGATATACAATCATCTAACAATCTTCTACAGTTCATCTAATAACAAGGCAACAGGAACACTTAGTACACAATGCAGCACTTTAAGGGTTAAATTTTGCAACTGACATACTCTATTCTCTATCCACTGTCTGGACCCCAATTCTTTAGCACAACAACAGGACTACCTCAGGTTTCTCTGTTCTGGATTCTTGATCAACATCTGCAACTTAACCTTCCTGTTGGGCCAGGGCAATGATGGCATGGAATTCATGCTAGATCTGTCCATCGGCAGGTACCTTATTCTGCCTGACTGCTGGACACAGTCATTAGGCTGTAGTTTTCTGGTCTCGTTGTCCATGGTCAAAATCCTAATCATCTCTTAGGGTGCTCTGCAGCCTGTCCCTTGTTATTCATCTGCTGGTTCCAGAAAGAGTTCCCCACCTTCCTTCTCTGGTAGCTGCTGCAGAGCTTCCTGGAATTAGAGGACCTGCTCCTTCTAGTGGTTTTCAGAAGAGACTGTCATGTTACAGGCTTGTTAATTGATTTAATGCCTCATTCTATACAATGCTAGAGCCTTATCTTTCTAGATATAGTAAAGTCAAACAAACTACCTTGGTTATGATACAGTGGAGAAAAAAAGTATTTAGTCAGCCACCAATTGTGCAAGTTCTCCCACTTAAAAAGATGAGGCCGGCCTGTAATTGTCATAATAGGTAGACCTCAACTATGAGAGACAAAATGAGAAAACAAATCCAGAAAATCACATTGTCTGATTTTTAAAGAATTTATTTGCAAATTATGGTGGAAAATAAGTATTTGGTCAATAACAAAAGTTCATCTCAATACTTTGTTATATATCCTTTGTTGGCAATGACAGAGGTCAAACGTTTTCTGTAAGTCTTCACAAGGTTGGCACACACTGTTGCTGGTATGTTGGCCCATTCCTCCATGCAGATCTCCTCTAGAGCAGTGATGTTTTGGGGCTGTCGCTGGGCTACGCGGACTTTCAACTCCCTCCAAAGGTTTTCTATGGGGTTGAGATCTGGAGACTGGCTAGGCCACTCCAGGACCTTGAAATGCTTCTTATGAAGCCACTCCTTCGTTGCCCTGGCAGTGTGCTTGGGATCATTGTCATGCTGATAGACCCAGCCACATTTCATCTTCAGTGCCCTTGCTGATGGAAGGAGGTTTGCACTCAAAATCTCACGATACATGGCCTCATTCATTCTTTCATGTACACGGATCAGTCGTCCTGGTCCCTTTGCAGAGAAACAGCCCCAAAGCATGATGTTGCCACCCCCATGCTTCACAGTAGGTATGGTGTTCTTTGGATGCAACTCAGCATTCACTCTCCTCCAAACACGACGAGTTGTGTTTCTACCAAACAGTTCTACTTTGGTTTCATCTGACCATATGACATTCTCCCAATACTCTTCTGGAACATCCAAATGCTCTCTAGCAAACTTCAGACGGGCCTGGATATGCACTGGCTTAAGCAGGGGGACATGTCTGGCACTGCAGGATCTGAGTCCCTGGCGACGTAGTGTGTTACTGACGGTAGCCTTTGTTACGTTAGTACCAGCTTTCTGCAGGTCATTCACTAGGTCCCCCCGTGTGGTTCTGGGATTTTTGCTCATCGTTCTTATGATCATTTTGACCCCACGGGGTGAGATCTTGCGTGGAGCCCCTGATCAAGAGAGATTATCAGTGGTCTTGTATGTCTTCCATTTTCTAATTATTGCTCCCACGGTTGATTTCTTCACACCAAGCTGCTTGCCTATTGCAGATTCAGTCTTCTCAGCCTGGTGCAGGTCTACAGTTTTGTTTCTGGTGTCCTTCCACAGCTCTTTGGTCTTCACCATAGTGGAGTTTGGAGTGTGACTGTTTGAGGTTGTGGACAGATGTCTTTTATACTGATAACAATGTCAAACAGGAGCCATTACTACAGGTAATGAGTGGAGGACAGAGGAGCCTCTTAAAGAAGAAGTTACAGGTCTGTGAGAGCCAGAAATCTTGCTTGTTTGTAGGTGACCAAATACTTATTTTCCACCATCATTTGCAAATAAATTCTTAAAAAATCAGACAATGTGATTTTCTGGATTTGTTTTCTCATTTTGTCTCTCATAGTTGAGGTCTGCCTATGATGACAATTACAGGCCTCTCTCATCTTTTTATGTGGGAGAACTTGCACAATTGGTGACTGAATAAATACTTTCTTTCCCCACTGTATGTAGCAAAGTTTAGCATTAGAATGCTTATATTTACCAACAGTCTCACCCCGTCTCCAAAAACTTCTCTGTTATGCTTCGTTCACACCTGCGCTTGCTGTCCGTCCGTTGCCAATGCAGTGAAAATCTCGGCGGACTGGATTGGCATCGGCTACAGACCGGTCAGCGGCGCATTGGTTAAAAACCCATTGGGTTTTTAACCAATGCGCCGCTGACCGGTCTGTAGCCGATGCCAATCCAGTTCGCCGAGATTTTCACTGGATTGGCAACGGACGGACACCAAGCGCAGGTGTGAACCCACCCTGAGAAGTAACCAAGCCTGATAAATTGAAATAGAAGCATTTTTCTTTAATAAGTTATATTACAAAGTTTCTTACATTCACCTGTACTATTCATTTATGAGAAGTTTTTATAACTGGTGGTACTCTTTAACCAAAAGTATTTACTAAGTCTACTACAAGTCTCAGAGCAGAAGAAAATGTGAATTGACTAAAAACTTTACCACATTAACATGATTTAAACTTTCACGGTTTATCTATAACTTTATATCTGCCAACCACTCACATATCAGCTGTCCAGAGACTGTACTATACCATACTATACTATAGTATACAGAGGCGTAGCTAGGGCTTCAGCATGGGGGGGGCGAACACATCCAAGTGGACCCCCAACTCAGGTATACCAACACTATCACTATACGGTGACCGCATAGTGGTAGATAGTGTTTCTACACAGGGCTGTGAAGACGAGTGACGTAAATACAGTACAGGAACAATGTTGTGACTTACAGGTGACGTCTCTGACTGTTTACACTTATCTCTTCCATCTGGACCGCCATGACCACTTCTTCCATCTGTGACTGTAAAGTTTGTAACACAGACATCTTTGGCTCCTCACTTTTCCAGGCACCCGACTCACATTGTCCTCAACTACATAAACTCTCCATCCTTCTGCTACCCCAATTATAAAATATATGATATAAAATCCCCTGGAAATGAATAATAACCCCATGTGCCATTTTAATTTAATAATGCTCCTTTGTGCCCCATTTATTTAATACTGCCCCTCAATTAATAATTCCCCCTGATTAATAATTCCCTGTGTACCCCCTTAAATCAATTTAATGCCCGAGTGCCACCTAAAATTAATATTGTCCAATGTCCCTATTATTAATTATACCCTCTTATGTCTCCTTGTATAAATTATGCCCTCTTACATAAATACCACTCTGTATTAATAATGCCTATTAATAACCCCTTTGTATTAAAGACGACCTTTCATGTCCTCTTGCATATGCGGTTTTATATACCACTAGAAAGCTGACAGTGCACTGAATTCAGCGCACTGTCGGCTTTCCTGTTACGTGCCCTGGTGGAGGAGAAATCGGTGACGTTAGTTTTGGCACCGATCTCTCCCCCACTGTTAGAAGGCCGTCCCTGACAGTCTACCGTCATCGCTGGGCTGTGAGGAACGTACCCCCCCAAGACTTTTACTTTCCTCATAGCTCAGAGTCATCGCAGGGCGGTAAGAAACACCCCCTCTAACAGTACAAGGCTATGTTAGAGTACTGTCAGGGGGGCCTTCCTCACAGCGCAGTGATGACGCTAGACTGTCAGGAATGCCCTTCTGACAGTGGGGACAGATATATGCCGAAACTAACGGCACCGATATCTCCTCCATCGGGGCACGTAATGGGAAAGCCAACTGTCGGCTTTCTAGCGGTATATAAAATCACAGGTTCATGAGGACATGAAAGGTCCTCTTTAAAGGGGTTGTTCAGGAAGTGGACAAATCACAGTGGAGGTGGGGTAGGTGATAAAAAAAAAATCATACTCAGGCTGGGTTCACACCAACACTTGAACCCCGTTGAGGGATTCTGTCCCCCATTCCATTTGAAAAATGCGGAATGGGGGACTTTTTCAAGCAGAAACCGGGCAGAAACCCAGCAGACCCCATTATAGTCTATGGGGTCCACGGGTAACCGCTTTACAAGTGAATTGGGTTTCCGTTTTTCAGGTCCCCAAGTGGACCCGAAAAATGGAAACCGAGCGCTACTGTGAACCCAGCCTTACCTGTCCCCAGTGCTCTGTCTGCTGCCACTGTCTGTTCAGACACATGCCATATGTGACAGCTGAGGCCATCAGTGGCCTCAATATTGGCTGGAAAGGACACAGTGATGTATATGAGTGACATCACCGAGTCCTTACCAGCCACCGCTGAGACCAATCATGTGCAGTGCAGGACTTGCAGCAGGGAAGCGGCGTGCGTGTGCCTGGACAGACAGCAGCAGAGGGCTGAGGACATCAGTAGCCCAGGGACGAGTATTTTTTTTTTTTTTTGTTTCACATTCCCCGCCTCCTCTGCAGTTTGCCCAATACAATCCTTACCAGTAAACTTTATTATTCCCTAGAAAACCCCTTTAATACTGCCCCAATGCCTGCTAATATTATCTCCTCTTACATTCATACAGCCCCCACTGACCTTTCACTATAATTTATATCCTCTTTTATTAAAGCCCCCTAATACCCCTTATATTAGTTATGGCCTCTTATCTAAATTCCCAATGCTCCCAATTGACCTCTTATATGTATTACCCCAATTACAATGCCCAAAGTGAGTTATTAAAAAAAAAGTCGATGCTACTCACCTATCTCCGATCTCCTGAGGAGGAGTCTCCACCTCCGGCACTGCCTCCACTTACTGAGGAAGCAGGACCTGTATCCTGGTGCGGACGGCGCAGGAAAATGACGTCATCGCGCAGACGTCTGTGCCAGGGCGCAGACGTCTTAGGGAAGCTTATAGGCCACAGGCCTGAAGTGGCTTGTGGTTTACGAGCTACGTACAAGTAGAGAATGTATTTCAACTGCATCGGTGTCATGCAGACGCTGATGCAGTTAATATGTGAGGGTAACCTGTGTAGTGGCGGCCCCGAGAGTCAGTGGGCCCTCGATAGTCAGTGTGCCCGGGGCCACCACCCCTCTGCTAGCTATGCCTCTGATACTATACTATACTATACATGTACTATATATCACTTGCAGAAGACAGTAGTCAGAGAGGGGTCAGACGGCAGAGAGGTGAAACTTAGTAGAATAGGGGTTGTGAATGGTTGACCGCAAGTTTTAGCAAGGGAAGAGACTGACTATATAGCTGTTTTGTTAATAAAATTGATGTTTTCAGTTCTCAACTCAGCAGTGGGCCCCCTTGAGCCCAGTGGGCTTTGGCAGGGGTGGAGAATTCCCTCAGACCTGTAGAGGAGGAGAAAAGTAGTAAGTGTGGTAATGCAGTGGTGAGAGAGTAGCCAAGAACAGGTAGCGTATGTGGTTGCTTACACATGTGGAGAGATTACAGAATAGTCTGGACATCAGAGAATTCCGTCGCGCTTTGCTGGGTGCTGACATCAGCCCTGAAGCTACAATAATTATGGGTTAATGTCAAGATACACAGCATAGCATTAACTCTCTGAATTTGAGATTTGCAACAAACCGGGTTGATTTGACAAGTGGATAATTACCAGAGAAGATGAATGAATAGATGGATAAATGAATGAATGAATGAATGAATGAATGAATGAATGGAAAAATGCATAAGTAACTACAGCAACACAGTATGTACAACTATTAGTAAATAGCTGAATAAACTATTGTTATCCAGGAATACATATACAAGGATATATAAATGTAGGAATGCACATATTAGTAATACACATAAAAGAAAGAAAGAACTATAAATATAGGAATACACACAAAAGTAGAACACATAAGAAAAGATATAACAGATGTATAAATGTATGCTTGTTCTTTTTTAATAAAGTAATAAACATGTAAATGTTTAATCTGACATCTGATTGGTTACTGTAAGTCATTGGGAACACAATGCTTGATATAGACTGTATTCACGCACATCAGTCCCTCTCCCCCATGGAGCTCACAACCTCATTTAGTTCAATTTCAACACTCAAATTGCTGAATACAGTATATCAGACACATAATGCACAATAGAAGCCTATGCCAAATTGGTTGTTATTGGAAACTGCATGCTGGCATTTCTGCATAGTGTAAGTATGTAACACAATATAGTAGTAAATTACTGTGGTCTTGCTTTATATACCATTCCAATAGTGCTTCTAGATTTATTCATGTGATTGTGCATTAACTATGTACAGTACATCCATTTTATGTGCTACTCAAAAGCTACACACAGTATGTACTGTAATGCTCCCTGCTGAAAGTACATCATATTACACTCAGTTATATCAGCAGGGTATCAGCTGAAAGTGCGGCATGACGCAAAGGATAATACAATATTTATGCAGTTTATGTAATTTTCAAATTAATAGTAATTATTGAAGAAGAGAAACGCTTACCCTCTATTTTTTCTGAAATAATAATCTGCATTTTCTTCATTACACAGCATTCAGGTCAAGGGCAAATTTCCAGCTTATTCATATTGTATGTGATTTGTGGCTATGAGATAGTTGGTTTTACTGACCTTTGTACAACATGTTGTATCCTTCAGCTTTGTATCCAAGAGTTCTTTTTTTAAATTAAAGAAAGAAAATGTTGTTAGTATATAACAATGCAATATACCTGGAATGACAATGAAAATGTCACCGTAAATTCATGATGCATAATTAAAAAGAGTTTTCCCACTAACATAACCTTATTTAAATGTGCAGACAATTAAAATTAAAACAATTTTTAACTATAAATAATGAATAAAAATTTTACAGAGATTTTCTCTAACCATCTCTGTGGTGACAGTCTGTTGTCTTGTTGGTTTCTTACCTGGCCAAACTGGTTCTTAGTCTACTTTATATACACTGTGCTTTACTAGTCTGAGACACCCCCCATATTTTTGGACCAGCCAAGGGCCAAAGGATGATCTCAGACTACCAAATTGCAGTAGGGCACATTTATTAATACTGTCTAAAGTAAGGCAGAGCAAACCTAGGCTAGATCATATTAAACTGCACCAGATTTATCAACATGTCTAATGCTAAATGATAAATATGTATCTTTAGATGTTCTACTCTAACTTCTATCAGTTGGCTTAGTCACTGATATTTTTTGTGCATGGTGTTGCATAAGAACCCTTCCCTAGTAAGCCCCACCCGCTTGTCAGACAAGTGCAGAAAGTCTCTAAAACGGTCAATAAATCTGTTGCAATACCTGTACACCATTTTGAATTCTGGCCCATGTTTAATAGTAAATCTGCCCAGTGTTGTATACAGTAGTCTCGGAAGCTGGGGGTCATTTTACAGAAGTGAAGAGGGAACTGGAGATTGGTGTGCTGGTGTAAGCAGCAGAGGGACCGCTCTTTTATTCTGTACACAATGTACTGTATAAGATTGTCTCATTTTCAGGTGATTTGCTGATGTTGATGCTTTAATATAAATATGTAAAATTTTGTCATGTGCAAATAGATGCATTGGGCGACAACACTTATGTCAAACTGTCACATCAAACGGTGATATTTTCTTGCATGTACATGCAACAGGGCTTATGGTCACATGATCCTTCTGTCAGGTTCTCAAGACTCTGAATATATACTGTACATGTTTTATTGCAACTGCTAATGGGGCAGTGATTTTACCTTCTACTAGAGATATGTAGAGTTCTCTCCAGTCAGGGTTGACACCTGGAGAAGACCAACCACTTCCACCATGCTTGGAGTATGGATTATTGTTTAGTGTATGGGATACAGTATTGAGGAGTCATGGTAACAGATCTAAAGCCTAGTAGTTCTGTGAAATAGTTAATGTGTTTGTAGACCACTGAGAGGGGACTGTGTTGGTGACTACCGGCCCAGGTGACTGTGAAAGGCTATGGTGGTCGGGGAGAAGTTTGGACTTTGTGTACAAGTAACTTGTCCTTGAATCAGGGAGGTATCATTGATATTATTCAAAGCTATACAAGGGAATGTGACTACAACTACTATCATTGTAAGGGTCTTCAGGTGGAGATAAGTTGTTGGTATTTTCTGTTATGTTCTATGTGTACTTTGTGAATAGATGTCCTGTCCCATATAGACATCAGATGTCCGGTGAAAAGTTAACACTTTGAGGGCACTTGTGTGTGGACAAATTAGTGGAAAACCTGATGTGTGCTGTGCAATCCTAACATTCTGGCCACTCTATACTTGATCGTCAAAGGTTAAAAATGAGTCCATCATTGTGTACTGACGTGTTGATATTTTGACACCATTACCCCTTCCTTGTACCTACCTTTCTGGGACGTCACTGCTTTGCCTGATGTTTTGTTATATGATTGAAAAATTTAAAAACCATGAGGCCATTGGATATTGTAACTATGCATTATGCATTTATTGGGATTTTTTTTGTTGGGAACCAGAAGGTTGCTTTAAGGAAGATTCTTTCAGATCCAGGTTCTCGGAATTAAATTGAGTAAAACATTGATATTTCACTTAAACCCGATTCTTTTCGCTTTTAATTATGCCAAAATATTTTTGATTAGCAGGAAAAAAAAATCTAATACCTATAATTTTAAAAAATACATCAGAGGAATAGGAATTTGGATACTTTCAGTGCATGCACAATGCTCAGAACGGACCATGGCTTCTTTATCTATCCTTAGATGTCTATTTAAAAGACAGTTCATTGCAGAATGTGATTTGATCGCTTTTTGTTATTCAAGCATAAGTACCATCAAAGGCTTCTAAACACTTACAAGGGAAAACTACTCCAAAATCATTCCCCTATTCTGCTGACTTCCATGAAAAATAAGAGCCCATACAGCATTTACAAATGGGAACAGATAAAGAGATGTTCATGGTATAAAACACTGGAATTGATACAGTGCTTGATGTTCTCATATGTACACCATGATAGCTATAAATACAGATGTATCCTTTCTTACCCTTTAACTGGTGCAAATATATGTCAAATAACAAGATGTTGCTTTTCAAGACAAAATAGTTTAGTGTGTGACATCCAACAGTATTTATGTGTGGCTACACAGTAGCTGTGGTGAGTTGCAATCTTTTAGAGCTTTTTGTAGCATGTTGGGATTTTGTATTGAATTGGTTTTAAGGGAAATTGAAGTCCTTAGCCGAATTTGAGCTAAACTGAGAATAGACACATCTCTATTTTTAATATATTATTATTATTATTATTATTATTATTATTAAATAATAATAATAAGTTAATGATAATAATATAATAATTGTCCTTATTTTACTATTTGTCAGGTCATAAATGTCTCCCCAACCAATAATAGTGCCATGCAGGGGTCTTCAGTAGGACATACAGTACCTTTGCAGCCACAAACTAATGAAGCAATGTCGAGATAATATATTTTTTAATGAATATGCAGATCATCTTCCAAGTTCTTTGGGGGCAGGGCCTAATTTACGAGATTTGCCTACAGACAACCATGAGGCAGAGGGGAAAAATGTCACTCACAGCTAAAGACACTGGTCACTGATTTCAGAGGAGAGCTGGAGCATTTACAACTGTCTGTAAGCAAATCTGGCAAATCAATCCCCGCCCCCGAAGCACTTGCATATCCATAAACAGATCATTGTGATTGAGGGAGGAGGAGGAATGAGGTGCAGGAAGCACTCTCTTCTCAGTAATATACTGGACTTACTCTAAATTATTCTGGCTACTATATGTGTGTGACTGTGATAGCCTGCCCTACATAGGTCAGCATATTAAACTGACAAATCCACTTTATTCTGATAGGATAAAAAATTTGGCATCGTCAGACTGACTGTATTGCTGCCTATCAATGAACAGCCTTAGGGTGGGTTCACACTACCATTATTTAATATCTGTTACTCTCATCCATAATAAGAGACCTCTCCATCTATTGTTCGTGTGTATTCACAACAATGTAAAAAACATGTCAGAAGCTTTTTTACATCATTTTTGTACTTTACTGATGGAATAAAAAGCCCTGCATACAGGACTTTTTATTCCATTACAAAAGTAAATAAACATGATGGAAGAAAGCGTCTGTAATGTTTTTTTACATTGGAGTCAATGGACACTGGTAGAAGGGGCTCTGTCTTTATTCGTTACTTAACTATTGTTAAAGTCTGTTGCTGTTATCCTATGGTGGATGATAGCAACAAACTGTAATAACGTTAGTGTGAACATAGCCTAACGTTCTAAAAGTTCTTCCAGTTGCTAAGTAAATCATTCACGTCTTATTAATTCCTGCATGCTAACAATCCTAGTAGAATCACACCCAATAGGGCAGATTTACTAACCCCTTCCCACCAGAGGAATTTTTCGATTTTCTCAAGGCTCCTGGCTGTCATAATAATGGGACACCGGCCCCGTAGTTTGCCCCACGGCTGCAGAGACACCGTGGTTGCTCGGCTCCCAAACGGCCGTCATATTTAAACACCCGACATCCATTGTACTATTACGGCATATGTCGGGAAGGGGCTAATATTATCTAATTGTTAGCGTAATCTTAGACCAAGCAGTTGTTCATGCTTGGTCTTGCTTTGTTCATGCTTTGCCACATCTTTAAATAATTATATCTAACTTTATACCATCAATTGATTGACTGACTTTGTGCCAAAATGTTTTCCTAATCTACCCATCTTTCTATGCCCCTTCCCTGCAAAGTCACGCCCCCAGATCAGGCAAGGCACAAAAAGTGCATGCATGTCCATTTTTCGACACATTGCAGTAAATTAGTAAATTTGCCCTGTCAGAGACATGCCATAAAAAGGATAATTGCTGAATTGTAACTCATGAATAAATCTGTATGATTATTAAATATGTTGTAGGAGATAAATTATATTAATAAACAGGGCTGCGGAGTTAGGACCAATTATACAATTATGAATGTATAATTAAATGTATATTGTTACAAATTTACTTCGATAGAAATTCACTCTCTAGATTTTTTGTGAATTAAAGTACCTTTGCATCTTCTGTCTGACAAAGGTTTTCATTTATAAAGGAGCAGAGTCAGAGCCAGGCTGTAGAGAAATAGAATAGTCCGAGGTTTGGCTACAGACTCCACAGCCCTGTTAATAAATATTGTAGATGCAGCATTGCTAATAGTGGATTGTTTGTGATATTTTGATACTTGCTTTTGTTGTGGGTTTATATTCAGTTCAGTACTTGCTACTCACATGGCATTGCGAGCCATAGGTGAGCCACTCAGTATCCAAATGTAATCTAGAATGCTGTCAAAGGTCAAGTCAGTTCTCAAAAGAAAACCTGCATTGCCATAGAAGACGTGTGACCATTAGGGATGGGCGAACCTATTGGCTTAGAACTGGATTCAACCTTAAATTTTTGGAATTCTCCCAAAACACTATTATACTCTTGAGACCATTATACCTGAGAATATTCTTATATTAATTATCTTATAAATTATCGTTTTAAACTAAATGAACTATAAATTATCTTAATTATCTTATATTAAAACTATTCTTAAGACTCAAGACTATTATACTCTTGAAACCTTATACTTGAGACTATTCTTAATTCTCATTCTTATTTATCTTATAAATTATCTGTTTAGTATAAATTAATTATAAATTATCTTATTAATTATCTTATATTAAAACTCTTGAGACTATTATACTCTTCAGACCATAGAGTATAGGTCGCCGAGGACCATCGAACCAGAAGAGGTGAGACAAGGTGAATAAGTGTTTTGTTATTTTTCATCACCTTCCTTGGGCCTCCATTTACTATACTATGGGGTCTGATGAGACCCAGAGTATAATAATAGCACTTCTGGTTCTATCCAAACAAGTTCGGAATGAAATGAGTCTCATGAGGTTTGCTCTAGTGACAATTAATGGGAAATACTATCCCAAGATCATAAGTTATGTAGTAAGTGAAAGATCTGATTTCTTCTCTAGCCGCAAAATCTGTTTTAGGAATAAAATATTTTTTGGACCCTTCTGGCTTTTGCTAATAATTATAAAAAAAAAAAAAAAAGAAGAATTACCCTGTGAACTGCCCTGTATTTGGTCATACACGGACATTTCCTTGGGAATGCTTTACAACATGTCTCGATTTGTCTAGTCAAGCAAAAAGTGGTGAAAATGTTTATTTGTATTTTATGTAATCCTTGCGGCTGTATTCAGTGACTTTATATTTAGATCTGTAAAGGTCATCTCCAGTCAAGCTAACATTGATTAAATATTCTCCATTACACAGAATGTTTGGTTTCTATGTTGGAAGAAAAAATTAGCGACAAAGTTAATTCTGCGAGATGCCCCATTTTCTTGTCTGACCCACTTTGATAGCCTAATATTTTTTTGTACCCTGGGTCAGTTTAGGTCAACTGGTAGAGCTAGAGCCACTTTATAACTCCTGCACCCAGTTTAATGAATTATAACGTGTAGGACGTATGCCTACTTTAGTACACAGGCTGCCTCAGTCTAGGCGGATTGCATAATGGGTTTTTAATTCAGTCTGAAAATATGTTATGAACTAGTGAAGACAGATGGTCATTTACAGACAAGATCCTTTATGCCGGGTTTGCATTTGGCTTATACTACATATTCTGTATGAAAACTTTGCAAAAAGATTTAGCGCGTGTTGGAAATGGAAAGAGACAATAAATATAATGTTACGTAAAGTATTTTATGATTAGTAGTTGGGGCTTTACAGTGATGACAGAAATGATTGCACTATTTTCATAAAACTAAACTATTGAAATTTACGCTTTTATGGTCTTTTGAATGTAATAAACATTGACTATAAAATGTACATTGCTTTTAGGCAGCCTATTGGTAATTGAGATGACTTTGATACTTGCAATTTTTTGGTCTGCTGATGCATGTATTCCAGTACTTACCTGTCTCTTACAGTGTTTGTATTTTAGGAGCTGCTTTAGAGTATTTTTTTTTTATTTCCTTATTTGTTTTATTTGATGGGATTTGGCTCTTTATGTTTGGGAATGATAAAAGTTGTTAGTAACTTGTAGCATACTAGAAAAATACTCTGCACTTGGTGTATTTCTGCAATTGTTGGATCTTTATTAGATACACCGCCAGTTTGAAAGGGACAACCAGTGATCAGGCATATTTATAG
The DNA here is from genome assembly GCA_947044405.1 of Leptodactylus fallax. Lineage (NCBI taxonomy): Eukaryota > Metazoa > Chordata > Amphibia > Anura > Leptodactylidae > Leptodactylus > Leptodactylus fallax. The sequence continues at coordinate 6,357,718 of CAMRHE010000047.1, read as the reverse complement.
TCCTTTTTCAGACATCAGCAGATCTAGGTACATAGGAGGAAGAGCTCCTACGTACCAGGCCCAAAATGTTGATACTGATTTTCAGTATGTCGGTGTGTTTAAAGGGAGTCTATCATTGGTCATATTGTTTTTTCACTAAACACACATAGGAATTGCCTTTAGAAAGGCTATTCTTGTCTTACCTCTGTTTCTGTCCTGCTCGCTGCTGTTTTTGAAATAAAATAGATTTTCCCATATATGTTTATGAAGCTCAGGGAATACAGGAGGCGTTCCCCCTGTGCTCCGAGCACAGCATCATCATACCCCAGAATACCGCCTCTTGAGCCATTGCATTATGCCCCGCTTCATGCATATGAGCTGGCATGGTCATCATCTTTACTGCTTAAGCAGCCGACGCTATGTTCAGCAGGATCAAAAACCCGCGCATGCACTGTAGGCTTGGCCACTTCGGGTCCCGGCCGAGCCTACAGTGCATGCTCCGCCAGCCATCTTTAATCTATCCCTACACGAAGTGGCCAAGCCTACAGGGCATGCGCAGGTTTTCGATCCCACTGAAGATAGCATCAGCTGCTTAAGCAGTGAAGATGATGGCCAGGACAGCTCATCTGCATGAAGGGGGCGTGATGCAATGGCCCCAGGAGGCGTATTCTGGGGTTAATGATGCTGTGCTCAGAGCTTCATTAACATATATGGGAAAATCGATTTATTTAAAAAACAGCGGCAAGCAGGACAGAAACAGAGGTAGGACAAGAATAGCCTTTCTAAAGGCTATTCCTATGTGTGTTTAGTGAAAAAACAATATCACCAATGATAGACTCCCTTTAATCAGTACTTGCATAACTAAATCTCAAAGTGCTATTTCTACTTTTTCTACTTTTATCTATTTCTGTATGAAGAAGCCCCTGCAAGAAGAGCCCCAGTATGCAAAGCAGCCTCTTTTGTGTCAACATCTCCTTACTGAGACATAGTACCCCTTCTGACTCATGCATAAGACCTCTCACCTAGCCAGCCCTGCTTCGCACTGATGAGAGGCTATAACTTCAAAAACAGCCGTCTGCGGATGGGACCCTCCTCCTTTTGGTAGAGTTATTCTGTCTTGGCTTTATTCCTAGATTATGCTACTAGGTTTTTAACAGAACTTGGCATTGATCTATAGGGAGCTACTTTGCAAAAGGTGGCGTTAGATCAAATTCCTCTTTTGCACCAAAGAGGATGTATTTTCATATCTCTTTAATAGATCACATAGATGCTGTTATCTATTCTTGGGAGACGTGGCAGCATATCTATCCACAGGTTTTTGTGTCTTTGCAACGTGCAATACTAAACTACTGGTCACGTGTGATTGTTTTTGGGGGAAAAAAATCAAGTTCTAATTTTGTACAACCCATTTAGCATTTAGATGAATATCTTGATGTAAGATGAGAGTATGTCGACCTTAGCAACAAATTGGCTCACTACTGCATCTAAAATTAAAAATGAATAGTATAAGCCAATAACACTGATCAGAAATCTCTTGTAGTTTTGCATCTTTAGTTCCATTGCAGACCTTGTTTCTCCACAGTTATAAACTACAAACTGTGGCTGTAATCTGCCCCCCTTTCTATTTGTTTCAAACTACTTGTTAAGAATGCATATTACAAAAAAAGGGAGGAGGGATCAGACTACTTTGTAGTCTGGAACCATGGAGACACATAGGCCTACTTAGGAGCTGTAGCCTATAGATAGTAGGATGTATTATGAGAAGACCATGTTTAAAGTGGCTCAAGGCTAAGGTAAGGCTCCACGTAAGCGGGCCACAATGAAAAAGCTTTTCACAGAAAGTCTGCAGAGGTTTCCTCTGCAGACTTTCTGCTTCAATTATACCTATAGGGAAACTGCCAGAGTTTATACAATTGACATACTGTGTTTTCCAAAAATGCAACAGTTTTGGAAATCATAGCATTTCTGCTGCACATATTTTTCTGTAAAGTGTGGATGATATTCGCTAGAATCCCATCCACTTTGCAGGGACTGTAAAACAACGTGGTTTTTGCCATAACATTTCTGCTGCAGCCAAACTGCGGAATTTACGCCACGTGGGGACCTGGCCTTAAGAGCACTAAATGGTTTAAAAAGGTGAAAGTACCCTTTAAGGAACATTAATACCAAATATCAAAAAGTTGCTATCACTTGATATTTTAAAGGGGTTGTCCAGGATAACCAGTTTTTTTTTTTTTTTTTTTTGTTTATATGAGGCCAGGGAAGGTAAAAAAAAAAAAAAAACAAAAAAACCCACAACATACTCAAAAGGTAGTCCTTTCCTTAGGTCGTGTATTGGCCTCAGAGGTCAGCGGGGACTTCCGCTGGAAGCAAATACCGACGCAGCAGGACTGGACCTTGCTGGGAGGCAGCGGTCCCAGGTGAGTATATTTTGTTATTTTTTTCACCTTCCCCAGCCTCATAATAAAAAAAAAAAAAAAAAAAAAAACAACAGGTTATCCTGGACAACCCCTTTAAAATATCAAGAAATATCAACTTTTTGATATTTGGTATTCACGTTCCTTAAAGGGTACATCCCCCTTTTCATTCCATTCAAATCTTTTCATTTCATGCAATAATATTTCTTCTACTAAGTTTCCCTTGTTTTATTTTAAAGTGTAGCATGTCTTAATATAGAGGATGAATATATATTATATCTTCCATTGTATAACTATGTGAAAGGATAAAGTAGCTTTTCTTGTTACCCTTGAGGCAAGTAAAGAACAGAGCAATAGCACTTAAAAAGCCCTTTTTATTTTTACATTTAGAATGCATTACAAACTACGCTACTGTAGCGTTCAATGACTACAATGCGTGACACCAGCTTGAATTATTGATCCTTCACATTAAAGCCTCATACTCCATGACACTATTTTTAACCATGTGATGGTAACTTTACATTTGTTACCATGTGTTACAGATCAAAGATCTGTATAGCGCAGATGTATGGAACAGAGATCTTTAATAATATACATCATGCTGTTCTTCATACTGTGGGTCCCTTATCATTCAGAATGTGTTAAGCACTCCTGCAAGGACTAAAAGTGGCTTCAGTTACCCACAAGTACATAATGCATGATGTGGATTTTCCCAGTCTGTATATTTTGCTTGAATGTGTATTCAAGTGTATTATTATATGGCATCAGTTGACTACTGTATATTTATTAACAAGGACACCAAAGTTAAAGGAGTTTCCCATGAACACAGACAATTATAAGTTAAACATTTTTCCAAATATAAATAATTTAAAAAATTTCAGAGTTTTGAAGACTTTCTCTAACCAGTCTTTTGTTTTCATAGGTTGTCAATGCAAGAACTTTCTATGGTCTGGGACAGGTTATTGTGGACACGTTATAACCAGACAGGGACGCTACATGCACAGGAAGATAACCCAATTGCAATAAGGAAATCATGGCTTGGTTTCTGACAAGTGCCAGGCCATAGAAAGTTCAACCAATTATACATAAAGTAGTCACCACTAAGAGGATTAGAGAAAATTTTAAAATTAAAAAAAATATTTATATTTGCAAAAAGTTTAACTTTTAATTGTCTACAAATTTAAATATAATTATGTTCATGGGAAAATCCCTTTAAAAAAATAAATATACTCTAGTAACACTTACCTTCCACCTCACCCGTAAAATCATGTCTTCAAGGAGACATTTCCATTACTTCCCTCACCTTCTCCTCATCCTCTGAAAATGGACAGAGCTCATGCCTTGTTTGTGGCTGAGAGGTAGCTTGCTGCAACAGAAACCTACCCTACTATATTATTTTAACTGTAAACTTTCCCTCACTCCTCTGCTTTACTTGAGCTGAAAATGAAAGAGACTGCAAAGATATTGTATGAGCCCCTTATACTGTCAGAAGACAGCCATTGCTGTGCCAGTGTTATACCATGTGTCTTGAATTATTCATTGTACATGTTAAACTCTGATACTCCATGACGCCATTGTTACACACGTGGACAAAATTGTTGGTACCCCTCGTTTAATGAAAGAAAAACCCACAATGGTCACAGAAATAACTTTAATCTGACAAAAGTAATAATATATAAAAATTCTAAGAAAGTGAACAAATGAAAGTCAGACATTGCTTTTCAACCATGCTTCAACAGAATTTAAAAAAAAAAGAAAACTCATGAAACAGGTCTGGACAGAAATGATGGTTCCCTTAACTTAATATTTTGTTGCACAACCTTTTGAGGCAATCACTGCAATAAAACGATTCCTGTAACTGTCAATGAGACTTCTGCACCTCTCAACAGGTATTTTGGCCACTCCTCATGAGCAAACTGCTCCAGTTGTCTCAGGTTTGAAGGGTGCCTTTTCCAGACGGCATGTTTCAGCTACTTCCAAAGATGCTCAATAGGATTTAGGTCAGGGCTCATAGAAGGCCACTTCAGAATAGTCCAATGTTTTCCTCTTAGCCATTCTTGGATGTTTTTAGCTGTGTATTTTGGGTCATTATCCTGTTGCAAGACCCATGACCTGCGACTGAGACCAAGCTTTCTGACACTGGGAAGCAAATTTCTCTCTAGAATCTCTTGATAGTCTTGAGATTTCATTGTACCCTGCACAGATTCAAGACACCCTGTGCCAGATGAAGCAAAGCAGCCCCAGAACATAACAGAGCCTCCTCCATGTTTCACAGTAGGGACAGTGTTCTTTTCAAGATATGCTTCATTTTTCCGTCTATGAACATAGAGCTGATGTGCCTTGCCAAAAATTTTGATTTTTGTCTCATCTGTCCATAGGACATTCTCACAGAGGCTTTGTGGCTTGTCCACATGTAGTTTGGCAAATTCCAGTCTGGCTTTTTAAAGTTATTTCTGTGACCATTGTGGGTTTTTCTTTTATTAAACGAGGGGTACCAACAATTTTGTCCACATGTGTATATGTGTGACTGTGACCTTACATGTTACTATGTGTCTCAGTTTACTTGTTAGAATTAGTGCCTTTCCTTAAACTGCTCAATGATTTATAAGTCATCTTGTAGTTGTGCTTAGAGGTTTGGGACATGATCAGAAAGTAGGTCTTCACAAAATACAACTATGCCCATTGTAAATACTGCAGCAACGCTGACTAAGCTATGTACAGATTCACTCTGGAAGTGGACTGCTTTTAAGTCAAATTCAGATTCATAGATTGTAAGCTCTTGCAAGCAGGGCCCTCAGTTCCACTGTGTGCTTTTTGTCTGTACTTGAACCCTACATTTTGTAAAGTGCTGCGGAATATGTTGGTGCTATATAAATAAAATATATTTATTATTATTATTCAGAGGGGCTGTTTTTATGGAGTTACACTCAGGCTTGGACTGGTCCACAGGGGAGCAGGTGAATCTCCAGGTGAGCCTAATAGGTTACTAGACCCCCAACCCCTGCAAGAGTGGTGCATAGCCCAGTACACTCACTGCACTACATACAGAGTACAACATCTCACACAGCCTATGCCCCCATATATTATAAACTGGGTAGCATATTTACCAAACTACCCAGTTTATTATGTATATAGATGCATTGGTTGGCTGAGATGACAACTAGGCACAGAGGCAAGTGGACCACTATATATCTTTTTGGGCCATGTCTCCTTACTGTCTTAGTGGAGCCCCCATCACCAGTCATCTTGTTCACAGAGCTAACGGGGTTCTAGTCAATGGCTAGAGCAAGTCAGCAGGATACTGAGGGAGCCACAGGATAGAAATGGTCCAAGGTAAGGGCTAAGTAGCAGTCTAATACTGACAAAATGTGTGTATCAGTGCAGTTTTAGAAATTTGCATTTACCTGTATAGTGGGCATCCAGAATGAATTCTACCGATGGTCCCTAGGCACCTCAGTCCTACACTGGCTACACTGACTATTGAGGATAGGTCATCAATTGAAGGAATCAACACCCAGGACCCTCACAGGTCATCTGTTTGAATAAGTAGGCTATGTGATATCATGCTTATCAGTTACATGTCCTGATCACAGCTCAGCCCCATTCACTTAATACCAAGCACAACTTCTATACAATATATGGCGCTGTGCTTGGTTTTCTGTGAAGAGGCCACTTTGCTCACCCAAACACTGTGGTCCCTTCAAACAGCTGATTGGTGGGGATCCCGGGTGTCGGACCCCTGCCAATCTTCAGTTGATGACCTATCTTAAGGCTACGTCATTAATTGATATGCCTTGAAAACCCCTTTAGGTTAAGGCCCCACATAGCGAGCTTCAGCCAAAAAGCACTGCGGAAAAGACTGCGGCGGAAACGCATTGCGTTATTTTCTGCAGAACTTTCACAGAAAGTCTGCAGAGATTTCCTCTGCAGACTTTCTGTCCCTATTATACCTATACAGAAAATGCCAGCATTTCCGTAGGTATAATTGACATGATGTGATTTACAAAAACGCAACGGTTTTTGAAATCGCAGAGTTTCCACTGTGGATATTTCTCTACAATGTGTGGATGGGATTAGCCAGAATCCCATCCACTTTGTAGGTACTTTAAACGCCGCGGTAAAATCAGCGCATTTGCACAAGGGCCCCATCCTTAAATACAATTTTGTATTTGCTTTGTAGTCAAATGACCATGTGTCTTTGGCCTCTGCAGCATTGTACTGTTTTTACAATAACTTAAGTCTTAAGAAGCCATTGACTACTAAGGCAGCGAGTTGTCTTTTTGTACTTTGTATCTAGGTCTCAACCTATGGAGATGCAGCTGTATTTATATAGAAGCTTTTGGAACATTATTGTGATAAATATACACCCCTAAAATTTTCAATAAAAAAGCTTTTGGATGAATGGATCGATGAATGAGAACTCTGAATTGCTGTAATTAGTTTGTTCTCATTATGTACACATTTGCATATTTTGCTCGTCAATTTGCAAATTCCACCAGTTCTTTCTACACATTAAAACAGGGAAATGAAGAAGAGCTTGAACTGCTATGTATTGGTTTCATAGCACAACACAAAATTCATTACCTGTAGTTGCTCGATTGCTCATGTCTTAAATTTCACTCGATAAACATAGATTTGAATTTATTACAAAATATGAGAAAACAATTACACTTTTTTTTTTTTTGTTTTACAACCAGCATTTGTAGTTTGTGTTACTAGGAGTAATGAAACAAGACCTGATGATCATCTTCATGTGTCCACCATCAGTACACTGTGTTTATTACCAATATACTGTAGCGGGCAAGTATCTCATCTCTGGTCAGTCACAGTTTTTTCATAAAATTGCAGTAGAAATATGGTGTAAAATGGTTAAAACGACTTTGCTTCATTATGGATTTGCAAGTATTCATTTATCAGTTCATAAATGTTGGCAGATATAAAATATTTTCTCCAATTAGACAACCCCTTTACTAAATGAGGACATGCCAGTGATCAGTTGATCACTTTGGCTTTAGCATCTGACACTTTTTCTGGTGTCTGCAGAAGGTCTTGCTCAGTTCCCCTATGCACCAGCTTTTCCACTCTGGCTCTAAGTGCACTACAGGAAAAAAGAGGTAAAGTGCATAAAAAGGTCAAGTGATGATTACACAAAAACTAATATCTGGCTACTGTGGGGTGGACTGTAATAAAAACTGTTTCCATTTTAACTGTAACTATCAGCAGGTTGTGAACCCACTGTATCACCAAACCAGTTTGTCACTACGTCATGCCTAAGGGCATTGTGTAAGTGGCCTTTCTGGTCTCACTTTTTTAATCTAAGGGGATCTGGACTTTGCTGCAGGGGGACCACCAGGTCACTACCTCTTGGAGTGGTCCCGGTGTTGGTGACAGCTGACCAGGCAGGGCAGGGGCTGTGATACTGAGCACTAAGGGATCAGGCAGATAGTCTTAATACAAGCCGAGTCTGGGACTGGCTGTGTACATGCAAGGTCAGAGGACAGACATATAGTCAGTGCTAACAGAGTCCATTCAGTGAGAGTAAAAAGGAAGGAGGTCAGGGCTGGCAGCCCAGATTCAGTTACTGTGAACAAGCTGAGGTCAATATATGGTTTATATCAATATATGGGCAGAAGGTGAGACAAGATCAGTCTCCATATCCGCCGCAGATTCCGCTCAAAAGTCCTGCAAGGAGGATTTTTCTCTGTGCTGTTTTAAATATAACACCAGCGGAAACTGGGCAGAAAAGCGGTGGACCCTATTATAGTCTATGGGGTCTGTGGATTTCCACATGTAGCTGCTTTTTAAGCGGATAGGGTCTCCGTCTTTCGGGTCCCCATGTGGACCCGAATGCTAGTGTGAACCTAGCATCATCAGTAGGTAGTCAGTAGAATGAATGCAACAGGCTGGGATAAGGTCAGGAAACAAGCTGAGGTCAAACACTGTAGTATAGTCAGTATACACGTACATGTTTGTAGGAATTCTAGCAGGCTAAGAACCTAATTGCTCAGGCATGGTGTGGCAGCTGAAGCAAATGTTTTATCTGCAGAATGACAGAGATATGCTGAGGAAGGTTTACTGGCATGTGTTCTCATCCTTTAAGTAAAAGAAATCAAGTGTGCACTGACCCTATGGGCAGACCAGCAGCAGGAGCATCAGAAAGAATACCTGTATGGTAGTGAGAAAAAGCAGGGAATGGACAGTGTGTAGAGATGGTAATCTGACAGTCATTTCTTCTGGGAGAATTAGTACCCTGAGAGGTGTAGACCACTGGTGTTACTTTGACTCTGCAATTTTATTTATCTGCTAGTTGGAGAACTACATAGGGAAATCTAAATGTGATCGACAAATGAAAACCATAAAAACAAATTGTTTTTTGAGGATCAGAATATTAACGTCTTTCCCTTTTGGATATACTAGCAAAATAAGTTAGCTGTTTAAAGGGATTGCAGCCCTCATGCAAGTGTTGCAGGATCTCTGATATATGTTTGTCTACCAATTCAAATATTGAATTTACTTATATGAGACAAAGCTGTATTACCCTGTACTGCTGCTACTAAGTTGCTAGTGTGCAGATACAGTAGATAGAGGTAGTCCATCAATATTCTGATCCTGGAAAACCTTTTTACGGTAACTATGACCCCTCCTCTATTTCTTTGTACTATCCCAGGGTTTAGTGCTAGGTCCACTGTTGTATGTGGTGTACTCCAGGGCTCAGTGCTAGGTCCACTGTTGTATGTGTTGTACCCAGGTTTCAGTGCTGGGTTCGCTGTTATTTAACCTATTTTATTACTGATATAGAAGATGGGATTAATAGCACTGTCTCTATTTTTGCAGATGACACTAAGCAGCCAATCAACCAGCTTTAACCCCTTCATGCATTTTCATGTCATGTACGTGGAAGATCGTGGGTAGTTACCGCATCCCCACATACGCGTGTGAGATGGTGAGCTGAGCTCCGATTGGGGGTTTTAACCCCTTGGATGCCGCAGTCAAACACGTGTATTGCAGTCTATAGTTCTGAACCAGTGATCAGTGTATCGCTGGTTCATGTCCCATAGTGGGACACCATTAAAAAGTTTAAAAAAAAAAAAAAAAGTTTTACAGCCATTTTTGGGTCACAAAGTTTGGGTCCCCATTGATTTCAATGGGGTTCGGGTTTGGGTACCCAAACAGAACTTTTGGGCAAAGTTCGGTGGAACACGTCAAACCCAAACTTCAACGGGTTTGCTCAACACTAGGTCCAAGCATACTTGGACAGTGTGTGGGCATCCATATGGCAAATTAGGTTCAATGTGGATAAATGTAAAGTTATGCATCTGGGTAAAAATAATCTGCATGCAACATATGTCCTAGGGGGAGTAACGCTAGGAGAAGGATCTGGTGGTGAAGGACCTGGGTGTACTTGTAGATCATAGATTAAATTACTGCACGCAATGTCAGTCAGCTGCTTCTAAGACCAGCAGGATATTGTCATGTATTAGAAGGGGTATGGACTCACATATTTATATCATTTATATCTGGATTATGTAGTTCAGTATACTCAGTGTATTTTTGAACTAACATGTCCATCTATAATACGCACCCAGCATTTAGACAGCAAAAAGAAATAGGAAATTGCAATTAAATGTTCCCTGATGGTCAAAGAATGTCACTAACTACACACTACTGTGTATACATACACACACACACACACAGTGAACTGCTCTACTGCATGTACAGTATATCTACGAACACTTTGCTCTGCTACACATAGTACAGCTGCAGTATAATACAATACATATACACACAAAAACAGCCTGTTACACATCATACATCTAGGCACAAACCGCTATATACACAGTTGTACTGCACAAGTATATACATGCACACATACAGCTCTGCTACACACAAACATCATCACATAGTATATATAGATATCTCCACATTCTAGGGGTGTAGAAATGAGAGAAGAGCCATTCTATGAATCAGAAATGAGGGAGGTAGACATACTGGGGTCTAGTAGGGGGATCATGCTGAGGACCAAGATTTGAAGGGATATTATGATCGGTACTAGGTATACTTTTTTCTTTGAAAGGACTGCCCTTATAAAAAAAAAAAAAATTGCTCTCCAAGTGTCTGCTTGGTATTTCTTCAGCAGGGCAAATATCCTGCAATCTCAGCAGAAGCTTTTCCCATCTAGACTTAATTGACATCTCTTGACAGGGAACAGTGGATAATTCGGGAGGCATTAGAGATATCAATGAAGCCTAGATAGGAGGGGTTGCCACCATGATTGCAGGACATTTCTCTGCTTAAGAAGTGCCCAGAGGATACTTAGAGAGTAATTTGCATATGGCACAGGAGTTGAGAAAGCTTCTTTATTAATGCTGCTATACATGGCAGTGTCCTCAAATGTCTCTCTCGCCCCCATATAGCAATTATAGCGTTTTTGGGTCATCAGAATTGGTAACTATTTCTCTTCCAGGTGCAATATTCCCTTAAATTGTACTGTTATGGACAGTATTTCATAATATGACTTTATTACATGGCTAATTGTGTAGATACATATGAACAAAATTTGTCCGTTTGATCACTTAAAAAGGCTGTGCTAAAATGCAAATGCTAAACCACTGTGGCATTGTTTTAGTTAAAGTGCAAGTATACAGAGTATTTCCATGCATCTTCTTAAAATGACCCTCACAATATGTAGAACTTGTTACAGTTCGTTTGACTTTGCTTGACTTTCATTCTTCACACTATGTATTTCAGATTCTCATACATTTGCCTTTAGATACTTGGTATTATATTGACCTCTGGTCATAAGATTTCCAAGGGAGGTCAGTGAATACAAGCACTGCATATTGCCAACTTAATAACATTTGGAGTTTATTTTCTTTTTATATATACAAAGGGTTGTGTAACTCATTGTTGCATCTACTTTTGTGGGTATATTATTATTATATGTATACAATATATTTGGTAAATGAGAACTATGGTGGAATTAAAAATAAAAACTTCTACTTTGGAACATAACCAAAATTTCTTAAAGGGCTCCCTATCTGTCAAGTACCATTACTAATACTAGTATAATCTTATGTGGATCATCTGGCAGATGGACCTTTGTCCTTCACAGGCACTAGGACCCAATGTGTTCGCTACTTCTACACACTATGGAGATACCGTAGTATTTATTTCACAATCATATTCGTTAGTCTGGTCCTTGAATTTCCAAAAATATAATTTTTAGAAGACCCATCTCCACCTCTTTGCTTCATTTAATAGGCACTGCTCCACTGATTTGGCACAGTTGGATTTTTTTCTTTATTCCTCATCATTCACAAGCAATGTGTGCTGTTATTTTTGGTTCCTCATATGCTATTTAGGCTCGGTACAGTCAAGTGGGCAGTGTCAGGTAGGAGCAGGCAAAGGGGCATGATTCTGAGCTCTGACACCCTACACCTCTGATTGGAGCACTGAGTCACACTCCCTCTCTTGCTCCAAGACACTGACAGGACAGAGCTTAAGTAGCATATCCGGCACCAAAATTAACTGCATTGATAGTTCGGGAATGGTGGAGACTACAGAAAAAATTCCAACTGTGCAAAAATCAGTAGAGCGGCGCCTATTAACAGATACTAAGAAGTAGAGTTTGTGTTGATGGTGAAAGGCCCTCTTTAAGGGATTGACTCACTAGAGCAACCCGTTCCATGAGGGCATATACATATATTGTAGAGAGAGTTCTTCTCTTGAAGCTCTCTGTCTATTAGTCAAGAGTCACTAAAAAAGAGCATTTCTCATCTGGTAGATCTGGCACATTCATGGTTGTCCATTCTCTTGAAAGGCTAGCAGGACTGTGGTATTGTAGGAGGTAATAATGTACCAACTACAACTCCAGCTTCAAAAATATAAAATTTTACCATATAAATATAATAATCTTAATATTACACATTAACATAATATATAATAATTATTATTATTAAATATATATTTAACATTTTACTACAGTAAATTTATCATCACTACGTATATATTACTTATTACTGAAGAAGGTGTCATTGGAGTCGGATTGTAAGAAAATAAAGTAGTCTTAGCTGGCGACAGAACTTTGGTTTACCAACTAACTCCACAGCCCTGATGGTTTGCATGTAATACTTAATTTCCCCTGCAGCTTCTATTTACAGATATTAGTACATGGTAATTGGAGGCGTAATTGGTATTGACTGTCTTCCTCTAACACACCATTACCTGAAAAAAATTAGCAAATGTGTACTGCCTTTTCAAACTATAATCCTAAAATGTCTCTAAAAAGTCAAGATTACCTATATACTTATAGTAGTATAATGTTGTACTGTGTTAACCATAGAAAGTAGTGGAAGAGTGAAGAAATCTGGCGATACCTTTTAGAGGCTAACAGAGCATATTTGATAGTAAGCTTTTGAGAGTGCTAGCTCTCTTCTTCAGACATAGTGTAAACACCATGTATGAAGTATATACTTATAGTCAGTCTTGTAAAATCCCCCACTCAACACAAGTTTTCAGTTGCTGTAACAGTATTGCACCATCTACTTCCAACATTACTCCATAGTGGACACTTTGCAGCAGCTTAAAGCACACCCACATATAGTGTACCTCTGTACAACCAAGTCCAGTATAGAACAAGGGTTTTTATTGTAGTCACAAGGTGAAAATAAAAAGAAAGCACATCACATTCCAATAGTCACGCCGTGTGCCCAGCTCAACCCAAGGGTTTCGCCCCTTCCAGCTTCTTCTGCCCCAGAGTGCCACAACCCACTGGAGAAAGTGGTAGTTGTGGTTGTCAACAGGGGCCAAGAGCACTCACCCGAATTTTCCAGCCCACCTCCCGAGTTGGGGCAGTGTTGAGGGGGCCTGCGGTGTACCTGATGGTGGTTAATATTATGTATATAAAAACAATAAGAAACTAAACCTTCATTGTTTATGAAGAAAAACTGGAAAAATCACAATGCTAGCCTAACAAATAAAATAGTTATAGCTGGTAAACTAATAAATACTAAACAGCTAAACATGGTCTGGCCCTGAAGACCCAAAATACCATGAATGGGTTCTAGTAATATTGACCTGTGAATAGAAATGAGAGGGTTAAGCGTATATGAAATAGTAAAATCTTACTCTATATATGACATTGTAATTTTAACCTAGATTTCAGTGACATTTTTCAATAATGCAGCTGTTGGTCTGAACCATAAAATGCACTTTATTTGAACTTTTTAGTCTTACATTGCATCTTGCTTTGTCAGTTTCAATTTATCTGATATTGTTGCACACATGACACTGTTGTGTCTCTCTGCTGGTTATAGGACACATTAGTAAGAAGAACTGTGGTTCTGGGTAAAAATGTATTAATTACTTCCATAATTAGTGATGCTTAATTATTTACAATTACCTCATTTAATAAGCCTGTACAGAGATGGAGTAGAATCTTGTAGAATATCTTCTTCAAGTCAAGCCAAGTAGAGTTAAACAGGAGTCTAGAAGGATCTTTTTAGGTAGTAAGTAATGTCAAATTATAATGCACAGTGCCCTCCAAGCCTCCGTTAGTGTTCCGGTACCTATCGGTACTAAGATGTGAAATCAGATCTGGTTTGCAGGAATATACTTGTATAACTTATTCCTCGTAGACTCAGCATTGTCTAGCTGTGAATCTCCACCTTTAGAACCAACTCGAAGAATAATGTAAGTAATTGCACAAATGAGCAATTCCTTAGGGTAATGTTATTACTGAAATCATATCTTAGCTGTGGAAGCGACTTTATGTTTTAGATTTAATAGGGGTAAATTTTCAATTTATAGTTCTTTAGTCTTAAAATTTGGAAATTGACACTAAAATAAGGTACTAAATTACTAAGGGTTCTCTATTTTATTTTCGTCTTTTCAGTGCACAATGGCTCATAATTTCTAAGGTCGATGTGTGTAGAAAGTGGCCAAAAATGCTCATGTATCCGTCTCAACACTTTTTTTTTTTTTTTTTTTTTTTCAGACCATGGGCGGAGAGGTGGAAGTCTAGGCAGTCTGGGGTTGAGGTGCCCCGGTCTGATAGATTTACTAAAACTCATGCCAGAAAACGGTTGTGAGTTACATCATAAATCTACGTTTGTTCCTGACTGGTGTAAATTTGCAATTAGATGCACCTACAAACGTTAGAATTGCTAAGAGACCAGAACCTCTTAGTAATTCTGGTGAGTTTTGTGCCTATTGGGGAATCATTTAAGACTGGCTTAAGAAATACTACTCTTAATAAATTCCCCCCAATACGTAAAATTCTCGCTGAATGGGAAGGCTCTGGAATTTTTTTTTCTTTCTTTACTTGTATTATATTTTATGTTTGTATAGTAGATATATATTTTTGTTACAAAATACATCTTCAAGATGTCATAAAAGACCTGTCGGGACCAGTGGCGTAACTAGGAATGGCTGGGCACCAAGGCGAACATTTAACATGGGGGCCCCCCCTCCCCGCACAAACTGCCGCCCCCAACCCTGCACACACTATTATGCGCCATAGTGGCCCCTGCACACAGTATTATGCGCCATAGTGGCCCCTGCACACAGTATTATGCCCCATAGTGGCCCCTGCACACAGTATTATGCCCCATAGTGGCCCCTGCACACAGTATTATGTCCCATAGCGGCCCCTGCGAACTGTATTATGCCCCCTAATGATCCCTGCACACAATATTATGCCCCATAGTGGCCCCTACACACAGTATTATGCTCCATCGTGGCCCCTGCTCACAGTAGTATGCCCCATAGTGGCCCTTTCCCACAGTAGTATGCCCCATAGTGGCCCCAGCACACAGTATTATGCCCCATAGTGGACCACGCATGAACAATTATTATACTCTGGGGTCTTTTCAGACCCCAGAGTATAATGATCGGAGACCCAGGGGAGGATACAAACATAGAAAAACAATGCTTCTTACCTCTCCCTGGCTCCGCTGCACTCCCGTGCACTACTTCGGCCATCTTCAATGTTGGACGAGATCTCGCGTGAGTGAGGGCGGCGTCACGACGCATAATGACATCGGCAAACGTCTGTGACGTCACCAAACAGGCCCAAAGCTTGCGGAGCATAGGAGAGGTGAGTTACAGTGTTTTTTATGTTCCCTCACCTCCCCTGGGCCCCCGATCGTTATACTCTGGGGTCTGAAAAGTCCCCAGAGTATAATGATAGCAGTGTTTGTGGGGTTTGCGGTAGCGGCTGCCACAGGGCTCCGGGTCCTGGGCCCCATAATGTACCGGGCCCTGTGGCAGCCGCTACCCCCATATTTACGCCCCTGGTCGGGACATTCAGTCTTAAATTGTTCAAAAGAAACTTAATTGTTCAATTCTCCTGGCCTTGTGATGATCACTCGGATATTTGGCTCCTTACAAGATTCCCCTGTAACTGTAAAACTAATAAGCCATGCTTTTTCCAGAAGATTCATGATCGGCCCATTATATATAATGGATGACTATGAGGTCTCTGTAAAAAGCCAAAAGGGAGCCAACAGAAGAATGAAGTTGCCCTAGTAGCCCTGTCTCTTGACTTAAGTGATCACCAAGCGTTGGTGGCATATCCCAGCCTTGCTGCTCAGTCCCACTCACTAGAATCGCTGCAAACAGACCATGTGACCCATGAATGTGACATCACTGGCCTGTGAAGCGTAAGCAATGCTTACCCGAATACTGCTGCTGCTTTAAACATCTGATCAGCGGGTATGCTGAATGTATACTAAAGATAGGTGACAGTGTCCCGGAAAGAAAATATTTCCCATCATGGTGTGATGGAGTCAGATAGATTCTAGAAAAAAGCCACAACACAGAATTAGGGCGCCTGCAAACAATTTTTTTTTGCATTGTTAGCATTTTTTTCTGTAATTCATCTTCAAAAATGTCACATCCAGATGTTACATGTTGTGATGTTGGTCTTATGAAATTCCCTACAAACACAGTGTTTATAGAATAGAATTTTTTGCTTTCCTGACATGTTTTCAAAATTGCAGCATGCTCTGGATGTAGCATTTTTATCAATTGTTGATAGGAAAAAAATAACAGAAACAATGTATGTCAAACCATACATGACCAAAAAAGCCCAGAACAATGTCTGAAAAAAATCTGTATGTTCACAAAGCCTTAAGGTGAGGTATTCCCTGAGGTTTACTGATGCTGGTGACACCTTGTCACAATAGCCAGATTGGTCCTTACTGCAAAGTTCATGTAGTTACTTCTTCATTGCTTTATTGCCTCCAGTTTTCAATAAAACTGTAAGATTTAAAAAAAAGATCATTCTAATTGCCTCAAGATGAATTTCTGTTACATAAATCTGCTGTTTAATGGACACCGTAATAGACCACCTGTTTCTCTCGCCTGTTCCCTCATGGTCTACAAATGTGTTTTCGAGGTGTACAAGAATGACAATATAAAATTTAAAAATGTGATCTTTTATTCTATACTTTAATCGATAGTTAATCTTAAATATTAAATTTTTATAATGCAATTACTTTTGGCAAGTCCCTTAACAATAATATATATTCAGTATTACAGATATAAGGATATTACTTTTCCAATATCGGTTAATTTTCTCAGCACAGTTCTTTTTCTTCCAGAGGGAAAGCATCATATTTGTAAAATATATTGCTATATTTGAAGTAGTACTTAATGGAAACATTACAATATGGCCTCCTTATTAGTAACATTAATTCTGGGTGATCTGTATCTTTATTCATTCTATTTATCAGTCGTACTCCAAATAATGAATCACTTTGTTATGTCTATGGGTTATTTTGTATTATAATATTTTACATTTCTTGTTAGTGATACAAATAGAGATATAGCAGAGTTAACCTGAACTTCTGCAACCGGTTAAACTAGGAAAGCTGACTTGATTTTTATCTGTCTTGTAGTGGATTATACAAGCCCTTTAAACCTGTAATTCCTAATATTTTTATTATTAGGGAGCTCCTGGAACAGATTTTGCCATGTTAAAGAGGTTGTCCGGGCAAAAAAAAAAATAAAAAATTTAAAATAGGCTGGGTGAGATGAAAAAAAAAAAATCATACTCATCTGTCCCAGGTGCTTCGGTGTCCTCCCAGTGCGGTCCGGTCCTGCTGCCCGGTATCTTGTCAAACTGAAACTGTTCGCTGGCTGTGATGTCCCCGATCCTTTCCGCTGAAGCTACTGATGGGCCTCAGTGATCACATGACCGCTCAGACCAATCAGCGGCCTCAGCAGCTTTAGGAAGAGACCCCAGGATGTCACAGGTAGTGATGTCACATGCCTTTCATTGAGGCCTCTGATTGTCCACAGCAGTCATGTGCAGTGGGGACTTCCACTGGAAGACAACAACGGACCACCCTGGGAGGCACTGGAGCACCGGGGAAAGGTCATTATGATTCTTAAAAAAAAAAATTTTCACCACCCCCAGCCGTTTTTTTGCCTGGACAACCCCTTTAAGGTACAACATTATTATGCATGACTATGTATAACAGATCATTAGGCTAAATTTATCACACTGTGGCCTTGAAATCATTAGGGAAGCAACCACATGGTTCATCAATTGAACAAAAAGAATCCATTATGCCAAAATCTGGTGCAAAATTTGTGCATTTTGCATGCAGATTTTGTTCATGATTTTGTTGCAGATTTCAATTTCTGCATTGAAAAGGGGGAAATCTGTGGTGGAAATCCACAACATGTATTTACATCCTGCAGATTTAAAATTCTTACTAAGGCCGGGGCCCCACATGGCGTAAACGCCGCGATTTGCCTGCGGCGGAAACGCTGTGGAAAAAAAAAAGTGCCGTTTTACAGTCAGAGCAAAGTGGATGGGATTCTAGCAAATCCCATGCCCACTTTGGGGTAAAAACTGTGCTGCGGAGATTTCCAAAACCGGTGTGGTTTTGGAAATCGCAGCATGTCAATTATACCTACAGAAACGCCGACGGTTTCATTATAGGTATAATTGAAGCAGAAAGTCTGCAGAGGAAGCCTCTGCGAACTTTCTGTCTAAAGCGCTGCAGGAAGAACCGCAATGCGTTCCCACCGTGTTTTCCTGCAGCACTTTTTTGCTGTGGGACGCCACGTGGGGCCTTAGAAAGTCGGTTTCCATGCACATTGATTGTGTGGATTCAGTTTGTTTGCTGCTACTGTAAAATGCTGCAGATGTTCAACGTGATTTAAGACCAGTGTGTTTACTAAATGTTTATGCAGAGCTTAGAAAATCCAGGTGTTCCTGCTGTAATATGGACATTAAAATATTTTGCTAGAGCTCATTTGTGATAGATTAAAAAGGTGACATACATGGGCTTTTTCAGGCGTTAATTTTTAATAGCTGTGTGCTGTATGTGTTCAACCAATTAACACATTGGATACTGAAACTAACTCCACTGATTGCTCAGGAATGGTGAGGTTAGAGAAAAAAATTCCAGCTACATCAGCAACTGTGGAATGAAGCATTTTAAAGGATGCAAAGAGTTGGTAGAGGTGGTATAAGGACCTTTTTAAGGCAAAACCAAGAGTAGATCTAAAACCCATAGAACCATTATACTTCTTCTCTGTGCAGGCTCTACTTCTGGGCTTTGCCTTATAAAATACTGATGCAAAATACTAGCCATGTGAATTTAACCTGAAGATGAAATGGGAAATTACAGAGGAGAATATTGACTGTGATATGCTTAAGTTGTCTATTCAGATCAGCTGTCTACTAAGCCCTTGTTCAGCAACCATTGCTCTTGACACTCCATACACATGCACACTTGGCTCAGTTGACTATTCATATGTTCTCAATAGAAGGAGGAGAGTAAGCCAGGCCAATGGCCCCTGAGAACAAAAGAAACGTTCATATTGAAATCCGATTACCTCCTTTCCAACGTCATCATCTGGCGGGGAAAGTTGGGACATCCCTATACACATTAGATGGTCGACTAGTCTTGCCAAAATCATGGAGTATGACCAATAACTATGTAATGTAAATGGCCACCTTTAGTGTGATGATTATAGTTGTGTAGAAAGAAGGTTATGAGCAGGGTAAACGTTGTACATGGGGTGCTATCTGGTGGGATTTATAGTATTTTGTAAACCCCGATTAATATATTCATAGCTTAGTATAAAACGTACTGTAAGCCTAGCAATAAAGAGAAGTCAATCTAAATTATGAGTAAAACTTTCATCTAGTGTTAGTAGGTAATTAAGAAAATGATCACTCCATATACTGTAAGTCTGTGCCATGAAATATGTTGCTGCTGCTTATGCCCACAAAATCCAGACATATGGTACTAGACATGATTGTGTTCTGTTTTTATTGCTTTTCATTTGACACTTGGAGACATAAAGCATAAGGCACTTTTATTCTCTCCTCTAATCCCTTGTGTACAATATTAAAATCACTCAAAGCTGCAGATATTTAGCTGCCTTTTATATGTAAATTTTGCCTATTGCTACTTTTAGATTACTTCCTTGCCTTCGGAAGGTGGGGATGACTCTGTGTGTCCTCGTTTTGATTCTAGCAAAGAATTAACCAGTGCATTTGCATTATCAAACATCAAATGTATCTTTTACATAAATGCAGGTGGTTCAGATAAGTATACACATGAAAAATAATTTGCATGGCATGAATAGGGAGACGGATCATTCCTGCTATTCATGGCTGAGTAATAGTGTTGGTGTCTTATTTAGAGCCTTTCAGAAACAGTGTTTTCAAAAGACATTTCCAAGATAGTGAGAATGTATTCTTCCTTTGTGGGGGGCGATATAGCCATCAAAATGCCATTCAAACGTTCCTGTTCTCTCAAATCCAGGCAAATGTCTTAGTTAAACTCCTGTCTGCCTCATACTTGAACTTTTAAGAAAATATTCTTTATTAGGAAGTGTCATTCTTAAGGAATATCTGTCACCGTACAGACTTAAAGATCATTTTCCTTCTGAAATAAAACAAAAAGCACTCATATGACCTGTCACTCACCTTTCTCAGACTCCTGAATGACAAGTCTACCATAGTGATACATCGCATTCTCTTGTATCACTTCATATGCAGGCAGAATTACTATTTAGGAGTTGCGAGAGTGATGACTTTTAATGTAATTTCTTTATAAGAAGTGCTTATAATTAATAGATTGCTAAATAATGTTAAGGAAGGAAGACTCTTTAAGGAGGCTGCACTTGTGGTTACAGTACTTATTTTGCATAAATTAAACTGATTATCCCAAATTAGATTCTTGGTAGGGTCGGGCATTACAGTTATACACAGATAGCCCTATACCTGTGTTTTCTTTTGGATTGTTTTTATGACTTTTATACATTTTACTGTGTCCTCTATGGATATGACCTAAAATAGTTAATATATTGTATTATATTAGATTTTTTTTTGTTGCTAGCACCAGGCACGTGTCTTTCGGTTTTTACACAGTGGCTTGGTCTTTTGATGCCTCACTCCATGACTGATACATTTTATTGCACGCAGTGGCGTAACTAGGAATGGCTGGGCCCCAAGGTGAACATTTGACATGGCTCCTCCCCCCGAACTGCCGCCCCCCAACCCCCCCCGCCTCGCACAAACCGCATTCCTGCGCACACTATTATGCCCCATAGTGGCCCCTGCACACAGTATTATGCAACATAGTGGCCCCTGCACACAGTATTATGCCCATAGTGGCCCCTGCACACAGTATTATGCCCCATAGTGGCCCCTGCACAGCGTATTATGCCCCATAGCGGCCCCTGCACACAGTATTATGCCCCATTGTGGACCACCCATGAACAATTATTATAGTTTGAGGTCTTTTCAGACCCCAGAGTATAATGATTGGAGACCCAGGGGAGGATATAAACATAAAAAACAATGCTACTTACCTCTTCCTTGCTCCGCTGCACTCCTGTGCGCTACTTCGGCCATCTTCAATGTTGGACTAGATCTCACGTGATCTAAGCCATCACCAAACATGCCCAAAGCCTGCCGAAGCACGGAGAGGTAAGTTACAGTGTTTTTTATGTTCCCTCACCTCCCCTGGACCCCCGATCGTTATAATGATAGCAGTGTTTGTGGGGTTCGCGGTAGTGGCTGCCACAGGGCTCTGGGCCCCTTAATGTCCCGCTACCGCTGCTACCCCGGTATTTATGCCCCTGATTGCACCCACATGTTCAAGAAACAAATGTGTGGTCATTTTTTATTTATTCTTGCCATTTATATATAGTTGGATATTAAAAAAAGCCTTTACTTGCACTCATATAGTGCAAGCTACTGCGTTCCCTTATTCCTGCTACAATTTGATAAGATTTCAGCTTATGCTAGGTTCACACCTGCGTTGGGGCTTCTGTTCTTCGGGTCTGCTTGGGAAATCCCATAGACTGTGGAATCCCATAGACCCCGTGGACTATAATAGGGTACGTCGGGTTTCCGCCTGAAAAATGTGGAGAATGTGGGGACGTAATCCCAGAACAGCGATCGAATGCAGATGTGAACCCAGACTTAAATGAGTGTTTATTTGCAGTTACAACATTAGAGATAACAGTCACAGAATGAGTTATCAGGGAGGTTCTCTGATCTCTATGAAAAAGGAAAAACAGCAGCTTGCACTATATGAAACCAAGTGAAGCCTGCAGAAGAAAAAGCAAGGAGAATCTTTAATAAAACCCCATTTGAAAAAATGTTTTGTAGCCAATAATAGATATAATGCAATACTTTTAAAAAATGACCATATACACTACAGTAGATATGCATAGCCTTAGTACTAGCCATAAATGTCTAGATTTTCACAGTTGCTTGTTTCTATTTTTGGGGAAATGACATATGAGCATCAATAGGGACACAGCACACAAGACACAGTATTAGGCCGAGGCCCCATGTGGTGTAAACGCCGCGGCAAAAACCACAGCATTTTAAAGTCCCTGCAAAGTGGCAACTCCCATCCACACATTGCAGAAAAATACCCGCAATAGAAAGACTGCGATTTCCAAAAACCGTCGCAGTTTAGGAAATTGTAGCATGTCAATTATACCTACGGAAACGCTGGCGGTTTCTGTTGGGGGTTAAGTTCCCCCGGGATGGATGTCACCGTAATCCTAATTAAATAAATAACCAGTTTCGAGCGCTCGGGAAACAAGACGTACACAGGTATTGTGTATGAACCGTTTCTACTTTATTACGTAGTTCAATACAGTTTTAAAAGCAAGCTCAATTACATAACAGTCATGTGATCAATATACATATATGGTCTTTCCAGTTCCGTTATCACACAAATTTGTTCATTTACCCATCACCCCAGATGTTTTCCTTTTCACCTTATCTAAATGTCCTCCCAAGACTACTAGTTCTGCTGAAATCGGCAGAACTGTTGATATCTCCCCCAGACTCCAAGTCTGTCCTTATCAACTACGCAGTCTTGTTTACAGAACATTCCACCCTCTTGTGCTTTCTGTATACTGTGATATAGAATATAGTGCAAGTTATGTTTTAACCCTTACAATTCCCCCATTTTAGGACTTTATTTTTAATCAGTATTCAATGAATACATTCACACTATCTGTGTGCCATCTGTGATGGATTCTCCATTGAAAATGTTAAAAATAATGATCCTACCTTACATACGGAGTATTGTCCCTCATGAGATTGCATAGCGAAGGAATACATTGGATACAACAACATCCTAATATCATAAAAATGATTACACAAAGGATTATACCTACGATTTGTCGAAGGTATCCCAAGTCAGGTAGGAAAGCTAACAGCCAGTCCCACCATCCTTGGTTGACATCTTGTTTAATATGTGTTACCATTTCCTGCAACTGTTTCAACTTATCATGCACATCTTCTGAATGGTCAGACAAATTAAAACAGCACATTCCCGCAAAAGTGTTGCACCCATAACCATGTTTAAGCAGTAAATAATCTATAGCCGCTCTATTCTGCAATATTGCTTTTTTATGTGATTGCAAATCTAATACAACATCTTTAATGATAGCGCTAGTAGTGTTTATATTCTTTACCATAAAGCAAGCAATACGTGATATTATCTTAGCATTATATACAGACAAACCTGGTACTCCTACCAGTGACACAGCTAGGCTTATGTATTCTGCTTTCGATAAGAGTTTCACATCATAATTACAATCCTCAGGCAGTGGGATAGTACTTCTTTTGTGTAATATATGTACATGCGTTTTTCTGTGAACTCTGTTCATATGGTGTGGGTATCATAGTCAATGCTAATCTAGACAAGGCACATATGCCTCCAGTTATATTGGCAGGTATATAGGTGTAGCTGCTATTACCACACGCTAGAACCCACCCAGGTGGCAAGGGTACATGTAAATCTAGTGACGGGACAATAAGTGTCCTGTTACATTGCATCCTCTTCCCTTCCCTCAGGGTTTGACAATCGTTATCAGTTCTATTGCAGATTTGTGGAAACTGCCCTTTATTCATTATAGGATTGCAATTAGGTATTGTTGTTTTATTACATGAAAATTTGAAACACAATTCTGCTCTTGCTACTGCCCCAGTCGATATCCTTATCATATTCTCCTGTAAATCTGCGTAGGCAGTGCAGTTCATACAAGCATAATAAGGACTTATCCAGTCTGCATGCACATGGAGATCAGCTTCCTGTAAAAGAGTATCATTTAACTGAAGTTTCAACAATTTAGTCCATACTGCAACAGAAGTCGGCACTGCAATCAAACAAGTTTCTAACACATTACTGGAATATGCATTTCTCAAACAAAATTCTGTCATGTTTAATATTCGGGCCAAATATAACCACATATTCTCTTTTGTTCTCCATATGTGTTCCTCCAGTTCCCTTACTCCCCGATTTGGGCTGTCTTTTTTCCTGTAAAGTTCAAACCAGGTCCATATTATTAAAAGGCATCCAGCAAACATCAGCAAGTGTTGTGTTTTCATTTTGATGGTGCTTCAACTTTCTTGCAATGTGAAGCGTGTATCCAGGTGGGTTTTCCCTCCAATTTTACTGAAGTGGCAGTTGTCAGTTTCCCTATAGGTTTAATTGAGCAGAAAGTCCGCAGAGGACAACTGAGTACTTTCTGTGAAAAGCTTTGTGTGAAGAACCGTGATTTGTTTCCACTGTGGTTTTTCCCGCAGTGCTTTTTTGCTGCGGCCCGTTACATGGGGCCTTAGCCTAATAGGAAGCCTGACTAATCTGAAGAGGGGTGTGGCTTACCAGAGAAATGCGTATTGCCTTCAGGTGCAACTATGCACAACAAAAGTGCGCCAAAATTTTAGTGCAAATTTTATCAGAAGGTAACACAACCGACTACTGGTGTAAAGTAACAGTATATAAAAATGCACCTAATTTATTTTTTACCATGAGCCAGTTTGATAAATTTAGTGCAACTTTTGGCTGTCTGGTCTAAGTTTACAGTACACTGTCTAAATGTGAGATAGTATATGTAAGTCTGTCGCTATAGGTCTTTTATTTAAACGTTTACGGTTATATATAGGTTTCTGTACAACAGGTACGATGGGGCAAATGAAACTGCAGGCTGGGATAATGCAGGACTAATGTTGATGGATCAAAAATGATGCTCATACAATAGCAGTGCCCCAGTGTTTTCACAGTCTAGCAATGCCCCTCAACCCTAGCCATAGAGCTAATGGCTTCCTGCAATGGCTTGGACTTATTCTGCCTATATCTCCACTGCCACTGAATACAAATGGAATGAAGAGGAATACAATACATTACAATACATTGATGGATACATCATACATCTCAATACATTCTGCTCCATCTGAAACTATCCCCTATACTAAAAAAAAGGGATGAAAATAAATGCTGTGGTTCTGGAGATGCTGAATGGACTCCTGCTATGGGATTGTTATTGTAGCTCCAGTTTAACAGTGAAACAAATTTTAGTAGCTCTCTAGTGCCACATCCTACAGAGATTTTCGGCATGTGTTTCTGCAGAGGTTTGCATTGATAGGCACTTTGCTTTTGGATAACAAAACTCCAGTTCATTCCTTTGTAGAGCTATCATAAAGCTGATGAGATAATATGGCACTGAGCCGAAATGTATTAAAAGGCATGAAACGTTATATTATCTCAGCCTGATCCCGTCTTAAAAGTTATTCTCCAAATTCTTAACAGCTTTGATCACATGATTGCCTAGCTATGTTTCTATTATTGATGGAAATAGGCTTTTATTTCTAGTCGAAACGTTTAGTAGCGTGTTCAGATGGAAGGAGTTGTATGTTTGCAATTGCATATTGCACAAGTGGAGTGAATGAAGTGTATATTTACAGCCTCTAGTTATAACATGGAGCATATTGGTGTTAACTATGATGGGCTTAGTAATAGGGTTTGATATTTTTTTTGAAGATTAGTAAAGAAATATTGTTCTCGTGGTTTTATTATTAAGAATGAAATCTGCATTCATCCCAAGGACTGATTGGGCTATCACCCTATAAGGCTCTGTTCACACATAGCAGAAATGCTGCAGATTTTCCATCCTGCTTTAAGTGTGAAGAACCAGCCATATGGAGCATTTTTTAACAAATCTCACCCACACACAAGATATTCATGTGTACACCAATGCTTTTCACTGAAGAGTTCACCCTTTTTAATTCATAGGGTAAAATCTACAACAAAATATACATGTAAAATGTGGATTTAGAATTTTTAATATTTA
This sequence comes from Leptodactylus fallax, assembly GCA_947044405.1. Classification (NCBI taxonomy): domain Eukaryota; kingdom Metazoa; phylum Chordata; class Amphibia; order Anura; family Leptodactylidae; genus Leptodactylus; species Leptodactylus fallax. The sequence continues at coordinate 6,331,688 of CAMRHE010000047.1, read as the reverse complement.
GATGATCTATTCAATGTCCATAGTTTGATTAATCGTATCTACAAAAATAACAGATAAAGTTCATTATTAAGAAATTGTAAGTAGCTGTGTTAATAAAGGCAACCCCTCTCTGTATTACCTATTAGAGCCTATGGACATCATAAATGGGGGTCCCCAGTCACAGCAGAGATCTGCTAAGGACAGTGAGGCCATGTTTTATTTGGTAGTTAATTTAAAGGTATTTTCTGAGCTAATGGGAAACCCTATTGGTGGCTGGGGCAAGGGTAAAAAAAAAAAAAGATGTACAGTGCTGGCCAAAAGTATTGGCACCCCTGCAATTCTGTCAGATAATACTCAATTTCTTCCAGAAAATGATTGCAATCACAAATGCTTTGGTAATAATATCTTCATTTAATTTGTCTTCAATGGAAAACCACAAAAAGAATTGTCAAAAAGCCAAATTGGATATAATTCCACATCAAACATAAAAAAGGGGGTGGACAAAAGTATTGGCACCCTTTGAAAAATCATGTGATGCTTCTCTAATTTGCGTAATTAACAGCATCTGTTACTTACCTGTGGCACATAACAGGTGGTGGCAATAACTAAATCACACTTGCAGCCAGTTGAAATGGATTAAAGTTGACTCAACCTCTGTCCTGTGTCCTTGTGTGTACCACATTGAGCATGGAGAAAAGAAAGAAGACCAAAGAACTGTCTGAGGACTTGAGAAGCAAAATTATGAGGAAGCATGAGCAATCTCAAGGCTACAAATCCATCTCCAAAGACCTGAATGTTCCTGTGTCTACCGTGCGCAGTGTCATCAAGAAGTTTAAACCCCATGGCACTGTGGCTAACCTCCCTAGATGTGGACGGAAAAGAAAAATTGACGAGAGATTTCAACGAAAGATTGTGCGGATAGTGGCTGAAGAACCTCGACTAACATCCAAACAAGTTCTAGCTGCCCTGCAGTCCGAGGGTACAACAGTGTCAACCCGTACTATCCGTCGGCGTCTGAATGAAAAGGGACTCTATGGTAGGATACCCAGGAAGACCCCACTTCTGACCCAGAGACATAAAAAAGCCAGGCTGGAGTTTGCCAAAACTTACCTGAGAAAGCCAAAAACTTTTTGGAAGAATGTTCTCTGGTTAGATGAGACAAAAGTAGAGCTTTTTGGGAAAAGGCTTCAACATAGAGTTTACAGGAAAAAAAAGAGGCCTTCAAAGAAAAGAACACAGTCCCTACAGTCAAACATGGTGGAGGTTCCCTGATGTTTTGGGGTTGCTTTGCTGCCTCTGGCACTGGACTGCTTGACCGTGTGCATGGCATTATGAAGTCTGAAGACTACCAACAAATTTTGCAGCATAATGTAGGGCCCAGTGTGAGAAAGCTGAGTCTCCCTCAGAGGTCATGGGTCTTCCAGCAGGACAATGACCCAAAACACACTTCAAAAAGCACTAGAAAATGGTTTGAGAGAAAGCACTGGAGACTTCTAAAGTGGCCAGCAATGAGTCCAGACCTGAATCCCATAGAACACCTGTGGAGAGATCTCAAAATGGCAGTTTGGAGACGGCACCCTTCAAATCTCAGGGACCTGGAGAAATTTGCCAAAGAAGAATGGTCTAAAATTCCAGCAGAGCATTGTAAGAAACTCATTGATGGTTACCGGAAGCGGTTGTTTGCAGTTATTTTGTCTAAAGGTTGTGCTACCAAGTATTAGGCTGAGGGTGCCAATACTTTTGTCCGGCCCATTTTTGGAGTTTTGTGTAAAATGATCAATGATTTGACTTTTTTTTCATTCTCTTTTGTGTTTTTTCATTGCAAGCAAAATAAATGAAGATATTATTACCAAAGCATTTGTGATTGCAATCATTTTCTGGAAGAAATTTAATATTATCTGACAGAATTGCAGGGGTGCCAATACTTTTGGCCAGCACTGTATACTCGCCTCTCTGTTCCAACAGTGCAACCCGTATCTTCTCAACTTCTGTTCTCAGCCAGTTCAAAAGTGGTGAAAATCCGTGAATGCTACAGCCAGCCAATGGCGTCTGTGGTCAAATGTGCAAGATGAATAATGTATTAGTAGTGATGTCATCAGTCCTTGCACATGTGAGCACTGAGGCCACTGGTTGGCCGCAGTAGACACAGAAGCCTCACCCTGTCCAGTCTGGCCAGGAGGGGTTGCTGAAAGAGTGGGGATTGTGCCACTGGGACAAAGCGGCAAGGGTCGTTTCAGTATGCCTTTTTTTTAAGTTGTCCCTGGCCACTAGTGGGTTTTTCGGTTAGCCTGGTAAAACCCCTTTAGGTTCAGACCTCACGTTGCAGAAACTCAGCTTTTTTTGTTGCAGATTTTGCAGCTTTTTTTTTGAGCCGAAGCCAACAACGGCTACAAAAGGAATGGGAAATATAAAGGAAGCTCTTATACTACTATCTTCTGCTCAATCCACTCCTGGCATTGGCTCAAAAAAACGCAGCAAAATATGCACCAAAAAAGCAGCTTTTCTGCAACGTGGGGCCTCAGCCTAAAAATGACTTCTTCCAAGTACTTTAAACTGCTGTCTGGTTTTTCCATTTTTACAGCTGATTTAGAACGTAAGAGTTAATATCATGATCTGTTGATGTATTTTTGTGTAATTTTAATCATTGGATTAACTGTACTGTCGGACAAGATGTATTCCCTTGTAAGTGTAGGATGAGATCCAAGAACTCCCACCTGAAGTATAATGCAGATTTTAAGCTGATTTGCCTAGCTCACGCCATCTAATTCACTCTCGTAATCCTCTCACTCTGAAAATCTCTTTGCTGAGCTGAATTTGTAGTTATTTTCTAAGATATTCTAAGCTCAGATCTTGCAAAGCTAGGTTTGTATATAGGTATGGAATCTCTTCAGGACCCTGAGTATAATAATTGAGTGGATAAATAGAAATACAATATCCACCTTCCATTGGCTCCACCATAACATTGACACTTCCCACATGACCTCCAAGGCCCAATCACCAGCGGTGACTTGGTGCCCGATGATGTCAATAGCCCCTATGTGGCCACTGAGGCTCGATCACAGGCCTCAGTGGTGACCTGGCGGCTAAAGGAGGACACTGGAACACTGTTGATGTAGCAGCAGAGCTCAGGAAAGGTGACTATTGAGTGTTTTTTTTTTTTTTGTTTTTTTTTTACGCACCTTACCTTGCCTATGATTATTTTACTTGGGGGTTGAAGAGATCCTAGAGTATAACAATGTCATTTTTGGTTCGGACCGAACAAGTTTGGTCCGAAACTAATCTTAACCTGTCAGGTATTCAGTAAACAAATCACTGCACTTACTACACGGTCTCAGGCAGAGAAATTATAAAGTCAGCTCAGCTATGGCTATAAATATATGCAGAATGTATAGATGTTAACAATTCTGAATATCCTTTCCCTTTGTGAAATTTTGATCTTTACAATTCTGCACTTGACCCTGCTAGAAAAGCAAAACCCACGTCTTGGTTGGTGATCAAGCTATAACATTCTAAATTAATTTCATAAAAGCGCTCTTATATTTATAAACCGCTAATTAAAAATTTCCACTGGTCTCTTCCATGAATTGCAATGAAGCGGTCCAAGATTAACTCAGATTTGTAAAGGCAGGAGGTCAGTGGTTTATGATGCTAGAATTTTATTTTCCATCTGTGTATAATAAAGTGATTATCCTTATGGTTCTGGAGAGATGGGGTTAATTATAATTTTAGAATAATAACTTGGCAGGACAGGGATAAAATAATGATGTCCAAAAGTCACATTTTCCTCCAACTCCCAGTGCATAAGAGCAAACATAACCCAAAACAAAGTTGTTGGATTTCAGCGGCACTGCTGTGTAAAAATCATATTTGGGTTTATGTTAGGTCTGAAGAATATATTTAATAGTGACAAGGGAATTGCTGCCAACAGCGGCACGTACATAGTCATGTTCATATTGGCAAGAGCGCTCAACTCTGATTAAACATTAGGCTAAACACAGATCCAGTTCATTTCATTCTTCCAAAATGAGAAATATTTTTGGGACTGCTGTTCAGATTTGGGAAGTAGTCTTGTGCAGCTATTACTAGTTTACCTTTAATTAGATTCATGGCTAAAAGTTTTCCAACTGGAAATAATAACAAAGACAGCAACAGATGCTCTAAAATAACACAAAAAAACCCCTATTAAAAAAAAAAAAAAAAAAAAAAAAATGCATGCCTCTTCAACCACCCACTGATCCAGCACAGACGGTCCTGCTGTCCCTTGATCATTGGGTCCCATGTAGTGTAAACGTCACCATTTGACTGAAGTGCAGTTTGCAAATCACAGCATGTCAATTATACCTATGGAAATGCTGGAGGTTTCCATATAGTAGGTATAATGGAAGCAGAAAGTCTGCAGAGGAAAACTCTGTGGACCCTCTGTGAAAAGCGCTTTGTGTGGCGTTAGCCTGAAACCTCAAGCACACAGGGCAGTCTGGACCAGAAAATCTTTTACATACATCAGCTGGTTTTGCCTGTCCAAACCAATTCAGCAGAGGGAACTTTTTGCATCACAATGATCAATGATACTGGGAGTTCCTGTCTCCCCATGGCTATGCTGTCCCTTAGTGTATATAGTGCAGACAGTAGAGCCACAGTGACTCACCATATCATAGATCACTATGGTTATGTCTACTAGGTCCTAACCGAGAAATCTGGCTGATGTACTGATCAGATTTTCAGGTCTATAGTGCCTCATGTGCTTGGGACCTAAAGATAACCATTTATTGTTAGAATTACCAGTCTTAATACAAAAATGATAGGACAAATCTGGCTACTTAATAAAGGGGTTGTCCAGTTTTTCTTTAAATTGAAGGTCTATCCTTAAAATTGGCCATCACTATTGGATTGGTGGGGATCTGCATCCCAGAATCCCCACTGTTTGAGGTAGTCATGGGGCTTGGGCTAGTACTGCAACTTCTTTGTGCTCAAAATGCCATACCTTTAGGAGAAGTTGTTCTCTGTATTGCAGAAAATTCCATGTATAAAGAATAGACCATCGGTTTTAAACATTCGAATAACCAATTTGAACTGCTTTTGGAGCTATAATATGGCTGTGTGCATGAGATCTCTATAACATGGTCATGTCATTCTTACATATGGCTATGCACTGTGTTTTCATTTTTTTATTATGTATTGTTCATGCAAATTTTTCTTAAAGGGGTTGTCCAGTTTCAGCCAATAATTGTTAATTTTGTAGAATCTAAAGTTGTACAATTTTCCAATATACTTTCTATATCAATTCCTCAAAGTTTTCTAGACCTCTGCTTGCTGTCATTCATTCTTTGTTTACTTCTAGTGGATAAAACTCAGTCCATAGTCATGTGATATACAGTCCATGGTTATGTGATATACGGTCCATAGTCATGTGATATACGGTCCATAATCATGTGATATACGGTCCATAGTCATGTGATGGACTCACAGGTGCACAGCTCGTTACAAGACAGAGCTCTGATTACTATGCTCTAATTCACAAGTTGTACACCTGTGTATATCACATGACCACAGACTGATTTTTATCCAATAGAGGTAAGCAGAATGAATGACCGCAAGCAGAGATCTAGAAAACCGTGAGGAATTGATATAGAAAGTATATTGGAAAATTGTATAACTTTTCATTATATAAACAACATCATGTATTTGCTGATACTGAACAACCCCTTTAACGATTTGTCCCCAGGAGACATTTGTTAGCACATTTTCCCCACTTTATTTCATTTAGACTCTTCAAACAGTATTAGTCTCTGCAAAACCAGAAGGAGCAGAAAACTTCTGTCTACATAGAGAAATGTTTCATATTACAATGATTAATGGCCACAGATCCTGGGAATGGAAACAGATAAATTGCTGCCATGGTGTATAGCGCATCTGAATTTCTACAGAATATAACATTTACTGCAATGAATTAGAAATATTATGGCAGGTGTGCAGGGGAAGGGGGCTGGTCCGGATTGTCATTCTATGTCACGGTTTTTAGTAGGCCTTTCTAGACTGTTTGTGAAAACTTGTTCATTGCTATTAATTGTCTTCAGCTTTTTGGCTTCAATGTAAAATAAAAAAAAAAAACACTCCTGAGTCTGTGACAACTACAATATCCAGAATTGTTGTAAGGCTGAGGCCCTGTGTTTCCATTAGCCAGAATCCCATCCACTTTACAGGTAATTTAAAACACAGCGTTTTTTGCAGAGGTCAAAACTCTGCGTTTTCGCAACGGGGCCCCCAGCCTAAAAGGGTTTTCCTGGATCAGTATATGAATGGCCTACAGTATATTTAAGATAGGCCATAAACATCAGAATAGTGGGGGTCCATCTCTCAGTACCCCACCAATCTACTATGTAAAGGCGCTGTGGCACTCTGTCAAGTATTGCGACCTCTTCTTTCTTTACATAATTCTGTCTACCTGTTCACTGTATAGTAGCAACTGTGCAGAGTACATACAGTAGATGGTGTGCTGCTAGGTGGACCGATATAAACCATAAAGAGGCTGCACCACAGCTCCGTCAAACACTTGGTCGGTGTGGGTGCTCTGAGTTGGACCTTCACTGATCTAATATTGATGGCCTACCCTAGGGCAATCAATATCCTGAGCCTGGAAAACATCTTTACCACATTGGAGGACTCATTTTTCTATCTTTTTTTCCGCTCAAGCAAAAGATATCTTTTTTCCAATGGTGTGTCTCAACCATTAATGACCCAAATGTTCCATAAGAGTCTGCAACCAAGGACAAATTATGGGGCACCTCAGTGGCAAAGTGGCAGCCAGAAGTGCTTTCTAGTAATGCACCTTAAATTGCCTGCCACAGATGACCACCAGTGTCTACCCACGTGGGCCCTCAGAGCGTCAGTAGCAGTTGCCCACCAGCCACAGATGTAAACCATATTGCCTTCCTTAAGGATTATATCCAGTGTGCCTGCCAGTAATACAGTCACTGATGTCCCTTACAGTATTAGTCACAGGTTTCTTTCTATTCCAGAACCGAGCCTTTACCCCATGTCATACGTAGCCTCAATGTATTGTGACAATTCTGTGCAAAAAGAAATACTATTGCAGTCAATGGATTCCTTTGTATGCGGTTTCTGGACATCTTCAGGACAGGAACAATTGAATTAAAAAATTTACCCAAACGCCAAATGATACATGATCTGGAATTCTTACTTTGTTATGCTGTGGTTATAAGCATTTCTACCTGTTATACATCATAAAATTATATACTGTGTAGTTTTTAGAAATCCCATTGTTTTGCCTGTCTTAGATTTATACTGTAGATTTTGCATTAGTATGTTGATAGTATAACTGCAAAATATTTGCTTGTCGGTTCACTGCAAAACCGGCTTCCTGAAATCCAGCCAATATTCATGTCAGTGCTAATAATATTTCTGACTTTTACCTGCAGTTGCCACTTCTATGCTAAATCTCAGAGAATAATTTTCGAGCATTTTATATTTCCCAGTATAACACTTGTAACCACAATTTATCACATACCTGTGAGCTCAATTCCTGACTGTGCCATCAGACTGTGCAGCGTCATCACAAACTCTGGCAAGCTCTTGATATATGGCGCTTCCTCCCTTATATAAATTATGACATTATGAGCATAATAATACCCAGGAAGAGAGGGCACAAGCTTCACATTAAATGGATGAAATCTGATTTTTTTTTTTCTTTTTCTTTAAATTTATACAGAAAACTGAGTTAGTAATGAAAAACTCTATGGGACTTCCAATAATTATCCACCGGATAGGGAATAAGTGATCTCTATGGGTCCAACTGTTTGGATCCCCAATGTCCATGAGAATAACAGGTCCAGAGTGCCCGTGCAAATGGAGCATTGCTCAATATGTGTGACCAGCACTCTATTCACATCAGTCTGTCATTCCCATCGAAGTGAATGGAGCTTCATTCACAAGCACTTGGGACCACATTCTAGGGATCACTGGGGATCCAGCAATCGGACCTCCAGTGATCAAACACTTATTTACTAAATTATATATGCAAACTGATGAAGCTTTGAGTGTTCTTGGACAACCCCTATAACAGCACATAGATGTATATGTTGGTTATTCTGAGTTTAGCTCATGCTTTAAGACAAATTAATTTTTATATTATAGGGCCTACAGGCAATTTTTATAGTGGTGAACTATCCTCAGGATAGTGCCGGAACCTAATCAGGGAACAAAGCCAGAACAAGTCTTCTGTTTAGCCGGAACAGCTGCTTGGTGCAGAGTCCAGTTGTCAGACCTTCATTGTCAGATACCACTGATCAGGTCCTGTGGCTAAATCACCAGTGTGAAAATTAGCTGGAAGCCTGGAGAACCCTTTTCATTTCTATCCAACCTTGTAATACAATCCATAATCAGCGTCTTCCATGATTGTGTGTCCTACTGAACCAGACTGAGGGACCATTTAAAGGCTTAGGAATCCTTGGCAGGTAACACACTGAATTTACAATACTGAACTTTCTTACAATATTCCAATGTTCTCAGATTTGGGTTTTCATTACCTGTAATCCATAATCAACATTTACAGAAATAAAACACTTGAAATAGAACACTGTGTGTGTAAAGAATCTAGAAAATATAGGAGGTCACTTTTTTAATTTAATTACTGAAAGAAATAAACATTTCAAAGATATTCTAATTTATTGAGATTCACCTGTATCTCTTCTTGGACCCTTGCAGGTATGATGGTTGGAGGAAGTACATGGTGATTACCTACATTTTCAGGCTTATGGAGACATTGTATGCTTTAAGAAAATCTGTGTGTGAGTTCAGAGCCTAGAGCCTGCTTCAGGGTTTTCATTTTTTTTCATGAAAATGTATTGGATCCCCTGAATTTTTTTTTAGTGTATTGGTTTCTAGCACTTATGTCATCATAAAAGTTTATCAACAGAATACCCCTTTAGGTTTATAACTGTAAAACACACCGTCTAGCGAATCCCATCCACAGCTTGCGGAAAAATACGCACAGGGGAAACACTGCAGTTTTGGAAATTGCATGTCAATTATACCTATGGAAACGCCGGCGGTTTTACCTCTAGGTATAATGGAAGCAGAAAGTCGGCAGAGGAAACCTCTGCCGACTTTCTGTGATGCGTTGCTGACTACGTGGGGCTTTAGCGTTAGACTATGTTCACATCATGGAATTTGATGCAGATTTTGAGACAAAGATCAAACAGGACCCTGAAAAAATAAGTGTCCTGCTTCATCTTGTTGCAGATTCCGCAGCTGATCAGCCACAAAATCTGTGAGCAGATAAGCTAGTGAATATTGTGGCAGAAAGCTGGAGGGTCAGAAAATGAAGAAGAGTCAGAATTCCATCTGAATTCCTCTTCATTTTACCCTAACACATGGCAGATTTGTTGCAATAATTCCTCCAACTGAAAATCTGTCCCTTGCATCAACAAGGTTGTTCCTGCAGCATATGCATGGATTGTGCAGACCTCATTCAGATGAATGACTGAGTTGCTGTCATTTCTGCAACAAAACCAGTGCATGTGAATCTACCCAGATAGTATTAGAGGCGTGTGTGAATTTGCTACATTTCGGAAATTTAATTGGTGGAGAAAGTTTTACAGGGTTTCCTCTAAAGACCTCATGAAAATTTAATTGCTATGCAGTATTTTATTTGATGGGAAAAAGCGTAAAACGAATGTAGCTATTTGAGAGATCGTGTTCATTAAAGTCTGATTTACTGTGCGCACACCCAAAAATAGAACGCTAGTTCAAACACCTAATCCTGTGTTTTTTGTTTTTCTGCATTGCTCTGCTTCACACCCTATTTGGCAATTCACTTGCAGCTTTGGCACACATTTAATATGAATACTCTGATGCGCCACTCACCATCTGTCTGTAAAAGAGCAGAGAAAGTCTTTGTTGTCATAATTATCAATATGAATTATACATGCAGCAGGCAGCATTCTCCACCACTCGGGGAATGAAACATCTCAGCCGAGTCTGCAGTTCAGACTAATGCTTACTGATCATCTTCACATAATGTGATGGGGTTTTTTCACACACACACTAGATCTGTGAAAGGAACCCTGAAATCACTTATGAACAGAAAGAAAGTTACAGAAGTGATTTGTACATGGCTTTTATCAAGTGTGTCCTACGACTTCTTTCTGTACCTGAGAAATAAGGAATTTTTGTGAAAATTGCTCCACTTTTCCAGTTACAAGTGGAACACGCAGTACAACACACTTGATAAAAGTCATGTACAAATCCATTCTGTAACTTTCTTCCTTTTAGTAGTGTATTGTCAATGTTATCTGGATTCATTTGCATTCCTTGCACTGGTCATGCACCATTCCATGGCTGTATGATCATGTGTTTTCAAGTAGATGATGATGACAGTAAGCTGGTGCAATATTCCTCTAGAAGTGGCTTATTATCCTCCCCCCCCCCATTAGATGGTTGGTTGGCCCCGATGGTTTACACTTTGTGCTTGTGAATTAGAAAACTAAACCTAACATGTTAACATAGTGAATTGATGCCCCTATGGTTCACTTTTTGCAATGTCCTCCTTCTCAGTCTGAGTATGACACTGGTAAAAATTTTAAGAAAGTCTGTTGGGTGATTTCTGCTGTCTGACAGTAAAATATGGCAGAAGATGAGAAGTTTAGCTCTGTGATGTAGAAGTTTATTTGATTTGGAGTAGGACTTTAGAAAAAAGCAGAGTACATCCTAATACTGTCAATCACTGTCTGTGGGAGGGTAACCAGGACTCTGACTGTCTCTCATTGTCCTAACAGGATTTACTTATCATATAAACCAATATATAACAGAGCTCAACTTCTCATCCTCCATTATTCCTAGAGAAAAATTCATATTTAGGCCAAGGCCCCACGTTGCAGAAATGCAGCTTTTTTTTGTTGTAGTTTTTTGAGCCAAAGCCACCAGTGGATTGAGCAGAAAGGAGAAGTATAAAAACTTCCTATATATTTCCCATTGCTTTTGCTTTGGCTCAAAAGCACGAAGCAAAATCTGCAACAAAAAAAAGCTGCATTTCCGCAATGTGGGGTCTTAGCATTAATGAAGTTTTGGATAATGATCAGCTACCCCTATGAATCTGGCAACAGTCATATGCTGGCAAAAGGATTTCAAGCGGCTCTGGCAGGCTCTTATTCCTTTCTCTCTATGGCAGGAGGTGTTAGGAAAAAATAGCTATATTATGTATAATAATAAAGGAATTACATTGACTATCCATGGACTACTACCTTAGATAGTAAAGAGGTTATGCCACAAATAATATGTTTCCTCTATCCTATGGATACATTTAAGATTATTGGCAGTCTGACCACCGAGATCCCTACCGATCCTGAGAACAGCTGTGAATGCAGCTGTAGGAAAAGCAGCTGAACTCCTCATGGACCCAGATGCGTCCCTGCTCCCATATACTTCAAATATATTATTTAGCTCCATTTATTTACTAAAACCCGAATAACCACTTTTAATAATATGTATAAAATTCTAATCATTTTTACTTTAGAATCAACTCTTAGCTACAATACCGGTAGGCATATATAAATCCGCTTACCTCTGCTGAATTACTTATGCGTGGTGAGCGCCACAACAAAAGCTGCTCCATGGAAGCTGGAAAGTAGTCAGCGGGTCAGTTTTATTATTACAGTTGTGTGGGGGTTTAATTGATGTGATAATTGTAAAAAGTCATTGAGTCAATGAGGACTCTACACCTCTATTTGTTATAATTTATTATTATGAATGATATTTACAGAGGAGAATTATAGCGGGGCTCGAGGATATTATCAGCAATTGTTCTTCAGAAACTGTTCCAAACTTATTTTTAATTCTGTTGCTAATTTTGAATATTACTTTGATGACCTTGTCATAATTAACAGTGGCTATTTCCAGCTAATGAGCTATTACCTGCAAATGTGTGTAATTCTTCTGTCAGTCTGGCACCTTGACTAATTAACATCTCCAATCAGTTGGATAGACCTCTATCTGTAACCTCTGGTCGCCGCGCACTTTATCTGTACATGTGCACGGGTCCGTTTACTTTTGCCTACGAGAGTCATACTGTGCTTTTAAACCATAACTAAATTGTCGGGGAATATAAATATGTCAGCGACTGTACTTGTCCAGAGCCGGATAAAAATAACTCTTAATGAGAGCATCTGGGGACGAGTAATTACCAGTAATTCTGGACATTATCATGTACAGCTCCAGTGTCTGGGAGATGGAAGGTGGAGAGATCAAGACCTGTTGGCCGTAAGTTGAAGGCAGTTGTGAAGACACAAATATCCATAAAAGAACATTTATATATGAAATAAAGGACATGAGATAATCTTTATTTTAATTATATGGCACATTTACGATGCTAATTCCCCAAACATTACAACAAATTAAATTAAATCTTTGTCTAATTGAGTTCATTTAGTTTAAGCAGCAGGAAAAATGGAGATATAGATAGAGAATGTCCTTTTGTACTGAATTCATTATCTATTAAAGGAAGGACTGCCTAAATTATGTTTCTGCCCTGCGGTGTTTTGGGTGTAGCTGGATAGAAATAATAATTTTACAATGAATGCTGCGTATACAGATCAGGAAGTGAGATCTTGAAGATCACTAAATTGTTGGGTGCGGCGTACAGTCGCTGCTGCGTCTTACTGGAGCCAGATCAGCTCTACAGTGTAGTCAGTAGTGTGTTAATATTCCTCCCAAAGATCTCTTATGACACTATGGGGGGCACAATGGGAATAAATATAACCAAATATTAAATAAACACATCAAAATATAAAGAAAAAAAAACGCAGCATTTTACAGTCACAGCAAAGTGGGTGGGATTCTAGTGAATGCGTTGCCGCTACGGTTTTTCCCGTGGCGCTTTCACCACGTGGGGGCTTAGCCTAAAGAAAAAAATTTCAACTGCACTGGAATCAGTGGAACAGTGACTATTAACAGATGCTAAGAACTTGAATTGGTGGAGGTGGTGAGAGGTCCTCTTTAGACTAAGGCCCCACGTAGCGTCCTGCTGCAGGAAAACCGTGGCGGCAACACATCGGGGTTTTTCCAGCAGCGCTTTTCACTGCTGCTTCCCTATAGGGAAACCGCCGGCGTTTTCTGTAGGTGTAATTGACATGCTATGATTTCCAAAACCACAACTGTTTTGGAAAAAGCAGCTTGTCCACTGCATGTACTTTCCCGCAATGTGTATCTCTGTACCTCTGTTCCCAAAATATTGCTACATTTGTCACTATGCAAGACCCACACTTCTACCCTAAACACCAAAATAAGAAGGCACTACAATAGACCACCTTCAATAATTAACCTAAAATATTTTTTTCTAAAATTTTCTATTGCATGCAGGCTTCAAACAAATGTGCAACATAGCACCAAAATCCTGTGCAAAATTTCACAATTTGTCTGCAAAGTGTGAGGTCACCTTAATCCTGCTATACAATTCTTGATCCTGTTTCTGCACACATTTGTTGTCCTAGATACCATGGTCAGCGCCTGGTTTATCATTGAGATGCCTCTCCTTAAGCAGAAGGGCAATATAGACTCTGAAGGGTTTGATTGGGTTAAAAAGTATTGTGTAAATTTTGTGCATATTTTACATATTTTCAGGGATAAGCCTACTCCAAATACCAGTATACATTAATACTTACATCCGAATCTGAAATTTAGGAAATATCTAGAGTTTGTTTGTTTAACTGTATTTTGTATATGGATCTGCTGCAGACTCATTTTTTAGGAAACTCACCTCCGCACAGAATGACTGTGCGATGTAGGCAGACACCAATTCAATCAGCTGTCTCTGTAGATTGATGCAGTACAATTATAGGATTTATTTACTCCAAAGTTTGCAACCAAAGTTAAATAATTATGTGCTCAGTTATGGGCTGGCACTTTCCTCCGTATTGCTCAATATCTTGCTGAGAACTGTAATTCGCATCCCACTGATAGCTTAATGTGACCTTAAACAAGTCACAGTGGAGGACAGTTATGAAAATGGGTGCAGCGATAACTCTGTAAACAAAGGTGCCGAAAGCTATACCATCCAATCACGTGATTGCGTTAATTTTCTAGAGAAAAGTAATAAAACGCCAGGATCTGCTGATCATTGCTACAGTGCTATAAAAAAGTATATGCACCCTTTCTGGTGTTCCCTCTTATTACGTGTTTGTCACAGCAAATCATTTCTCATCCTTAAAGAAAAATAAGGGAACTTGGATGACTAAAGAACAGTTGTTATAATTCTCCTCAGTTATTCTGTATGTGTTTATAGGGGTGTCCGTCTTGTTTGAGATCTTTTGCAGAGAATAGCATTTAGACATAGCTTTACAGTAGCCATGTGGGCCATAGATACACTAGTCTGGAGATTTTCATTGAGAGACTTTTCTGTGACCAGGTCACAGAATAGATAAACTGTGACCATCACCTATTGTGACTGGTGGTCCCTATGTTATCAATATAGAGATCATTGTAATTCTACCTGTGCTGGTGACTGCTGCAAAGAAATCTTCTACAGAACAGGAAGTGTAAGACTATTATTAGGCTTAGAAGCCAAAGTGAAAAACAGCAAGATTTTAGGGTTTTTAACGTTTAAGCTAAAAACTTGACTTTATAAAATAGGTCATTTTTAGATGACACATTCCTATTAAGGGGTGCATGCCTCTACATCTACATCTACATCATGAAATCTGGTGCATATTTGTATTAAAGGGCTTATCTAGGAGTGTTTTTTTACTCACTTCCTACCCAGGGTTCTTTATGGGTTGAACATCGGATTGACTTCGACAGAGTCACTTGGTCGGAACTGACACCCGGCACCTGACTCCATCCTTCACCTCCCTGCTATCCACCATTGTAATAGTAAATTGCACATGATTTATTAATGGAGTGGTATCCACAAAAAGGGTCCTAGATTATAAACTGTCAGCAAACCCTCTACTGTGACCAGCTGTACATTTACAGCACTAATTTGCTCCTTTTTGTAACCTTTCCTTCGTAAGTTTACCGCTTGACCATTATTGATTTTTCTTACTTTTTTCCAGAATTTTAGCGCACAATTTTAGATGATACTTTTTAACCTAGCAATAGGCATTAAGGAAGCAGAAACATTCATGAGCACACATTCGTTTTTTCAAAAGAGATAACTTGTACAATGTACTGCATTACATGGTCATCCATTCACTTTCATGCAAGGGAAATGCTTTGCTGCCTGCAGCTTCCCCGGGCAATAGAAGATGATGAGAAGGTTTCAGCAGCCAGACCCTTATCAGCTGATCCCTTAGGTGACTAAGGAGAAGTCTTGAAGACCTTTGTTCTGAGCCCTTCCAAGCATTTCATATAAATTACTCACATTCATCATCACATACATGAGAAATTTAGGGCTATTTTTTGTTGGTTGTCCCAGTTGGTTGGTTGTCCCAGTTGGTTGTCCCAGTTGTTTCTGTGAACTTTCTTGTATTTGGCTTACAAAATATTACCATATGGACCATTACAAAGCCATCACTTATGAACATAGTAGAAAAAAAACTTTTGTCATGGTAGCACAATCTGGACCTATTTAGTATAGAAACCCTTAAAGAAATACAGACATACCAAAGTTTTTGGAAAAATAAGACCGCAATGTGTAGTAAAGGTAAGTCAAATAATATATAATTAACAATAATAAAGAATTATTAATATCATAATATATTACTTATCAATAAGAAGATAACCATCAAATCAGACCCAACAAGCAAATTAACCCTGTATGAACTAACAGATAGACCAAATCCTCCCAGACTTTAGCTGAGTGACACAACCCTTAAAAAAAAAAAAAAACTGCTAGAAAAGACATTTTTGCATTCAGGAGGAAGCGATGCAGAAAACCTGCTTGACCATAGCGGAGATCATCTTCTCATAAAGGTCCAATGTCCTGCGGCTGGTGTCAGCTGGCCAATCAGATCTTGCTAAGGATCTAAAGGTGTATTCCCAGACTCAACAGAAGCAGCTCATGCAACGCACAGCCAACCATGTGGGACTTCAGGAGCTGGTAAGCACCATTAAAACGAATAAATGGGTGGGTAGGTGGGGGAGCAAAAACCACTAAACAAACTGCCAAAAAACCACAGTTAATTAATAAAATATTGTGAGGGGGGCTGTGCCACCATATGTGTCCCCCAAGCTAGACCTTCTTGCATTCTGAAAGGTGAAAAGATGTTCAAGGGGGTTCAAGAGTCCTTGAAGGGTTAAGGTATTCTAATGAGTCATTAAAACACACCTAATAGTAGTAGCCTAATAGAAAAATGATGAACAAAATACAGTTTAGCAAGGAACATGAAAAGCTGAAACCGAAAAACACCTGGGACCGCATGAGCGCTCTGCAGACATCCCTTTAGCTCAGTGGTCTGTCCTATGTCGAGAATCTATAGCTGAACACGTAGCAGCTGTCAGACTGAAGATTTAACAGTGGGGAGTTTGTATCTCCATAGGAAGCAGTCTGTCTTCAGTCATTTAGGCTTGCAATATTGTAAATGACATACAAATTTATATTAAAACATATACAGGCGTTAATGTCTGATGGCAGCGATAAGTAAAGATGCGGTCATTATAGAATGAATTGTTGCTTATAGATGTGCCCTGCTATCTAATTGGCAGGTGAGCTCATGGCACATAATGTGGATTAAATGAAGGCTTTTTTTTACTTCAGGGAAACAGCATGATAAATGTTAGATTCAGTACAGATGTTCAGTAGTTTTTCATGCACCTCTTGAATAAATATGCCATTAATCTTTCACAAAGTACTGTACCAATGTATGGCTTTTTGGAAGCCTTCTTACTGCTTAAAGGGGCTATACAGGGAAAAATAAAGCTTACTAGTGCATTCCCTGCACTGGATATGCTTTATAACCAATATATAAGCAAGTCCCCTGGTGCCCCAATGATTACATTTACAGAATGAAATGGGATGCCTCCCCTGCTGCCACTTTGGCTCTCTTCTGTGACATCACCAATTCCACTCTTTTCCTGCTGTATGCCCACAAAGAGTAGTGTCGGTCATGTGACCAAAAGTCAGAGCGTCAGCAGGGGAATGAAGGAACGAGACTTCTTGCTTGCCCCTGCTGCTCTTTGTAAATCTGATTATCAGGTCTCTGGAGGATCTGCTTATATGCAGGGAATGCACTGGTAGCCTTTATTTTTTTCCCGCATAAACCCTTTAACTTAAGCTAATCCCTATAAATTAGGATGAAGGTCTTAAAGAGGTGTTCTGTGCTTATAAAAAAAAATATAGTAAAGTATCTATGTTGACATATCTCAGAAGTGGTTATTTTATTTCCCTTATGTTGTCTTGTTCTGTGCTGCACCTTTGTTTTGATGCGTTTAGGGCTTACTCTGGGTGGGATTACTATTGTGCATAACTACAGACCTCATGATTTCTTTCCCCTCTAACAGACATTTCTTCGATTTACATCTACCTGCATGCCCTTCTGTTATTAAGAAGAACTGTAAATACTCCAAGTCTCCTTGACTCTTTGTTATCTGTATCCTAGCATGATCCTTACAGAGACAAAAAAAGAGAACACTAAGGAGCAGTGTAGGCACGAGGCACATGCTCTGTCACCTACATTACTATAGTGAGGGATAATGGAGATAACACACAGGTGTGTGTCCGCACACACAGTGTGACACTGGCAGTGTCAAACTAAGCAGGGAAACAACCCCAACTGGTGACACCCAGTTGTCAATCTATTCATGTATTTCAAGGAGTAACACCACATTACAGAGTGATAAATATAGATGCACCAGAATTGTTATTTCACAGGGAATACATTTAATTGCTAAAGCAGACATGTCGGGAGAGGTGTGAGGTCCACTTTAAAAATAATAAATGAATATGAATCCTATAGTGAGAGGATATTACCATACCATAGATGTTGTAGTCGGCTCTGGACACAGAGCATTTGTATGCAGTTTTCATCTAGATGCTGATGGTGGGAATAAGGGAAATGAAATATAGTTTAAGTAAACAAATTGACACTTTGTTGCCCAAGGAAAGTAAACGAGAAAATCCCTGCGGGAAAGTAGATGCTTTTTGGCTTTGGAATATATTGTAGAAAAATGTTCTTCTCTCATGCCTTTAATTTTCCTAAACTAATGCAATTCAACAGCACCTTATTTGCAGCTTTTCAAGCACAAAACATTGTTTTCATGCATTTTTCATGTGATTAGAATGTGTTATGACTTATGTTCTTATTAGCTCTCTGGAAGGATGTGATCTATACTGCGTTTCCCAGACTATAAATGATTTTTTACTGTTCGGCTCATAACTAATGGCTGTAGTTAAAGGTTATACAAACCTGCGTGGTTTCTCTCTTATAATCTCTACATTTGAATTCTACAGATGTGTTTCATGCCGGACACACGCTGTGATGTCTCTGACAGTATTGGTGAACTTGTCCCGATGCTACAATATCTACAGTCCTAAAATAATTTCCATGCCCCAAAATGGTCTAATCACAATAAATCAGATTGTAATTGTGACACGTAGGCTTCCTATTCTACTGTGTGTGTCAATGGTGTTTTGTCCTTGCAAGCATTACATAAGGAAATGTAAACCAAAATATAAAACCATATATTGACCATTACGTTTTTTTTTTTTTTTTTTATGACATTCACATATTAAAGACATTGGAACAGATTTCTGAAGACTGGGATTTTCAACACCCGTGTTCATATCCCCTGCACTGGTGGAGGGTGCGCCTCATTTATGATGAGACATTTAGTACCAATTACTCTGGGTACTGCAGCTTTGTTCCATTCACTTGATTCAAATAGGGACATGAGACCCCAACTGTCCAAAAGGACAGGGGTCCAGTGTCCTCCATTTGAATAAAACACCTGTGCAGTGGCATAACTAAAGTCTTGTGGGCCCCGAAGCAAACTTTTGCCCAGGGCGCCCTACCCCCTCCCTACAGAGAATTCTAGATAGTGACGGTTACGGGTGCTTCAGCAATATATTTCAGATACTTGAAAGGGATACAAGTATCCAAAACTGCAGTTATCAAGAATACAATGAGTGAGCAGTGCAGTGCCCGGCATGGAAACAATACTGCGTGCTATGAGAAATATCTGATCTGCAGGATCCTAACAGTCTAAGAGATCAGTGGGGGTCTAAAACCTGGGGACCCTGCTGATCAACTGTTTGAAGGTACTGTAGTGCTTTTGTGAGCGCTGTGACTCCTTCACTATTTACATTGCACAAGTTCTGTTTCATAATCACCCTGCAATGTTATTACAGTCTGTAATAGTAGTGCACAGCTGCTATAAAACAGGTAACGTGAGATGTGAATAGTGAAGGGACCCCACACAATATAATATTCTCCACAATAGCCCCCACACAGTATTATTCTATCACCTTTCCTCACCTCTCATGGGCATCCTCACTCTGTCTTCTTCGGTCCTCCGACTGATGTGATGCACACCAAACCTCCATTGAGCTTACCATGCTTCACTAAATCTGAAAATACCTGAACTAATAAAATAGAAAAGCATTTATGATGTACACCGTTACAAAAGAAATCACAATGCCCCAATGGCCATTTTTTGGTCAACCCACTCCCTCCAAAAATAGTATAAAGAGTAATAAAACAGTAGCAATGCTATCAATAAAAACGAAAGTTTGTCTAGCAAAAAAGAAGAGCCATTACATAACTCGGTGAGCAGTAATAAAAAAAAAAAATCTCATAACTGCCACAATAACTTTTTTTTTTTATAAGGAGTAAAGCAAAGTTTAGTATCAACTTTCTCCTCAGGCAGCAGAATCGCTAGAATCGGCCCTGACTGCAGAATCACACTATGCAGAGTCTGGTGCCATGGCGATACATAGGTGTGCATTGTAGATACGGCAAAAAGAACCATTTGCAAAGTTTCTACATTTTTTCATTTTCAATGTATAAAAACAGTAAAAATGGTTGTGGATTCTATATTTCCCTTACTGTGTAAGGCGCTGTAGGAAAGTGGAATACTCGCTGTCAGGTCTTCTTAAAAAGCTTAGAGCCGGTCATTGAGGATCTACTAACAAAAGGGGATTTGCCAAAGTTGTTAGCCCCTCCAACTAAAGCCTTTGGAGGAACACAATATAATCCTCTCTACAGCGATCTTCCTCTAGGCGCCATCCTCTCTGTGGAGTGGGAGTAGGCTGTATGACGGATGTGTACTGTATGAGTTAATCCTTACTACAATATGTTTCTGCCTCATTGAAATGGATGCCATCAAAGGATCTATGTGAAATAATATGGAGGAGCATTTTTCTTATGCCAGATAGAACGGCATGAAGGGCTCATTTGCCTTTGGCAACTTATAAATTACCATGATAATCAAAAGAATAGAAATCTTCTCGGTGGTAACGGAGCTAAGACTGAATGCTGGGATCCACAGTGCAATCTGAAGCGGAGTTTGGACACTCATATAATTATTTACAAGAAAGGGATACTTGACAAGAATAACATTTCACAAGCCTTGAATTAGAGTTTATAGCCGTAGGCCTCTGTCACATGAGATACTTGGTTGCTGAACAGAATCGGTTGATTTCTATGGAAGACCAGAAAGTAGCTCATTTGACATGCTCCATAGAAAACGTTATTGGATATTATGTCAGCTACAGAATAGTCCATGTGACAGGAGACTAATATCATAGTTACATCTGCAGCAGATGAATGGCTCTGTCTGACATGTCAAACCTCTTAACTCTGCTACATAAATTTAGTATAACTGCTAAGAAGATCGCGAAGTCTTCTGCGTTGCTAAGAATGTTACTTGGGTTCAAGGGCAAAAGTAGAATTATTTTTTTTTAGAGGTTGTTCTAAGATTCCAACTTGTCCACAAGTGTCTGGTTGGTGGGGTCACAGGAATGGGGATCCCTTGTCACTCTGTCTATATCAGGGGTAGGCAACCTTTTTTGTTCTATTTTTGTGTTGATTTAAATAAAAAAAAAAAAAAATTGAAGATGAAGTAGACAGAGTGCCAGGCAATAATTGTAAAGCTGACGACCCCTACACTAAAGTCATATAGCACAAACCTTAATATAGGGGTGCTGTCATGCTGTGCTCCCAGCCACATGCGTTTACCGCTATTTGCCTTATTACACCTGTACTTTTCCATTAGAAGCAATGTAAGTACATGTGTAACCCACAATTAGAGGTAAATGTATATGACTGGGAGCAGAGTGAGGTAACACCTGTAGGGAGGTGACACACTATGTATCTGGATGCTACATCCCCGGCCACCGATACTTTCACTTTTGTGTAAGTGAAACGCAGATTAATTTCAGCCACTTTTAATTCCTGGCAGTATGGTAACAGGAACTGGATTTGGCTATAGCCGCACCTGAGTACACAGTGTGTCACCACCCGAAAAGAAACACCCTAAGGCTGAGGCCCCAAGTAGGAAACGCAGCTTTTTTTGTTGCAGATTTTGCTGTGTTTTTTTCAGCCAAAGCCAATCAGCGTATCATGTCCCTCACATTAACCCCTGTGTGCTTTACATAAGGGTTACTGATATGTGAGACATATGGAGATAATAAGTAAAATATCTTCATTAGTGAGGTCCTTTATTATTACCTCCATGTCTCACATACAATGGGGAAAAAAAGTATTTAGTCAGCCACCAATTGTGCAAGTTCTCCCACTTAAAAAGATGAGGCCGGCCTGTAATTTACATCATAGGTAGACCTCAACTATGAGAGACAAAATGAGAAAACATATCGAGAAAATCACATTGTCTGATTTTTTAAGAATTTGTTTGCAAATTATGGTGGAAAATAAGTATTTGGTCACCTACAAACAAGCAAGATTTCTGGCTCTCATAGACCTGTAACTTCTTCTTTAAGAGGCTCCTCTGTCCTCCACTCATTACCTGTAGTTATGGCTCCTGTTTGACATTGTTAATCAGTATAAAAGACTCCTGTCCACAACCTCAAACAGTCACACTCTAAACTCCACTATGGTGAAGACCAAAGAGCTGTGGAAGGACACCAGAAACAAAATTGCAGACCTGCACCAGGCTGGGAAGACTGAATCTGCAATAGGAAAGCAGCATGGTGTGAAGAAATCAACTGTGGGAGCAATAATCAGAAAATGGAAGACACACAAGACCACTGATAATCTCCCTCAAATCAGGGGCTCCATGCAAGATCTCACCCCGTGGGGTCAAAATGATCACAAGAACGGTGAGCAAAAATCCCAGAACCACACAGGGGGACCTAGTGAATGACCTGCAGAAAGCTGGGACTAACGTAACAAAGGCTACCGTCAGTAACACACTACACCACCAGGGACTCAGATCCTGCAGTACCAGACGTGTCCTCCTGCTTAAGCCAGTACATATCCGGGCCCGTCTGAAGTTTGCTAGAGAGCATTTGGATGTTCCAGAAGAGTATTGGGAGAATGTCATATGGTCAGATGAAACCAAAGTAGAACTGTTTGGTAGAAACACAACTCGTCGTGTTTGGAGGAGAGTAAATGCTGAGTTGCATCCAAAGAATACCATACCTACTGTGAAGCATGAGGGGGCAACATCAGGCTTTGGGGCTGTTTCTCTGCAAAGGGACCAGGATGACTGATCCATGTACATGAAAGAAAGAATATGGCCATGTATTGTGAGATTTTGAGTGCAAACCTCCTTCCATCAGCAAGGGCATTGAAGATGAAACGTGGCTGGGTCTTTCAGCATGACAATGATCCCAAGCACGTTGCCAGGGCAATGAAGGAGTGGCTTCGTAAAAAGCATTTCAAGGTCCTGGAGTGGCTTAGCTAGTCTACAGATCTCAACCCTATAGAAAAACTTTGGAGGGAGTTGAAAGTCCGTGTTGCCCAGCGACAGCCCCAAAACATCACTGCTCTAGAGGAGATCTGCAGGGAGGAATGGGCCAACATACCAGCAGCAGTGTGTGCCAACCTTGTGAAGACTTACAGAAAACGTTTGACCTTTGTCATTGCCAACAAAGGATTTATAACAAAGTATTGAGATGAACTTTTGTTATTGGCCAAATACTTATTTTCCACTATAATTTGCAAATAAATTCTTTAAAAATCAGACAATGTGATTTTCTGGATTTGTTTTCTCATTTTGTCTCTCATAGTTGAGGTCTACCTATGATGACAATTACAGGCCGGCCTCATCTTTTTAAGTGGGAGAACTTGCACAATTGGTGGCTGACTAAATACTTTTTCTCCCCACTGTATTAGTAACCCTTATGTGAGGTACACAGGGGTTAATGTGAGGGACATGATGAGGTTAATTGCTATTAATGTGAGGCACATGGAGTTACTAAAACTAAATTAATAACCCCTAATGCCTGACATTAATAGAAATGGTAACCCCAGCATGTACCTGGTGTTTTTGTTTTATTACTTTCACTTTGCTGACGGAGCTCTTCTCTACCTTGTGGAGCCTTTGCAGGATGCCAATGGCAGGAGCTCCTGTAGCAGCAGGGTCCAGGCAGGGTCCTTGTGCTGTACAGTGATGAGCTCCGCCTCCTGGGCTTTCCTCACCTCTTATTGGTGGGCAGCGAGGGCAGCAAGAGAAGGGGGGAATCCTATACCTCAGCTCTAGCAGAGCACTGAAGGGACGTGCCCTCTTCATTTAATACCTGAAGGTCCTGTGTTGGCTGCCATGCCAGCAAAATATACCACGTGTGCCAACAGTGGCACATGTGCCAGGGGTTGCCGACCCCTGGTCTATATGGACGTGTAAAACTGAGGTAGCCATGCACTGAACCTCAGCTTCTATTTGGCAGTCCCATAGAGATTAATGGAGTGTCATCAAGTCTGAGAAATTTTTGCTTGATTTAAATTGGGGTACATGGG
Organism: Leptodactylus fallax; assembly: GCA_947044405.1. Taxonomy (NCBI): domain Eukaryota; kingdom Metazoa; phylum Chordata; class Amphibia; order Anura; family Leptodactylidae; genus Leptodactylus; species Leptodactylus fallax. The sequence continues at coordinate 6,307,848 of CAMRHE010000047.1, read as the reverse complement.
ATCTCTAATCAGGGCTGTGGAGTCGGAGTCGTGGAGTCGGAGTCGGTGCCTATTTTGGTGGAGTCGGAGTCGGTATAAAATGGACCGACTCCGACTCCCAAAATATATAATAAATTGGTACAGTTAGTAGTACAATGCAGTATGTGCTGAATATATTTTCATAAGAATTATGGAAGATGAAAATGATGAAATGTTGAAAATGATGAAATGTCCTGTAAAAGTCTGTTCTATTCCTCATATAATGATGGGACTGAGTTCTGAGTGAACCTATAAGGTTTAGCACCATTATCTGGAGTAAGCAAAAGATGCAAGTGTTATGATTGTGAGGAATGAAAAGCTTGACTTTATCTGTAATTGTGCTGGAGACCCACCCACAGCCGGAGGACACAGAGTGACTGCTTGTCAGCAAGTGAATCATTGTGCTAAGACTGAGAACTCCTTTAAGGCAAGTACTTCTTCTTAGTATATCTAAACTTTCAATAAACTGCATAAATCAATTGTCCAGTGTATGTTCTCTCTGTATGCTTTGTGTTAGTTTGCTTCTCCTCTGAGCTCATGTTTGGAGAGGTTAGCTGCTCTGCTCAGATGGCTTATGTATGCTATACATCGAATATAAGGGGGGAAACTGTTTTCTAACATCTCAAACTTAGAAATACAGAAACACACATGTGAGAAAGTACTATAGGTGTAGAAGCTGTTGCCACTTGCCAAGGCTTTGTTATCTAGCACTGCTAGTAGTTTCACTTTGTAGATTGTGAAGCAGTATGATGTAAAACACCCAGGGCCTGATGTATGAAACTGTCTAGGTGTAGAAGTTTCTTTGTTGCCCATAGCAACCAATCAGAGCTCCCCTTTCATGTAGTGCTCTGGAGAAATGAAAGCAGAGCTCTGATTGGTTGCTGTGAGCTCTGACTGGTTGCTATGGGTAACAAAGAAAGTCTTAGACCAAGACAGTTTTCACACATCAGGCCCTTAGTGAGCTGTATCCAGAGAAAAGTGTGATACTGAAAGTTCAGAGTAAAGAGACCTAATAAAACATATATTACAAACTTTTTATTTATCATGACATATCGATAGCTGTACTATTGATTTTATGCATAGTTTGTTTTATTTCTATCCAAAGTTATACTCGCTATTCTTTCAGATATTACAATATACCTTTTTTTTTATAGGACAAAATTATTTTGAAAACAAATTTATATCATTATAAAATGTCTAAGAAGCTTCCTATGAAGTCAGCTGTATTTGAGCATTTCACACTAACTGAAGATAAAAAATATTTTGTGTGTCAGTGTAAGATAAGTGACCCAGATGAGAACAAATGCTGTGATGTCAAAATCAGTGCATACTCCGGAAGCGAGAAAAACGCTCCTACGAGAGCTTCCAATCTAAAAAGACATTTAAGCCGCTTCCACCCAGAAGTTTTCAAATCTGTGACTGAGAAGGATCAGAGTGACACCAAGAAACCAGTGCCCAGCACTTCCCGCCAGGCAACGGAGGATGAAAGATTGTCTCAAACATCAGTAACAAGATATTTTCTAAGTGACAAAATTACTGTAACAATGACAGCAGATGTGTTTAAAAGACAGCTCATAGAGCTTGTTGTGAAGGACGGTGTACCATTATCATTATTTGCTCGACCAAGTTTTAAAGCTCTTAATGGAGAAATGGCCCGCAAACTTGGTGTTTCTCTGGAAAGACAAAGTATTAGAAAATTAGTGATTGAAGAAGCCCTTAACCAAAAAGAACATCTTAAAAAGATTCTCAAGAGACGCTTAATATATCTTAAAATGGATGCCGTCACAGAGTGAACTATTTTGCTATAAATGTAAGATTTGTTTGTGACAACAAAAAATTTGTTACCAAGACACTGGCAGTAAAGGATACTAAAGCTCAACTCACCAGTCAGTTTCTCCAGGCCTTAGTGGAAAATGTTCTGGAAGATTATGAACTCAAAAAAGAACAGGTTCTTGCTATTGTAACGGACAATGCTTCAAACATGATAAGTACAATTAAACTGATGAATGAGAATAAGGAAGGTGAAGAACAGTTAGAAGAAAACTTTGGATTCAGTATATCTGAGATGGAAGCCCACAGTCCTGTTCCTGTAACTGAGGAACAAACAGATATTACTACAGAACAACAGCAAAATGATACTTTAGAATTAGATCTTGCTGAAGCTGCTTCAAAATTCTCTCATATTTATCACATGCGCTGTGCTGTGCACACACTGCAGCTAGCAATAAGAGACAGTCTGCAAGAGGGACATGCTGGAACTCTGATTGGCAAGGTGAGGAAATTGGCTATTGCTGCCCGAACCCCTAAAATTGATTCCATCTTAAAGAGATGTGCTGGGAAAGGAGCAATCGTAGATCAAGCCACTCGGTGGGGCAGCACCTATTTAATGATTGAGCGATTAGTTGAGCTGAAGCCCTTTCTTGTGGACATGGCCAACCCTCAGGTAACATTAACAGAAGGTCAATGGACACAGGTGGCTGAATTAATGGAACTGCTTCATCACCCATTCACAGTAACAAAAAAATTACAAGCTGAGGATTTAACTCCTGGAACTTTCTTAAAGGAGTGGAAGAACTTGCTGTTTTGCATGTCCCAAAGACAAGGCTTAATCGCAGAGGGCATTGCTGCTTCAATGAAAAGGAGAGAGACAGTGTTATTAGATAAGAAAATTCTTCTGGCAGCTGTTTATGTGGACCCAAGTCTTCATATATTGCTGAATGATCAACAGATTACTAAAGGAAAAGAAGCTCTGACTGAGGTAGCAATTAGGATGAGTGGGCTACAGGATTGCCAAGAGCAAGAGGAATTGGGTCTTGCCAGTGCTACTGCCACCATATCTTCAGCCTCATCAGATGAAGAGTTTAACTTTGAAAAGTATTTGGATGACATGGATCAGGCAAAGCGTTGCCGCAGAGAAAAAGATTCCATTCCCATAGCAAACAAACTGACTGTATTTCAGCAAAATTTTTCACTTGCTCTCAAAGAAGTAGAAGAGTTCAACCGATCATCAAAACTGACTGTGCAGGAGGCAATTTCTTTATACCGCGAGATTGTTAGAGATCTTGCCCATGTGGTCACCGCTTTGCCACCAACCCAAATTAGTGTAGAGAGGCTGTTCTCTAGCCTTAAAATAATTCGATCCGATTTGAGGTCATCTTTGAAGGAGGATCTGATGGAGGCGATACTTTTTCTCAGAACAAATTCATAGACTCCACAAATGTTATTCAGGACGTTTTTGTTGAAAACTGTTTTTTTACCACTTACTGCAGCGTTTTGCATATTTGCAATTTATTAAAGTTTTTTGTGTTCTAAAGTTGTATCCAATAAATATATTTTATGTTCTACCTAAATAGCTTGATTATTGTATCATAAGGATGATAAAAAGCTTAAATTAAGTTATCTCTTAAACATGCGCCATGTATGTCGGAGTCGGAGTCAGGGGAAATTGAGGAGTCGGAGTCGGGGCTTTGGCGTACCGACTCCACAGCCCTGATTCTCATGATCAGCGAGGTTCAAAGCAGTCTGCAGGGCTACAAGAAGTTTTCCCTGAAGGAACTATCATCACAATGCAGGCTGTATTGACCACTCACTGTATTTAGTTTTTGCAGCGTTAACATAGGCCAATGTGATATCTTGATGGAAATATTCTGATGGGTCCCACATAGCATGGAAATGGACTTGGAACTTGAAAGGTACAAATATGTCCATTGTCTTTGCCCTACTATTAAAGGGAACCAACATACAGTCCAATCTACAGGCAGCATGTTATAGAACAGGAGGAGCTGATTGGATTAATATATAGTTTTGCGGGAAAGACTCAGTATAACCTGTATTCATCCATATCTCTGCTCATTATGGGCTTAGGAGTCCAGTAGGCGATCCTACTAAGTAACTGACTTATACAAAGATGGCCAACAGTCAGTGAAGCAGATTTATGAAGACTGATGTTTCCAATGCCAGTCTTTATATCACATGCACTGGAGTAGGGTTCTCCTCATTTATCATAAATCTGGCCATGTTACGCCCTTTGCCATGTTCCCTATCAGAAAAGTGGCAAGGATGGCAAAAAAAAAGAAGACAAAAAGTTAAAATTTTTTGTGCATAATCATGATTTGCAACTTTTTCATGCCTTGTATGCCAGAAAACTCCAGTCCAGAGTAAGCAGAGATGTATAAGACAGGTTATTCTGAATTTACTCAGCTGCAGTTCTATAACATGGTTCCAGAAGATAGGACAGCATTTTATACACAAGTGATGAAACCTCTCATTCACTCTTCTGGTCTCTAGTCTGTGTATAAGCGCCGTATATTTTGTAGTAGGACAAGTATATTCATATGGACTGTATCACGCACATGGAAAGCTCTGTGCAATGCCATATTTTCATAAACATAGAATAAAGGCTTGGAAATGTGATTGAACAATTATCATGGAATCACCTCATTACGTGCTCAATCTTAAGGAAAGTGAACTTCTCTGTAACATCAAAGCAGGGTTCCCATCAGCAGAATTCCTTGCTTGCTTTTTCCCAGGTGCTAATTATTCCGTCTGCTCGTTTTGCAGATGTAATTACCCCAACGGGCTGCTTACATTTCTGAACACATCGCTTTCCCTAAGCATTTCATAAATGGAAAAGCAGACCTACGAAATGGGAGCGGGCTGACTGTGCTACTTTGTATTTCATTGTTCGGATATGGAACAATGGTGCCCCAGAACTGGATCCAAACCTGACAGTTTTAGCTCATAATGTTCAGGGCAATTAGAAGGCAGATGTTGCCAGACTTTCTAAATGACATAGAATATTATGCCAAGAAACTGAAGACGTCTTCTTTTACTGATGGACCTATGTTGAACTAAATGCATCATGTAAGCAGAAAATGTGACAACTTTGCAGTGTGTGAGCTGACCTACTTGAAGCCTGGTACAGTCCATTAGTTTATGTGTACATACATTCTAAAATTATTATTATCCAAGCTTTTTACTCTTAATACCTATAATCACAAGAGGCCTCGTAATCAGCCTTATTGCTCTTTCCTCTGCTTTCATGTGCTGTGTAGGTCAGGTGGATATTATAGCCATAATATGCTAGCCAAAATAATTTAGTAGATATCATTGTCAGACTAAGGTTTCTTGGGTCCATCAGAGTATATGATACCATGGTTTCCCCCTTAATCCACACAATATGTGCACTTTACATACTGTATAATGTACAAGTCATTAATCGTTTATAATAGGTTATTTGCAAAACAAATCATAAGAAATAGACCCTATATGTCATTGGGTCTAAAATAAGACTGTCATCTGATGGACTTTGGGGAAGCAATTTGTGTACCTGGATCCACCAGCAGTGTTTCCTCTAAAGTGTGCACTCTGGAAAGGAAAGTGTAAGTGCCCGTATATGTGGCCGCTGAGCTGCAGTAACTGTACTTGCAACGTGAATCCATATCATGTACAGGGCATCGAAAGTAATGAGTGGTAATCTATGTGGCTCATTCGGTCTACATTTGCACCAAAATTTATGGTTCACAGCATTTACGACACATTCATGAACAGCGCGCATCTGAAAGAACAGAAAATACAAAGGGCTCAACATAGGTTTGTGTTTAACATGTGTTTAACATATTGGTCAAACAGATAAGAGCAAATGGCACAGATTTTCTTGTTCAAAGTAGACCAAGTTTACAAAAGTGTACACACAAAGTTTACTTTGTGCGCCATAAATTCCTGTCACGTGCCACATATTTGTTTCCTCAATAAGCGAGAGATGATTTGTGTCAACTTATTTTGTGCCAAAAATTGTAGGGTTTTTGATGCGTGCGCCAAATATTTGTTCCTTACAACCTGCAAGTTAAGTATTTTGTCTACCTATATTTTTTCTACATATTTTGTCTGTGTTTTGCACCAAATTCATAAGATTTATAAATATGTGTCTAAAAATACAACCGGGATTTGTAGTTTAAGTACAAAGTTCGATAGTATTGATAAATGTGATAAAAGAAAAATTCTAAATAACTTAAAGGGTTATTACCATCCTGGAAAACCAAGGCCAAGATGGGAATAACTGGCTACAAGTTCTGACCACCAAGACGGGAACTATGGAACAGGTGAGTGCTTTACACTGGTTTCAGACCTCCAGGTTATTGAGGCTAGCCAGGACCCAGAGCACCTTGGGGGCCCCACTGAGGGATAACAATGAATGCTTCCATCAATACAGATGGAAACATTGATCGCTTGTAATCAGCCAGGGAGCACGTTGCTTACAGAGTTCAGTACTGTTGAACTCTGTAAGCACTATGCGCTTGAAGGGCTTATGGAGCTATTAATGGGGTCAAAATAGGGCCATAATATTGTGTAGGACCAGAGGAGGCCATTATACCTTGTGTGGGACAGAAGAGACTTGTATACCATGTTTATGGGAGATGAAGGGGCCAATATACTATGAGTGGGTGCAGAAGGGGATCATTATACTGTATCTTTGAGCAAAATGAGCCAGTTATGCTGTGTGGTGGGCATAAAAGGGCCAATTATACTTCATAGAGAGAAAGAGGCCATTGTACGGTATGGGGGCAAAAGGAGGCTATTATAATGTGTATGGGCATATGGGAGCCATGACACAAGCCTTGCTATGAAATACAGGTCATGGCACTTCTGGGTGTAGACTGAAGTCATGCGCAGTACATGTGCGCTACACTTTCTGAAGTTTACACAAACCCCAAGCCTGGGCAGAGGCATGGGCAGACAGAGGAAAGACATCTTGGGAAAGTAAATTCAAAGCCCTGCAAGGTACTGTGTGTAGTTTAATATGCTATTTTGTGCTGACAGACTCCCTTTAAATATGATCCTTAAGAATACCCCTTTAAATGTCAAATTCACTTCACCTACATCTGCATAATAATGTAGTTCATTTTACTTGCCAATGCTTAAAATACTTAAAGTGATTGTAATTGATTAGAAAAACATGGCTGCTTATTCCATAAACATTGCCACCCCTGTCACCAGGTTGTGTGGTATTGTAGCACTTCTCTTCTATACCAACTACAACACTGTTTCTAAATGGAAGCTGCCATTTTATTCTTGTATAGCCCCTTTAAAACAAAATTTTCCTCTAAGCTTGTAGACGTGACATCATTTTGAAGCTACTTTTAAGTTATTTTACAAGATGTTTAATCTGTAGCAATGCTACCCCTGGCAACCAGGAGAAATAAGTAGTAAAGCTCCTGTTGTTAACACTGGATAACACCTGAAGTTATTGGATAACTGTATCATGTAGATATAAGTAATGCACATTATCTACATAATAGTGTAGAGAACTTTTAACCAAATGTTCTTAGATTTTTCATAACAGAATGAAAAAAACAAAAAAGGAGAACTATTAGGTGAAGTTTAGATGTAACATTTAGTTTAACTTTCAAAAAGTAATTTTAGGTTTTAGATCTAAATATAGAACACTGAACAACGAATTGTGGATACAGTGCTTTACTTATCCTACAGTGATCTGAGCAGAGTGAGTTACAGGAGGTACTACGCCTGAATGGGAGCTGAGCTACAACTGTGTAGCCGGGTCACTGCACAGTATATGGAGTGTCTGCTTTTGGCTCAGTACACTATGCTTGTAACAGCAGATTGGTGCAGGGGCTGGGTGTCAGACCCCAACTGATCTCAAATGAATGACCTATCCTAAAGAATGGATCATAATTTTTTTTAGTCTTGGATAACCCCTTTAAAGTGTAACTAAACCTTTGACAGGGTAATTATAAAAGTTTAGTTACACCTTAAAGAGGACCTTTCACCACCTCCACCAATTCTAGTTGTTATTGGAGCGGCGCCTATTAACAGATGCTGATTCCAACACAGTTGGAATTTTCTCTTTAGCCTCTGCAGTTCCTGATCGACAAGCACAGTTAGTGTTGGTGCCCGCCTTTTTAAGGGGGTCTATCACTGCTGCCAGCTAATTTAAACATATCCCATAGTGCTGTAGATGCTGTTAGCAGAATAAAAACGATACCTTTCTTAGGTTTCAGAGCCCCAGGGATGTGTCCAAAAAGCACTTTTATTCTTTATTCAAATGAGGATCTTGGAGCACAGGAGGAGTTTTCTATTACTGAGCACTGCTACATCATCACTAAACACACCCATTCTGCATTCAGCTAGTCTCCCTGGGCAATGTGAGGATCAACTGCCACTAGGGGTGATCAAATCACAGTGTCCAGGGGGACGAACTGAATGCAGGATGGGTGTTTTTATTGATGAAGCAGCAGTGCTCAGTAATAGAAGAAAACTCCCCCTGTGCTCCAAGACGCTCACTTGAATAGAGAATCAAAGTCCTTTTTCTACATAGCCCTGGGGCTCTGAAACTTAGCAGAATAAAAACCATACCTTTCTTAAGTTTCATAGCCCCAGGGATGTGTAGAAAAAGCAATGGGAGGATCAAATCACACTGCCCAGGGGGACAAGCTGAATGCAGGATGGGAGTGTTTAGTGATGATGTAGCAGTGCTCAGTAATAGAAAACTCCTCCTGTGCTCCAAGATCCTCATTTGAATAAAGAATAAAAGTGCTTTTTGTACACATCCCTGGGGCTCTGAAACTTAAGAAAGGTATGGTTTTTATTCTCCTAACAGCAGCTACAGCACTATGGGAGCGGTTTAAAGTAGCAGGGGGCAGTGATAGACTGCCTTTAAGCTCTGTAATCAGAATGGCAGTGTCAGGCAGGGGGTGTGATTCATAGCTCCAATCAGAGGTAGCCAATGTCAGAGCTCAGAATCACACCCCTTGCCAGCTCCTGCCTGACACCGCCCTCCTAACAGTACATTGTCTATATAGCATATCAGGTACTAAAAGTAACAGCACTGATTGCTCAGGAACAGTGAGGGCTAGGGAAATATTCTCCAACTGTGCCAGAATGGAGCAATGGCCAGTGGAGCAATAGCTAGTAATTGATTTAAAGAGATGGACTTATTAGAGGTGGTGAAAGGTCCTCTTTAAAGAGGTTGTCCCACGAAGTGAAGACTGCTGGACCTTTCTCCCACTCCAAATTCAACCTGAGAGCAGCCAGGATGAATGTTGGCATGACTGCTGGCAGTCAGCAGTCCCTTTCACTTCAATGGGACCGTTGGAGTCACAGTACAGTACTCAGGCTATCACCAGGATTCCCATTGAAGTGAATGGGAGCGTCAACCGCCACCAGCCTCGCCTGTATTCAACCTGGCTGCTCTCAGGGTAAATGTGGAGTGGGAGAAAGGTCCTGCAGTCTTTACTTCGTGGGGCAACCCTTTTAAGCTGATAGAGCTGTTTTTACTGAGGTTACTGAGCTAATATCTCACAGCAGCCCATCTTAGTATAGGCTTCATTTAGAATGTACAGTATGACAATCCCTACAAACTGCACTGTATTTGGAAGCAGTACATTATTAGAGCTACGTTTTTGTTTATGTTTGCTGACGCATGACAGACTCCAGTATCAAATATTTTAATGCATCCCTTCCCTTAAAGGGGACTTTTTACCACCTCCAGGAACTCCAACTCACTATATCCTTCAGTAGGTGCTGCTCAATTGATTTTGGTGCAATTGGATTTTTTTTGTTTAACCCGCACCATTTCTGAGCAATCATTTTTGATCATTTCAATACAATTACACTCTCCAAGTGGGCGGCTCTAGGCTGGAGCAGAAAGACAGAGACTGCCCACCTGACAGCAGAGAGCATAATTGTGTTGAAACTAACAGCAATGATTGATTGTGAAGGGTGGGAGCTAAACAACAAATTCCAACTATGCCGGAATCAGTGGAGTAGAGCCAATTGAAGGATTCAATGAGTTGGAGTTACTGGAGGTGGTGAAAGGTCTCTTTAATACAGAATATACATAAGGATTAGGCCCTATGCATATAGTATGCGCAGTACACTCTTGTAGTAATCGAATCAATATGGCGGGCGGAGCATGCGCAGTCGGCTATGCCCGAACCCAAAGTGGCAGAGCTGACTGCGCTTGCGCAGGATTTCGATCCCGAAGATAAGTCGGCTGCTGATGCAGCGAAGAGGCAGGAAAAAGAAGCAGGGGGCATCAAGAATAAAACACAGAGGTGGCGTTGCGGGGGATGACGAAGCTGTGCTCGGAGCATCATTTACATAAATGGAAAACCCGTAAAAACTTGAAAGTGGTGGCGCAGATGTGAGAAATAAAGGTAGAAGATGAATAGCCTTTATCAAGGCTATTCCAACATGGTGTCAGTTAAAAAACGATATATACAATGATAGAATCCCTTTAACAAGGCTTCAGGGGAGAATAACTCTATAAAACAACATTCTGTAATCCTTTGCCTCTGTATGTAATTGAAGGCAAAAAGAGGCACCATATGGATCTATAGATTTTACTGGTTGCCATATAACAGATCCATAATATTGTCATTTGCATGAACCCTTAGCAAATGCAATGTATTTAATAAATTATTCAACTTATTAAGTAGAATGTAGCTATATATAAACTGTAAAATTGTATTCTATGTTTAATGACATCCTGTCATTGTGGGAAAAAAAACACATGTAGAAATGATTAAAAAACACACCTACAGTAATTTAACACTTGTAACTTCTAATTAGTAAGTGTTAGTAAAAGAAATTTGTCAAGTAGGTTATAAAGTATAATAATCACTTTGGTTATCCTAGGTAGAAAAAATACTGTCACTTTGTAGTTTTAATTCTTCTATTTGCGGCTTTATATTAAACTAAGTGAAAAAAATTCAGAATTTTAATTTCTATTTGAAAAGAAAAATGTGCTAATTAAACTGAAGAACCGAGGCTTTTGAGCCTCGCCAATCTGTAATGTACAGAAAGGGCCTTTCATATGTTGCTTCTGGTAGGTTTCCTTTAAATGTTAATATAGCAAATATTTGCATAGACTTATATTCAAGAGAAAAAATATGTAAACATTTTTAACTCCTTTAGGGCCAAGTCATTTTTCAGGATCACATCATTTTTAAATTTTTTTGGGAAATTTCTAACTTTTTATTGACACAAGTGTATGAGGACTTTTTTGAGGGCAAATGATTTCTAGAGATACAGTTGGGTGGTTTATACTGTACATTAAAACAAGTGACACAAAAGCACAATTCTGTCATTAAAAACCTAAAATATCAATTCTTCAACTTCAATTTTTTTTTTTACTAGCAATTTACTGTACTGGTATATGTACAGTTAGTTTTGTTAAAGACACCCACCTTGTAGGGTATTGGACCTCCTTCATCTTTTGGAACCACAGCAGTTCATTGTGGCATACATAGGTAGTTATCACCCCCAGATATCAAAAGACCCAGGATGTGACTGCAAACCTGTAATGGAATTGTCACTTAAAGGGGTTTTCCGGGCAAAAAAATATTTTTTTTTAAAAAAAAAGGTCTGTTAGTACTATTAATGGGTGTACCCAAATATATTTAGCAGTGTTTTGAGTGATTTCTGGGTTTCTCTGGAAGCTCCTGGTATCCTCTGCATTTGTTTACAAATGATGTAGCTTCCTGCTGTCTTAGCTAATGCAGTGCATCATGGTAGATGTAGGCTGACTGACACTACCTCCCTCTCACTTCCTTCACTTCAAGGTGCCCTCAAGGTCTGTGCAGTAGAATGGAAGAATGACAGGGTCAAGCCTAAGAGATCATAGATAAAGCCGAGTTGGTAAGAAAACAGATAACCAGGAAAGCAAGCCAAAGTCAGTCACCAGGGAATCAGCAGATAACCAGCTAAGTTCTGAGAACACAACCATAACCACAATCAATAGTAGGCACCTGAGTAACCTCAATGTACAATTTAAATATCCAAACTCGGCTCAGGATTGGACAATGAAGCAGCACTCTAGTTGGCTCAATGTCTCAGAGCTCTGATTGTCTGCAGACCCAGCCAGAATTTGACTTGTAGGCATAGAAACCTTAAAGTGATGGCTGTGAGCAGTGCTGCACTGAAAAGTATGATGGCTGCATATTGAGATTCCTAACAACACGTGTTACTCCATTGGCACCAATCTGAACGGTTGACACCTGAAAGCAAGGGTTCATCAATTAATTCTGTTCGCACCAAATTGTGACTATTCCATCAACAGACAATTGGATTTCTTTGACCAGGCAATGTTTTTTCACTGCTCCAATCCAATTTTTGCATTCTTTGGACCACTGGAATTACACAGTAAAGGCACTTTTACTGGCCGTCTATTGTTTTAGCCCATCCATGCAAAGAAAGGACAAGTTGTGAGTTTTTGGTTATATTGGTTGGAGCACCAACATAGTATTTGGTTGCAGGTTGTTTGACTGTGCACAGCTTATTTGTCAGAACAATTCTTGACATCCTCCTGTAATGAGTTTTGTTGACAAGTTGTTAACATCCACAGGATTCCTTTTTGCTGGGTGTTTTTCCTCGATTACACCGTTCTTAGTATACTGTAAGCAATACTTCCAGCAACAGAATAATGAAAGAAGGGGCACTCACCTAGATTAAGTACAATACTTCCAGCTTTAATCTCGAAAACAGCAAAGGTATAGAGGCACAGTCAGTGTTCAGGCAATGTACTTTTTGGTTCATCTGGTCTACGTTTGGAAGGTGAGCACTACTGAAAATATAGTAGCCACTCCATGTGATTTTGAACTTGGTCATGATATTCCATAGTTATCATAGTTCCTATTTTTCTACTCAATGTTTAATACTCCCAATAATGCTTTACAGGGAAAAAGAAAAAAAGCTCTGCAAGGTTGGCAGTTTTTGAAACACTGGCCAAAGTGAATGGTTTGTGGGCATTCCTGGGTGTGAAAGAGTCTTTCCTGGGTGGGTTGTAGGTGGGGCTGGGGAGGGGGATAAAATCTCCCTGAAATTTGTTGAGAATTGTGTTTGTATATTCCATTTTATTGCCTGCATTTCAATGACTGGTTCCTGAACTTTAACTCTTTGTTATAGAGGGGCCTTTTGCAGTTTGATTTACAGTCATGGCCAAAAGTTTTGAGAATGATACAAATATTAATGTTTGCAAAGTCTACTGCTTCAGTTTTTCTAATGGCAATTTGCATATACTCCAGAATGTTATAAAGAGTGATCAGCTTAACAGCAATTACTTGCAAAGTCAATATTTGCCTAGAAAATGAACTTTATCCCTCAAAACACCTTTCAACATCATTGCAGCCCTGCCTTAAAAGGACCACCTAACATCGTTTCAGTGATTGCTCCATTAACACAGGTGTGGGTGTTGATGAGGACAGGGCTGGAGATCAATCTGTCATGATTAAGTAAGAATGACACCACTGGACACTTTAAAAGGAGGCTGGTGCTTGCCATCATTGTTTCTCTTCTGTTAACCATGGTTATCTCTAAAGAAACACGTGCAGTCATCATTGCACTGCACAAAAATGGCCTAACTGGGAAGAGTATTGCAGCTAGAAAGATTGCACCTCAGTCAACAATCTATCGCATCATCAAGAACTTCAAGGAGAGAGGTTCCATTGGTGCCAAAAAGGCTCCAGGGCGCCCAAGAAAGACCAGCAAGCGGCAGGACCGTCTCTTAAAAGTGTTTCAGCTGCGGGATCGGGCTACCAGCAGTGCAGAGCTTGCTGAGGAATGGCAGCAGGCAGGAGTGAGTGCATCTGCACGCACTGTGAGGCGGAGACTCTTGGAGCAAGGCCTGGTCTCAAGGAGGGCAGCAAAGAAGCCACTTCTCTCCAGAAAAAACATCAGGGACAGACTGATATTCTGCAAATGTACAGGGAGTGGACTGCTGAGGACTGGGGTAAAGTCATTTTCTCTGATGAATCCCCTTTTCGATTGTTTGGAACATCTGGAAAACAGCTTATTCGGAGAAGAAGAGGTGAGCGCTACCACCAGTCTTGTCTCATAGCAACTGTAAAGCATCCTGAAACCATTCATGTGTGGGGTTGCTTCTCAGCCAAGGGAATCGGCTCTCTCACAGTCTTGCCTAAAAACACAGCCATGAATAAAGAATGGTACCAGAATGTCCTCCAAGAGCAACTTCTCCCAACCGTCCAAGAGCAGTTTGGCGCTCAACAATGCCTTTTCCAGCATGATGGAGCACCTTGCCATAAAGCAAAGGTGATAACTAAATGGCTCAGGGAACAAAACATAGAGATTTTGGGTCCATGGCCTGGAAACTCCCTAGATCTTAATCCCATTGAGAACTTGTGGTCAATCATCAAGAGACGGGTGGACAAACAAAAACCAACAAATTCAGACAAAATTAAAGCATTGATTCTGCAAGAATGGACTGCTATCAGTCAGGATTTGGTCCAGAAGTTGATTGAGAGCATGCCAGGGAGAATTGCAGAGGTCCTGAAGAAGAAGGGTCAACACTGAAAATATTGACTTGCTGCATTAACTCATTCTAACTGTCAATATAAGCTTCTGTTACTCATAATATGAATGCAATTATATTTCTGTATGTGATAAAAACATCTGACAAACACACATAAAAACCAGAGGGCAGCAGATCATGTGAAAATATAATATTTGTGTCATTCTCAAAACTTTTGGCCATGACTGTACAAAGGCCCTCACAGTATGTCAACTAATCACATCACCTTCATAGCATGAGAAGACAATATATAATACATTAGTAAAATAAATAAAAATTGTATAAAACGAGTTCCTGTAATACGAAAAATTTACCAAACTTGTTGCAACTATTGAATAGAGTCACCTGAATATTTTGCTGTAACCATAACCACTATGCCAATACAGGATTTCTGCCCTGAAAAGTGCAATTTGAGCCTATCCCTACTGATAATTTGTTCTAAAATCCTGTTTACACTGACCCCATTACATGATATCAACGTAAATACAGTTGTGGCAATCCAACAACATAGAAGTCATGCAATGTTTTGGTCTAATGTCTCAGACCTTCATCAGACAACTGATTTCAGCAGAGGTTAAGGAATAATAGGGAGAGCGCCAGAGTAGGGCTAACCAGTAGCCAAGTGAAAGCCTTTACATCTGAGTGTTGAGTTTGTATAAGAGGATTTACTACGAGGTGGAATCCTGCTCAAGCACCAAAACTAGAGATGAGCGAATCGAAGCAGCAGAAGTGGAATTCGATCCGAATTTCAGGAAATATTTGATTCGCATTGAATCCGAATTTCCTCACACTTCGTGATAACGATTCGCATTTAGTTCAAAATGGCTGCTGTACATATTAGAACATGGAACTCTGGGAACATGGGATCACCCACAATGCCATGTGTGCAGCCAATCAGCAGCCAGCCCTGTGATGTCACATCCTTTTAACCCCTTTGCGAGTGCACACGGCATGTTTGACCGCTGCATCCAAGGTGTTCAATCCCCCGATCGGTTATGGAGCAGCGTGTTAGCCGTAACTGACAACTAACACCCTGCTCCATAACCAATCAGGGGGTTTGAACATGACCGCGGCATCCAAGGGGTTCCGCCATTTTGCCACCCACCCCGGCTCTCTGTTTTTGTTATGCGATTCGCCGTGATTTAATTTGGATCAAATAAAATCGTATTGCGAAATTCGGCGAAGTTGCCGAATCGAATTTTTTAATACTTCGCTCATCTCTAACCATAACCTTAGTGTAGTGATGTGCAGCCCTCTCCCTGTAAATACAGTTGTGTCACTACACTCAAGTTACCATGATGGAATAATTGCAAAATTTTCATATATTTCTAGGAGGAATAACAGAGGAATGGCATAATGCTAAATTGTAATGTCATAGTAATACGAATATTTACTAATATGGACGTGGTAGGGTATCTCTTTAACAGATACTCTATTATACATACACAGTTGAATTGAACATTTGCTGACAGTTTCCATTTCTTTGAGGGGGTCCCTGCAGCAGAGGTCCTTATGATCAGAAGATTCTTGCATAAAGGGATTGTCCAAAGTGGACAACCTCTTCACATTAGAAGTAGACGATTGCTTATATGTTTTACTTGGTAGAGTTTCGTTGCAATGGAAATGGATAAAGCGTCCCCAATTACTTGCTTTGACGAAGTAGATGGCCACCCCCTTAGTATTACCTGAGAAAGAGTGTAATTCTTTTATAAGGGTCAATAGTTAATGGATTATTTCTATTCAGATTCCAACAAAAAGTGCTTCAAGTTGTTGAGTTCAATATAAATTGGGTAAAAAATGGAAAATATCCCAGAATCCCGCTGCCCCAGCAATATGAAGATTGTTTTATGTTCTCCTCCAGCAACACAAAAATATGCAGCCCGGCCTCCAACATGATTTATATCCACCAGAGCGCTAAACAGATTCATGGAAACCTGGAACTAATCCATACCTATCACGTTTTATGTCTTTATGGGCCAAGAACAGGTGAATTACTTTTATTAAGTTTCATGAAATATATGAAATATAGTAAATAACTATCGTTTGGCCACCGCTGTATTCAGGAGCAATGTAACATCTGTGTCAATCATTTTTATTGTGCCGCTTGGGCTGTTAACCTTGCTTATATTCTCAGTGTACAAGGGAGCATAGTGATGACATATGTAAAATGCATTGCTATTCTAAATAGTAAAATATGACACAATTTGCTTCACACTCTCTTTCCTATGATACAAACCCATTCACTGGATTTCTATTAATTCCCCCACCTTAAAGGAGTGTCTAAAAATGAAGTTGCTTCAACAAGGCATAAACTTTTAATATCAAAACATTCAATTTAGTTCCCAAGCCCATATCATACCATACCGACACGTCTTAGTCTATGTACTGTTCATAGTATCCACCTGTGATATAAACGGATTCGACACAAATTTTCATTGCTCGACTCAAGTCCAAAACTTTTGGGGTTCACACCCACAAAACACTATTATACTCCAGGGTCTCTTCAGACCCCTGAGGGAAGTGAATAAAAATAAACTATTATACTGACTTTTCCTTACCTCTTCTGGCTGTCCGGCAGTCCCCTCTTGAGGCCTCTTCCGACCTCTGGCTGACATGATGCTGCATCCAAGGCTCAGCTTTGAGCTTGCGGTGCGTGACTTTAGCCAGAGGCCAGAAGAGGATGCCGGGGGACCACTGGGTGCTGTTAAGAGAACCAGGAGAGGCAAGGTGAGTATAAGTGTTTATTTTGTGTCTGTACCTCCCATGGGCTTTTCACTTATTATACTGTGGGATCTTAAGAAACCTCAGAGTTTAATAGTGTTTCATGGGTGGTGAAACCCAGAAATTTTGGGTTCAGGCCCAACCCAGAACTTTTGCAAAATTTGAGAGCAGCTTCGCTCATCTCTAATGCAGAGAGATTGGTGATCTCTCTGCCTCCAGGAACAGCCCCCTCTTTAGACTTCTATTGCCTGCTACCTAACAACTTATGTCCTAGATCAAATACATACGCAGAAGGAGGAAAGAAACATCTGAAATTAAAAAAAAAAAGAAGAACATTTTTAAACTTTTGGTACACTTTGGTAAAGTGCCTAGAAACAGAACTTGGATTTTTAGTCAAAACATGTATTCAGTATTAATGTGGAGTAATACTGTCTACACATTGGTGTTACATGGAGTGTTTTACAGTGGGTTCATGATAGTGGGGATGAAGGATGCAGACACATCAGTCATTAAAATGAAACCGTGAGCTTTGCTATATATGGATATATTGGGGCTTGTCATGTGCGCTGATGCCCAAGATATCAAGGCAATTCAGGGACAAAAGCAGGCAGAAGTCTTAATTCAGACGAGCTATCTATCATGATGCACATAGAGCTTTTATGGCATAGACCATGTTAAAGGGCAAAGACTTAGACTCAAGCAAGTGTTTGTATAGTGCACTTAACTCTTAACACCCCAGACTAATAATACCAAGACTCCTAGTGATCCCTTATTTCCTAATAACTGATTAGAACAGGTGCATGTATAATTCACATGTCTTATGACCATTTGCTAAGACTGTTGCCTCGTGCCCAGCAATGCCAGGATAACTTCCTTTTAAAAAGCTAAAGCAAAGCCAAGAATTTACTAATAATGTTGAAGCTTAGAACATTTAAGTGAACAAAACTGAAGCATTAAATTAACCCTTTCCAATACCTGGAGCAACTCTTTGTGTTATGTTAATTTTTATACGTTTTTATTAACCAATGTCCTTTTTGGTCCTTCTGCTGTGGATTCCCCATTCCTGGTGCTCTCTGCATACATCTACAATGGCCATCGGCTTCTTAGATGACCCCATGTACACTGTGCTTCAGTAGTCTGAGACACTCCCTCCAGCTTTCAGACTGACCTGAGCTGCTGCTAAAATCAGCAGACCTACCGCAAACTACAAAGGAGGTCATCCAGCACTTTATACATCCCTCATGTGATATTAAAGTAAAGGGTCACTTTAAAGTCATTGGGGCAGATTTATTTAACTGTCTAAAAACACCTGTCATAGGTGCCTATAGCGGTGCTGTGATTGGTTGCCTTGCACAACTAAGACTGCTTTTCTTTAAGGCTAAGGCCCCACATTGTGGAAACAAAGCTTTTTTTGTTGCAGATTTTGCAGCGTTTTTTTTTTTTTTTTTTTTTCTTTTAGACAAACCTAATAGTGGCTACAAAAGGAATGGGAAATATATACCGTAGGAAGCTCTTAAACTTCTCCCTTCTGCTCAATGTACTCCTGGCTTTGGGTCAAAAAACTGCAGCAAAATCTGCAACAACAAAAAAACTGCATTTCCTCAACGTGGGACTTTCGTCTAAGGGTGCAAACCAGTTGAAATCGCATGGGATTACCTCCATTTGCAGGGTTACAGCTGAACTTTTTATTTGACATGACACCAAGTACAGGAGCAGCAAATAAAATACAGGTACAGCCTGAGAATAAGTGATTATGGCATGTCATTATTGCAGCCAGGTCACACCATTCAATTAAAATTGATGAATATAGAAACAATTAGCATTTAATAATTGATTTAGGAAACAAAAATTATATATGATGAAATCTTCAACTTCACTAAATGAAAAGTTATACTTAAAATGATGACATTAAAACAGCCCAGTCTAAAAAGTTATACAGGACATGTTTTTGTGCTGACCAGTTAGTTTGCCGCTAGTGAAGCAGCATATGTGACTCCATCATGAAATTCTACAAAATTAATGGCTTGATACATTTGAAGTCCATTAGCCATCCTATAGCGATAAAGGGAATTATGCACTCTACAACCCATATGTCCTTAGCTCTCAGAAAAGCATCAAATGGAGGATTTTATAAGCTGCTTACAGGTGTAAATAGCAGCGTATAGCAACCCGTGATAAATTAGAATTGGACAAAATGGAAAAATCTTGGATGATTTACATTGCAAAAAAGTGGTCATTTCATAGACTTGAAAAGGTTGTCCAAGTTAAAAGCCCCATTTTGAACTACCCCGTTATACTATAATAGTTAATATATGGGAGCCCCCGATTTAAGAACTTCATCTACTAGCAGTTAAATAGAACAGCTCTTGCCCTGCAGGACCCAGAAAGTTTGTGCATTACATGAACAATCCAGTTATATCAATTACAACTGTGTAATACTATTTTTGTCCTGTGGTGGTGCTGCAGAAAAATAGAAATTCTGTAGTAAGTGTTCAATGTTGCGATGAGCTTATTGTCGGGGAGACTTTTCCAACAAAAAGTGTATATCCAAATAAGACCACATATACAGTAGCTAGGATTAACCATTACCATATATAGTACTACAATTTTGTGCTGTATAAACCCAAGCAGGTAAATAACTGAGATGCCAGAATGTCAGGCCTGAAGAAGAGGACAATTATTGACCTTGAGAAACGGGAGGTTGTTACAGTAGGTTTGGCACAAGATAGTGACAAAACAGTCCATTGAATGTACTGCTCTAATTTCCCAAACCATTGAAATATGTGGAACACAGCAAAGGCCACTGGCAGAAAGCAAAATTACATAATATAATTACAGAACTGGCAGCGTTCTCATAAATCGTCAATGGTACTGATTCCCCTCGAATGTTGGCTGGCAAGCAGGAGCTCTCTCAGCAGCTGTGCTGTTCCTGTGCCAGTGGTGGTAACATAGAGAAGTGACATCTGGATTTCTGGTGAGTTCACAATTTGCAACTCTGGCAAAAAAAAGAGTCCTACTTATTGTAAGTGAACAAAGCAGGCGTTGCTGTTGACTTACATTGTTTGACTTGAGCTTAGTAACAAAGGAATTGATAGAGATAAAAGAAAATTAAACAATGTGTCCATGTTACATCAACAGCATATTGCTGACCCCAACTACTCTATGTCCAACGTTCCCCAGAATTATAATCTTTAGGCAGAGCAGTACATACTGGTGGACAGAAAAGGACTATAAAATGTATACTGTACAGACTGTTTTTGAGAATACATATTATTTTCCTGCC